>CM053784.1:110705826-111305826 GCA_028749045.1 Cupressus sempervirens | reverse complement strand
ACTTCTACAACTTCATCTCCATCACCTCCTTCATAATACTCTATCAAATCTAAAATATTAAATATTGGTGAAATATTCAATTTAGCATGCAACTTCACTTCATAATCATTTCTAGAATCATGCCTCTTCACTATCTTGCACAGTCCAAACTTCTTCATCTTCATCTTATTATATGTACCTACTGGAAAATGCTCCTTTCTCAAATGAACCATGACTTCATCTCCAATCTAAAATTCCTTATGTCTTCTTTTCACATCTGCCTTAGACTTATACTGTGTATTCATCTTTAAGATGTGCTTCCAAACCTCCTCATGGATGCACCTCAAATGTTCAGCAAAATCTTCTGCTTCAGCACTACTTATCTCTCCTTTATCCAACTGCCTCAATTTAGAAGTATTTCTAAGACTACTTCCATATACAATCTGGAATGGTAATTTACCAGTACTCCTATTGACAAAATTATTATATGCAAATTATACCTGTGGTAAAATCATATCTCATCCTTTGGGTTTATCTCCAACCAAGCATCTCAACAAGTTTCCTAAACTACGATTCACAACTTCTATCTATCCATCAGTTTGTGGATGATGTGATGAGCTAAACTTCAAATTTGTCTTCAACTTCTTCCATAATGTATGCTAGAAATACCCAACAAATTTGGTATCTTGATCTGAAACTATACTCTTTGGCAAATCATGTAGTCTCACCACTTCCTTGAAAAACAATTCTACCACATGAACAACATTACTAGTCTTCTTGCAAGGAATAAAATGTGTCATTTTTGAAAACCTGTCAACCACCACAAAAATAGAATCATACCTACATTATGTCCTCAGTAACCCCCAAAAAAATTCCATGCTAACATCCTCCCATGGCTTCTCTGGTATAGGTAATGGTTGATACAACCTCGTATTTTGCTTCACTCCTTTCGCCATCTAACATACTCTACAACTTTGTACAAACTTCTTCACATCTTGTTGCAACTGTGCCCAGTAATAATTCTCGGTGACCAAAGCTATGGTTTTATCTCTACCAAAATGTCCAATCAATCCTCCACTATGCTTCTCCTTGAGGAGATTCTCTCTCATTAAACTTCTAGGAATGCACAACTAGCTTCCTTTGAACAACATATTATCCTGGATCATGAAATCTAACCACTTTGTCCTGTCAAGTGTAACAAGTTATGTACAAGCCTTCCATGCATCACCAAAATTAGGATCATCTGGGTACAAAATACTGAGTTCCTTGAACCCTACCACCTCTATCTACATTTATATCAGCAAAAGTTGTCTTCTACTAAGGGCATCTGCAACTTTATTAGACTTCTCACTCCTGTGTTTCAAAACAAATGTATAACTCTAAAAAACTCAACCCACTTTAAATGCCTTTGGTTCAATTTTTCTTGAGTATTCAAATATTGCAAAGTTTGATGATTAGTATACAAAACAAACTCCTTAGGAAGAAGATAGTGTCTCCACTTCTTCAATGCTTGAATTATAACATAAAATTCCTAATCCTAAATGAAATATTTTTTGTTTACATCATCTCATTGAAATAAGCAACAGGTCTACCTTCTTAGCTTGAAACAACTCCTATTGTAGTACCACTAGCATCACAGTCTACTTGAAACACCTTATTAAAATCAAGAAGTGCTAAAACAAGCTGC
The DNA here is from genome assembly GCA_028749045.1 of Cupressus sempervirens. Classification (NCBI taxonomy): domain Eukaryota; kingdom Viridiplantae; phylum Streptophyta; class Pinopsida; order Cupressales; family Cupressaceae; genus Cupressus; species Cupressus sempervirens. Next base: position 111,304,160 of record CM053784.1, on the reverse strand, counting down.
TTAGTAACTTTCTGTTTCAACAGATTAAAACTCTTATCTGCTCATGTAGTCCACTTAAACTCTTTTATATCCCCTCTCATTGTTTTAGCCAAGGGTCCAAAAATATTGTTAAAACTTCTTATGAACTTTTTATAAAATGTAACTAGTCCATGAAAATATCTTACCTCTATTGCACTCCTTTGAGTAGGCCATTCAAGGATAGCCTTCAATTTCTCTAGGTCCATTTTTAGACCTTCTCCTGAGACTACAAATCCTAGGTACACCAACTCTTTCTTTACAAAAATGTACTTCTTCAAGTTTATTAACAACTTCTCTTCCCTTAACTTATCAAACACCTTGCGAATATGAATCAAATACTCCTCCAATGTCTTACTAAACATCAATATATCATCTAGGTAAACATTGACAAACTTACCTAGAAACTCATTTAGTACCTCATTCATGAGCCTCATGAAAGTGCTTAGTGCATTGGTTAGCCCAAAAGGCATGAGTAACCACTCATACAATCCTTCCCTTATCTTGAAAGTAGTCTTCCACTCATCACCTTCTCTAATATGAATCTGATGGTACCAACTCTTCAGATCTATCTTTGTGAAATACTTAGCTCCACTCAAACAGTCCATAATATCATCCATCCTTGGAAATAGAAATCTATATTTTATTGTGATCTTGTTGATAGTGTGAGAATTTGTGCACATCCTCCATTCTCCATTCTCCTTTGGTGCTAACACTTATGGTATAGCACATGGGCTTAGACTCTCTCAAATCAACCCCTTTTGCAACAACTCATGAACTTGCCTATTCAACTCTTCACTTTCTGCTAGCGTCATTTTTTGCACTGCCTTGTTTGGAAAACTGGCTCCTGGAACCAAATTCATCTAGTGAGGAATCTTCCTCACTGGGGACAATCCATCATGTACATTATCTAATACAATATTAGAAAACTCTCCCAACATATATGTAACTTCTATAAGTACCTCCTCTGCTTCTTCCTTACTATCTTTAGGAATTGTAGAAAAACACATATGCTCATGCTTCATACCTTTAAGAAACTCTTTTCCATCAAAAAAATATATTTTGGCAGCACTACATACTTTTTCTTCTTTATCCTTCAATGGCTTCAACTTATGTTTCACACCATCCTTAGTTAGAGTGTAGGTATTTGCTCGCCCATCATGTACAACATGCCTGTCAAACTGCCACAGCCTACCCAAAAACATATGACATATGTCCATAGGTATGATATCATATAGTACCTCATCCTACTAGCTTCCAATCTTGAACTTCACTGGGCACTGCTCATTGACTATGACCTTCTAGTCATCTTGAACCCAAGCAATATGATATGGATGCGGGTGTTTCTGCCTCTTCAATTTCAACTTGGTGACCATCATTTCTGACACCAGATTGTTTGTACTTCCACCATCAATGATCACATCACAACACTTATCTTCACATTGACACCTTGTGCGAAAAAATCTCCTTCTTTGTTCAGGTTCATTCTTACCACTTAGAAAGATTCTTCGGTTAACTAGGACTTCTCCTCTTTCAGCATCTTTAGAATGTGAGGATCATGCATCTTCATCAACATGTGCAACTCTAGGCTAGCCTTTTGTTCTTTGATCTATCCTTTGTTGGTGTTGGGTACAGTCAAATGCTATATGCCCTTCTTCTCCATAGTGAAAACATTTCCCACAGAAGCCTCCTCTTCTAGATCCTTCTCCGCTGCCTCTTCATCTCTAATCTTTATTGTTCTAATCATGGAAACAATTGGAATTGTTTCCCCTCTGGTTCTGACTGCTACTTCCAACCTCATCCTTGTTCTTTTGATCATCATTATGACCACCATAAGATCATCCACCAGATCTTCCACCAAGACCTCTTCCACTGTTCTTATTGTCAAACTTCTTGCTCAATTTCTTTTTGACTCTTAGGGAAAATTGGTATACCTCCTCAATACTACTCATTCAAACTAGACTCAGCTCATCCTAAATGTTGGGCCTTAACCCATTAAGAGAATAGTAGGCGACTTTCTCCTTATTAGCTTCTACATGGCTAGTTCTAATGAGAACTTGGTAAAACTCTTTGGTATACTCCTAAATAGATTTTCTCGCTTGCTTCAACCCTTGCATCTTCTTCAATAGATCAAGCTCATAATCCACAAGAATGAAATGTCGCTTTAGTTTATCTTTCATCTAATCCCATCTAATGATTTTGTCCTTTCCCTTTCTATTTCACTCCAACTGAACCTCTAGCCACCAAATCTTTTCATGTCCCTTCAATTTTGCCTTCATAAACTTGACCCTATCAAGATCATCAATATCTTCATACTCAAAGTACTTTTCCAATTCATTCATCCAATCGATCAACTCCTCTAGGTTAAGAATTCCTTAAAATGTGGCAACCTCAAACTGAGGTCTTTTTCCAATCTTGGAGATGGCTCTAAAAAGCCTCTCTTCCTCTGGATTTAGAACTACCTCTAATTTGACATTTTCTTCTACTTCGTCCTAATCCTCACTTTCATCTCTTATAGGAAGATTTATTCCTCTTCATATTTGTTCTTCCAATGCTTGCATTTGCCTTTGGAGGGATCAAAAACCCTCAGGTGTAACACCTATAGCTCTTTCACCATGCTCTCTTCGTGGAGGCATTTTTGCGCTTCTACTGAAACCCTAGTGCAAACTACCTCACAATTGGTGATCTATCTACACACTCAACCCAAACCATGATCCTAGTGTAAGCTGCCTCACAATTGGCGATCTACCCACACACTCAAGAACTATAGCTCTGATACCACTTGATGCAGGGTACTCCCCTTAATACCATAAACTCATAACAGAAACAAAGAAGCAATAGCAAATGTAAGAACAAAATATGGACTTCTTATTTGTGCTAAAAATGCGAAATTATAGAACTCATAAGTACAATTTGCTAACCCACATGGGTGCCTTCAGTACAATAATTTGCAAGATCAGTTGCGAACTATCCCCCAAAGCTGGCCTAGACAATGTTGGGGCCTTTCTTAAATAGGTAGGTTCATTCCGCCCGAGAAGGTTCTAGATGCTCAAACTCAATACCTAGGGCTGATAGACCCTAACAAAACATATAGAGTCAGCCGAATAAATCTTTATTAATTATTTTAGAAATTTCAGGTAGCCCAACTTCGAAAGGCCATAAGTCACAAACCGTTGCTCTGATTAGCTATTATAACCACTTTTTGGAAACACTAGCTCATGATCTATAGGCTTGGAATTGTGCTAGCGCCCTTCCATCAAGTTTTTAGACCTCATCTGAGCACTCTAAGGCCTCCAACAGTGAGCCTGAAGATTTTCCTGCAAATTTTTCCACCAAAAATCTGCAATAACTTCTCTGATACTTAAGTTGGAGAAATGAGATTTTTATGACAGGCTTATATATCTAAAATGAACCTTTCTGTACAAAATGAGAACATTTTGAGCTCATATAAAAAATTTACTAAAAATAGAAATTTTCCATAAATAGTAACCACCCTGTCTACTAGCCATTATTAAAATAGAAAAGACTGAAAATAAAATATTTTTGTTTGATGCAAGATTGCCCTTACACCTAGGATGCTCTTGCATCAGGTTACAAGATTAGAAGAAGCAAAAGATTGATTGACAAGACAGAAAGAGGAAGGAGCAATATATCCATTTCTATTATTTTGCAAGGAATAATATAGAGATCATTTGGACAGTGGGTTCATTGATCTTGCCCTTGAAGTTGTTTGGGTAGTAGGTCCAACTATTTTCCACAACTCCTAACAGGGTTGGCACAACTCCTAACAGGGATTCAAAGTCTCCTAATAGGGTCTAATAGGTATTGAATGTTGTTATTGACTCCTAACAAGGAATATTTATATTATTACATCATCTTGTGGGTACCATCCCCGTTGGAGTTTTCTCCTCTGATTAGAGGTTTCCCTAGTTAACATATCTGGTGTTATTGTGCATGAGTATCTTGTTGGGGTTTCTTATAATATTGCTCATATGGTTAAAATTTAATTAGGTTGATAATTGTGATATTAATTGGATAATTGATTCAACCCCCCTCTTAGTTATATTGGTGGACTATATGTTCTAACAATTGATATTAGAGCATCAGGTCCTTGAAGGATAAGCTTAACAACTTTGGGAGATCGATGGAAAATATTTTCATAAAGGATAGTCCTAGATTTGATGGGGTCAACTATGACAATTGGAAGGAGAAGATGACTCATCTTCTTTGTATGGGTCTAGGTTATTGGCTCTTGACAAAGAGTGAAAAGAAAATTGTCAAAGAAGGGAAACTTGAAAATGCAGTGAAGCAAAGAGAGATTTGTTCATGTGCAATATGAGAGCTAGAGAAGCTTTACTATTAGCTCTTCCAAAGAATGAATATAGTCAGTTAAAGTCAATTCAAACATCTTATAATATTTGGACAACATTAGAATCTATTTTTGAAGGTGATACACATACAAAAAGAGTAAGATTGCAGAATTGGATATGTGCATTTCAAGATGTTAACTTGATGGAAGATGAATTTGTAAGAAGCTATATTGGTAGGATATCAGATATTGTTACAGGAATCAAGACATATAGTGGAAAAAAGGAAGAAGATGAGGTTTTGTGTAAGATCTTGAAGACTTTGACACCACCATTCATGCAAGTAGCTCAGATGAATCAACTACTTATACCCTTTACTAAGTAGTTTACTAGGGAAACATTGCTTGGAAGATTGGAAGAAATAGAAGTAGGTATGAGACAATTAGGAGAACTAACAAGAGTGGAGACATCTTCAGTGCCTTAAATGTTCGGCCAAGTCTATCTAGAAGCTCAAGTACACATGGAGATTTTGCTAATAGTAGTAGAACTAGATCTGATGAAGACAAGAAGATTGAAGAAGATATAGCAATTCTTGTGAGAAGAGAAAAAGATGGTAAGAAAATCTTTAAATGTTGGACTTGTAATGATTTTGGTCATTATGCATCTAAATGTCCTCAAAGAGAGTAAAAGTATAAAGGAAAGTTCAATCGTAGGAGACCTAGGTATTTCTTGTATGCTAATGAAGAAGAAGAATCTGATGAAAAAGTTTAGAGTGAAAGTGATGATGAGCTAGGATTTGTAGCTATTAAGGAAGATGGTCTTGATAAATAAATTAGAGAAGAAAAGGCTCTAGTTTCTCAAGTTCAAAAGAAATCTGATTAGAGCATAATTTTTTGAGTTTTAAATAGTTGATGGACAAAGGGTATCAATTGAAATTCACATAAAAGACTTGCACTATCAAGGATAAGATGGTAAGATGATTAGAACTGGAACTAGGTCCAAAGGTAATGTATTTCAATTGAATCCCACTAAAATAACCTGTTTGGTTGCTAAAGTGGATAATATTCGGTTATGGCATAGGAGATTCTGTCATATAAACTTTGATAATATTGTGAAATTTAGTAGCACCTTTGCAGTTAGAGACTTTCCTAAGGCAATAAAGCCTACTAATGTTATTTGCAAAGAATGTATTTTGGCTAAACAAAAGAAAGTATATTTTTCTAGCAAGAAGTTCAAAGTATATCAGATGGATGTTAAATCAGCCTTTCTCAATGGAGAACTTGAAGAAGAGGTATATATTGAGAAACCTGAAGGTTGTCCTCTAACAGAAGACAAAGACATGGTATGCAAACTAGAGAAAGCTCTATAGGCACTGAAGCAAGCACCTAGAACATGGTATGCAAGGTTGTACAACTATTTGACAAAACTTGGATTTACTAAAGGTACAACATATAGTAACTTGTATTTAAAAGAAATTGAGAATAGTTCACTAATAATAGTAATATTTGTTGATGATATCATATTTTGAGGTAATGATGAAGCAAGTGATAAGTTTGTTGAAGAGATGAAGAATGAATTTGAGATGAGAATGATAGGAGAAATGAAGTTTTTCCTAAGATTGTAGATTGTGTAGAATAGTGATGGTATTTTTATTTTGCGAGCTAAATACTTAAAAGATTTGTTAAAAAGGTTTGGATTGGAAAATTGGAAGCCTTTTGGTACACCTATGATAATTGGTCACAAGTTATCTAGAAAAGATGAGACACCTACAATTGAGTAGAAGAAGTACAAATCCATGATTGGATGTTTGCAATATCTAACTTACATCAGACTAGATATAGCGAATGTAGTTGGGATTGTAGCTAGATTTCAAGCTGATCTTAAAGAGTATCATTATGTAGCAGTAAAGAGGATAATCAGATATTTGAAATGAACATCTAACTATGGAATTTGGTATGATAGATTGAGTGATTCCACTCTATTTACATATACTAATGTGGATTGAATAGGTAGTATGGATGATAGAAAGAGCACCAATGGTGGAGCATTTTTTCTTGGAGGAAGATTAGTTTCTTGGCTAAGAAAGAAACAAGATTGTATTTCAAAAAGTATGGCTAAGGCAGAGTATGTTGTAGTGACAAACAATTGTAATTAAGTTATGTGGATGAAACAGATGCTGAAGGATATCAGGATTGAGTTTATAGAACCTATTATCATATACTGTGATAACACAAATATTGTACATATGTCTAAGAACACTGTATTACATTCTAAGACTAAGCATATATCTATTAAGTATCGTGTCTTGAGAGAGAAGGTAGTAGAAAAAGAGATTACATTGGAATATGTGAGTACTAAAGATCAAATTGTAGATATATTTACGAAGCCCTTGCCTAAAGATACATTTGAGTACTTGAGAGATATGCTTGGGGTTATGCCCTTGCCTACTTCTAAGTAGATGATGTAGAGATTGCATTAGTCTAGTGGTATAGAGCACTATTGTTAGAATAGATTGAATGCTAATGCTTCCTATATGGGGGAGTATCTGTGATGAGCTAGGTCATTAAGGACTCTTGGTATTTGGTCTTAAACAATGTCTTTGGACACTTGAGCTAGTTGAAGATTTGGAGTAGTAAATTGACATAATGAGGCCTTTGTCATTGATGTCAATGGGGGAGAATATGCATGAAAAACATCTCTTAAGTATGTATGGGGAGAAGAGTGCATGAGAAATCTCTACTTTATTAGGAAGATTTAGAAAGATTCATGTAAGAAAGGAGGAATATATCTATGGGGTAGATATGTAGCATAAGGAATTCTAACGTACGATAAGTTGTTTAGTGTGAACAATTGTTGCCAATCCTAAAAGAAAAGAAGAACAAAGCAATGTTCCAGAGGATTTCAGATTTGATTGATGAAAAGGATTCGAAAAGATGAGAACAAAAATAGAGTACTATTTGGTATTCTTGGAACTTAGATATTTTTCATATATATTGTCATCAATGCCAAAGAGGGAGATCATTAGCATGACTATTGATGATACTACTTTGGGGGAGTATCCTAAGCATTGGAGAGTATTCACATGTTGCATTCATGATTATGTTTTTCATTGATGTAAACATAGCAATAAGTCTATGAAGACTGACAGAGTAGCAGATAGAGATCTTAGTTGTACGAACAATGTTTTAATTGTGTAGTGATGTGCATTCATGGACATGTTTGGTATAGTGTCCTGATGTGAAGGTTCAATGCGCAGCACGTAAGTTGAAGACATATGAAAGTTGTACCTAATTTATAGAGAGTAGTGCAGAGACAGAGTACCTGACAAGCAATTTTTGATGTTTGCACTATATCTTTTGGCAGTGATATAATATGTTGATGCATAGTCAGCCAATGACTTATGAGTCTAATGATGATGCCAACGGATGCGCAAGCCCTAGTGTCACACATGTGAGAAGTTGTATAGATTGTGAGCCAACAATGCTATTGTAATTATAAATTAATTAATTATCTTATTATAATTAATTGGGAAAGCCTCAATGGCGACTTAAGGAATCCTTTTGAAGATATGGTATAAATGAAAGATGTTTTCCTTGTTTGTAGAGATGTTGTGATTGTTGCATTGAGTACAAAGTGTGAAAATGAGAAAAGTGTTTACTTAATGTAAGTGATCCAAGGGATTATTGGATGCGAGATTTATGATCTGGTTACAAGATAAAAAGGAGAAAAAATATGGTTGATAGGACACAAAGACGAAGGAGCAGTACTCATTTCTATTATCATGCAAGGAATAATACAGAGATCATTTGGACAATGGGTTCATTGATCTTTCCCTTGAAGCTATTTGGGCAATGGGTCTAGCTATCTTCTACAACTCCTAACAGGGTAGGCACAACTCCTAATGGGGTTGGAATCTCCTAACAGGGATTCAAAGTCTCGTAACAAGGACTTATATGTATTGAATGTTGTTATTGACTCCTAATAGGTTCCATCCTCTAACAAGGAATATTTATATTAGTACATCATCTTATGGTTACCATCCCCACCAGGGTTTTCCCTCTAATCAAGGGTTTCCCTAGTTAACATATCTATTCTTATTATGCATGAGTATCTTGTTGTGGTTTCTAATCATATTGCTCATTGGTTAAAGTTTAATAAGGTTTATAATTGTGATATTAGTTGGATAACTATTTCACTCCCTCCCCCCCTCAGTTATAATGGTGGACTATATATTCTAACAATTTTGTCATGTGAACTTTGATAATATGATATGGACTAGTAATTCAAATATAGTCAGATATTTACCTAAGATAGTGGAGCCTACTAAAATGATGTGCAAAGAATGTGTAATGGGAAAATAGACCAAGAGTAGCTTTCAAAGCAAGACACATTCAACTAAAGGAAGATTTGATCTATTACATATAGATCTGTGTAGTCCTACTAGGACAAGAACATACTATGGTGAGAGATATTTTATTCTTTTTGTTGATGACTATTCTAGGATGATGTGGGTAGTATTTCTCAAGGAGAAGTATAAGGCCTTTGATAAGTTCAAGATTTACAAAGTAAAAGTAAAGAATGAATTTTGAAGATCAAATGATTAAGGTCAAATAAAGATGGATAGTTCACATTAGATAGTTTCACTACATATAGTGAAGATCATGGTACTTTTAGGAAAACAATAGCTCCTAGGACTCCATGGAAAAATGAGGTAGCAGAAAGAACAAATAGAAAAATACTTGATGTTGTGAGGACTATGATGCTTGAAGGCAAGGTACCTCATGTTCATTAGAGAGAAGTAATTATTATAGCAATATATACATTGAAAAGTGCTTAGATCATACATGGTACATGTAAAACTTCATATGAACTTTGGTTAAGTCATGTACCATCAATTAAGTATTTCAAAAAATTTGATAGCAAGTGTTATATCAAAAGAGATGATGAGATAAGAAAGTTTGATCCTAGAAGTGATGAAGGCATATTTCTTGTATATTGAACTAAGAGAAAAGCATATAGATGTTATAATTTACAATTGAGGAATATGGTTAAAAGTGCTAATGTGAAGATTGATGAAAGATTTTAGATAAAGGAAAGAAAATTCAATTATGATTCAAATAATGAAGCAATTCAAACATTTACAAGTTAGAAATCTAATCAAAATATAATCAAGAGCAAGATAAATTCTTTGAGATTGATAATGGGATAGAGGTACAAATTGAAGAGCCAAGAGAAGTACCTAGAACTACAAGGTATGTTACTTTGAATCATAAGAAAGATCATATTATTGGTAATGCTAGTAGTAGTGAAATCACTAGAGCAAGAATGGGGAATCAATTATGTTTGATTTCACAATTTGAACCTAAAAGTACTAATGAAGTATGAAAAGACAAGTCATGGGTTAAAACAATGCAAAAATAATTAGAACAACTTGAGAAGAAAAATACATGGGAATTAGTTCCTAGGCTAAAGATAATTTTTTTATAGGAAATAAGTGGGTATTAAGAAATAAAATGAATAAACAAGGTAAATTAGTTAGGAACAAAGCAAGATTAGTTTGTCAAGGATATTCACAATGAAAGGTATAGATTTTGAGAAGACAATTTCTCCTGCAGCCAGATTTGAAGTAGTAAGATTTTGACTTACACAACTAATAAAAAATTCAAAGCCTATAAGATGGACATGAAGTCTACTTTCTTGAATATAGAGCTTCAAGAAGAGCAAGTGTACACTGAACAACATGATCAGTTTGCTTTGATAGATTAGGAAGACATGATTTGTAAGTTGAAGAAAACATTGTGTGGTTTGAAGCAAGCACCAAGGGCTTGGTATGCAAGATTGGACAAGTATCTTTACATTTGGGTTTTACGAAAGGTAGTGCAGATATTAAATTGTATTTGAGAACTAATCCCAAGGGTATTTTCATTATTGAAGTCTTTGTTGATGATAGTATCTTTAGTGACAATGTTGAAATAAGTAAAAAAAATTCTAAAGAAATAAAGAGTGAATTTGAGATTTCTATAATAGAAGAGATGAGATTCTTTCTTGGTTTGCAAATAACTCATAATAAGGATGGGATATTTATATCACAAACTAAATATCTTAAGGACTTGGTGAAGTTTAAAAATTTGTAAACTAGTAGGTACTCCTATGGTGACAAGTTGTAAGTTAACTTCTAATGATGATTCACCTAATACACTTCAGACTAGATACAAATCTATGATAGGAGGATTGGAATATCTAGCATACACTAGACTAGACATATCTAATGCAACTAGAATTGTTACAAGATTTCAAGCAGAACCTAAAGAAACACACTTGATGATTGTAAAAAAGAATTTTCCTAGAGTGCTTTAGATGAGGATGCATGTCATTGCATAAAATCACTATCCTAATGTTGGCTCTAGAATTAACAGCTTTTCAATAACCCAATGATATGATCAAATACATCTAGGGTTAGCTAATTCTCATATGCAACATACCTATTCAAACACCAGGGCCAACTATATGGCTATACTCCTTCTTCAAGCTCTGCAAAACCTAGTTGAGTGAACCTATAGATTCTTCATATGCTACTAATGTCAAAAGTATACAACTAAATCTAAACAAAGCAAATAAAACCCTTATTCTCCTATACTTATGTAATAACAAAGATGTGTAGTAGAAAATTGCAAATCCTATGAAATTCACAAGCTGAGTGAGGGTATCCTTTTAGCTCTTAAACCAAAAGGGAAATGGATGATTATAAATTTGATTTTAGTAGATCCCAAATATGCAACAATAAGAAACATGTTGATCCTATAGCTGATCAACGTCATATCTATTGGGCAGTTCCATAAATTATACACATACATCTATGATACCAATGGCATATTCCATATACCAAGATATCATATCTATCTTATCACTTTGTGAATTAGACATTAGTGTTCATAAAGACCTCATTCTCATGAAATATCCTTCTCAAATAACCAGCAACCCTGTCAAATACTTCAAGCATTTACTTAGCTCTTTGTTCCAACAACAAAACATACAAGACATGCAACCTTAAGGGGCTGCAAAAGGGTTTAAATTCTTTGTTCCTAAACCACAAAACATTGCAAATTATAGAGATAGGATACAAGAATTAGAATGAAACTAAGAAGTTTGATGCTCATTGTATTCATTTCTTTGAAACTATACATTCAAGATGCATGTAAATGACCCATAAAACTACTACATAGATCAGAACAATCTACATTAGCTTCATTTACTATTGTTCATACAAGAGAGAAACCTAAAGAATGGTGGAATCAAAGCTCTAGATCCAACATTGTGGTATCACAAACAAATTGGAACCAACCCTTACAATGTGAGAGAGAGAGAGAGAGAGAAAGAGAAAGAGAAAGGAAAGGAAGAAGAAATTGGATCTAATCTAGAAGTGATAGGTGTCCACTTGAATCTTCGTCCCCTATAGTTGCAAAACATCTCTCTTCTCTGCATAATTAAAATTTGATAAGAATCTCATCATTCTATGTAACAAACTTTGAAACATCCCTTCCTAATGATGAGAAACCTTTGCTATAATAAAAATATCATATATGAATCTAAAGTATTGATAGAATCTTCTAATAAACTAATGTAAAGATGTAAAAACCATCACTAATTGCATCCATAAGAATATTCGCACACCACCTAGTTCATCATTTTGCCAAAAATCAAATCTAAACTGTTATAATAGAAAATGGTTGAAAAACAAGCACCTAGTACAAAACCTTGAATAACCTAAACATGTGACGTTCTCTACAAAAACTAACTATAAATCTAGAAAATTCGTCTTCTCCTAGCTCTAACAGTATATGATAGTCCTATATCCTCTCATCAGAAATGACTAAAATGTCCATCTAAAGATTGGGTTCCTATCAGGTTCTCAGGAGTGCATTTGATTGCAAATATTTAATTCCTTTTCTAAAGTTAAAACTTTAGGATAAAAATTTATTTAAAAATTCTACACATTCAAACAAATGAAGGAATGATTTTTCCCTCCATAATTTCATTTGGGTCAAACTGTTTTGACTCATTTGACATGTGTCATAATGGGATTGGTCGATTCGTGCACTATCATCTGCCACCTCTGCCTACCTGCCATGTGGTGACCTATCACTATGTCACTATCACAATCAGAAACTACCACATCACTAGTGACATAGCAACATTATGCCACATGTCGCTCCTTGCCACTTCACCACCTCAAAATCTGTGTCAGGCTCTGATCTTGTCCACCATGTGTCCTTGTGAATCATCCACCTGCATGTCATGCGTTGGCTCGTAGTTGGTTGTCAATCCATGTTAGCTATCCACATCAAAATATCTTACATGCCTCTCCAATGGCCTTGGGCCTCACGTGAGCTTGGTCTCCAAAAACCTTTTGTCTTAAAGACACTATGCAATAGAGTGTAAAATTATTTAAACAAATAAATCTACCTCTACCCACTTAATGTGGGATTAAAATTTTCAAAATGTTTTACTGTACTCACGCATCCCTTTCTACCTTAGATCTCTCGTAACTCATGCTTTGTAGGAGACCAAGAAAGTGCATGGCAAATCAACATAGAAAATTGGATCTTTTTCCTACGGTGTGAAGAATCCCCCTTTTCCATTTTTTCTCCCCCCTACGATTACTCTATTTCCATAACCGTGTATAGCTTGAAATTATTTTGAAAGAAATGAAAGATGTAGAAGCGATGGTAGATAGATAAGATAAGAAAAAATTATTAATGTCCAATAGGAGACCAACGAGGGTCTAAGGGACTGGAAAAAGTACAAAAGGAAAATGCCACCAAGGGGGAGCACCAAAGGGTGTCCACAATAAGAACATGAAAAAAAAAACAACAATAAGAGAACCAAGAAAAGGAAGAGCAATAGCTAAGAACTACTCATAGGCGAGAAGTAGTTTAGAATGGAAAGGTGTGCATTAGAGAAATTAGGTGCTCTGGAAGGTCACCTCTGAGGTCTACAGAGAGTAGTAGTAGTAGTAGAGAGATACTACTGAGTGTGATCCCTATGGGGTCTCACAGATCTGGTGTGAATCGAGATAGTGCAGAGAGGTCACTTCAATCCTCAAGTAGGAACCGTAGGACTAAAAAAATGAGGTGATGAGATGCACAGGGCTTGGTGTCAAACAAAGCTAGAGATATATAGTGTTCTCACGAAGCTGCATGGTCTCCTGAAGGTAGAGTGCAAGACAATGTTGGTCAATATATATATGAAAAATGAGGGAAGAGACTGGCACTCTCTAAACATGGTACGAATGATTTTTTTTAATGATCAGAAAATGTCCATTGAAGCGTAGGAATTTGTAGAAGTCAAACTAAAAGAGCTCCTTTTGGAGGTTTCACCACATCCCACACTACACCATGGCTTTTGCACATTGCCTTCAATTTATAACTTTCCTCTTTACTACAAATGTTGATGTTACATTACCACGCATTCCCTTTTCTCATAACTATGTGGAGTCCCAATCATCAAGGAGAAGGCTTGATAATTTCACCTTCTAATCGACGCCTTTGATGCACCCATGGACGAAGACAATCGCTTTAAAATCAAAATGAATAATGGAAAATGGTTGCATCAGTATTTCACTTCTGCCTTTTGACGTTGCAAAGAAATATTCCATCTGTGAGAGTCGAACGTGTGATGTGGAGGATGAGATAAAATACTTGTTCTGTGCTTCAGATGAACAACTCGGGGTTCCACCAAGTCCTTCTTTGAGAGGTTTGCTTCTTTATAACTATGACTCTTATTTGAGTTTTGCAAAGATTGTGGAGGGCTTGCCTTGGCATTTAATGCATTCCTCAATTTATTAATCCTATAAAATAAGGAAAATGTCATGAACTAGATACTTTATACACATCTAGGAAAATTGTTTCTTGTGTTGTGACTCTATCACTTAAAACAAATTCTCCTGGTCATTTGTGAATTTGTTAATCAGTCTTCCATGCAACGGGCACTACCCTTAACTTATCTCACTCTCTATCGGTAAACATCTTTTATATACTTTTTGAAGCAAGTACATGTATATATAGTTTGAAACCCTTCACCAAGATTCTCTAATCATGTATATGCATATTGGATCAAATTAATCTATTTGAAAATAGTAGCGGTATTCATTATTGAATCAATTGGGCCTCAAAGTGGGTTTGGCTAAAAAATATTTTAAACTCAAACACTTGACCAATCAAACTAATCCATTAATCACCTGACACTGATTAAATTCAAATTCGACCATTTCCTAAAAACTCAAAAACTCACTTTAGCACCTTATGCAAGTTGTGATCTTCTGCTTGGAAGGCTCTCAAACTAGCTTTAAAAACTAACTAAAACACCTGACTAAGCTCTGAAATCAGACATGCTAATTCTTTGTTCCACATTTTCTTACCCTGTCAAATTTTATGTCATGACAATACTGGGGTCAAAAGATATTGACCGTCAAAGTTGCCTTCTTAAAACTGCCTGCAAGTAAACATGTCAAAAAATGACAAACTGCATTCAGTTTTGGCTTCAGAAACAGGTCAAACTGACACTTGAGGGCACAAAAACTGGGGCATTGGTTCACTGTCACAAGGAAAGTAAAAATCTGTGATTTGGGCTCATGATGAATAACTTGAAGAATTTGGCGAGCAGTCAAAGTGGGGCACATGGATTTGTAGGATTGGAAACAATGGCAAAATTGTGATTTTTGCAAATGGAATGGACCTAGGAAAGTGTGTAGATGGATTCATGAAGACTTGAAAACTAGCACACTTAAATAATTTTTAGAGTAGAATATAGTGGTACAATCCATTTGATCTCACCTATCATAGATTTAGAGTTATGACATCCCAAACAGGGGTACTAATCAATCTGCATTTTATGACATGAGTAAAACTTGACAAATTGCATTTGGAATCATGTTTGAAAACTAATCAAACAGATTCATCATAAGCTCAAAATTGAAACATAATAAGTATCTGACACCTAGAATGCAATGTGAAAGGAATTTTCTCATTTCAATCAATAGGTTTAGAGTTACAATTGGTCAAACAGGGCCTCCCAAACAACTGAACAATTTACATCAGCATGACAATAATAAAAGACCAATTTTGAGGGATTCAAAACATATTCAAAACATATCAAAACGACTTGAAAATATAAAAATAGGTTCTTTGATATATGTGTTAAACACTCCCAAATTGGTGAGTCATGAAACATAACCGAGTGCAAGATATTCAATTGGAAACTAGGCCTCTTGTCCTTGTTTGACACTTAAGCAAAAATGTAGATTTGAACATTGCTCAAAATAGAAATTCATAGAATGACTCAGAATGGCAATTTATCTTCATGGGACACATAGATGTACTAAATGCAAGGTGTTATAAACATTAAAAATCTCTTAGGCCTCAAAAGGACAGTCGGGTACATAAGCATTAAAATGTTCTTATAAGGGCTCAAAATGACTCAAAAGCTTGGAAAGGTACTCAAATTGGGAATGCAAATTTGAGTCCCAACATGCATGTCCCTTGCGGGCATGGAAAGGATTCAGAATCACTGGAAGAAGAAGACCACACACCTGACAGTAAAAATTTCTCAAACAGCTTATTGAAAGCAAAAATAACTACTCCTAAACTATACAAACGATGGCCCCAAGCCACCGAAACTTATCAAAACTTCTTACCTCTATTGTATATCAAAACTTGTGTCCATCTTGTGGGAGTCTTCCCTTCTCTCCATTCCCCATAACACCTCCTCGCTCACCCCTCATCCCACTCACAGGTATTGTCCCATGAACTAGTGGTTCGATGAGGACTGCAAATCCTTTCACCACATGCTTCGCTCTATTCCACCCACTTCTTCCTCCTTTTCCTCTTAGTTGAGGCTCAACTTTTCCACTTTCTTCGCCATAAGAAATGGAAGTTCACTTTGCTGTAGTGTAGATCTCTTTGTGCCATGTTCTTCCAGCCTCCTAATCTCTTTTGGTGCACCATGTTTCCTCACTACCCCCCCCCCCCCCCCCCCCCCCCCGCCCCAACCCTCCCTCCACTTTGGACCTTCACTCCCTTGCCTCTCACACCTCCACCCTCTATGATATTCCTGGCTAACCCCCTCTCCATCTCATCCTCTCCCCCACCCATTTTCACCTCTTCTCCTTTTCCCACATTTGTGAGATTGTTGGAGTTATGAACAGTAGTAGAACTCTAGATGAGGAAGGATTCCAAGTTGAATTCTTTAAGTTGGGTATCTTTGTCTTGGGTCCCTTTCTTGTAATGCTCTTTAATCGAGTGGTTTGTTTTGACTTTCCTGACTCTTGGTCACGACATATTATCTATCCAATCCATAAATTTGGGCCAGCTTCCAACCTTAGGAACTACAAGACCATCATGGTTGGGCATACCTTCGCCAAACTCTATGCCACTATCCTAAATGGTATCTTGTCCAGAGAGCTCAATCAGTGACATTGCCGAGCTAGAGGTCAAGCTGGGTCTCATACCATTTTTTAGACCACTGATCACATTTTAACCTTATGGGCCATCATTCAAGAGGCTCGCACCACTCGATGAAAGTTTACTATTATTTCGTTGACTTTCAAAAAGATTTCGACTATGTTCCTCAAGCAGATCTCTTTCAACGTCTTAGGGACATCAAGATCTCAAAGATTCTCCTTATAGCTATTATGAGGTTATATGAGTGTGTTGTGGGAAGATTCAAGACTCCACAGGGATTCTTTGATCCTATCCAGAGCACTATCAAGGAGAGACGAGGCTATCCTCTCTCCCCCACTCTCTTTTGCATCTACATCAACAAGCTTGAGGCATTTCTCTGTGATTGTTCGCTTCCTAGCGATGGTTGTTAATTACATCAGGTGTTGATCTCTATTCTTCTATTTGTTGATGATGTGATTCTCTTAGCATCTTCCCCTGATGGTCTTCATCAGCTCCTTGATGGCTTGGCCTCTTTCTATGACTCACGTGAGCTAGTTGTAAATTTGGGCAAGACTTGGGTTATGGTCTTCAATTGTTTGAGGACATCACACCTCCATTTTAATTCTAGGTTACCAAGATTGAGATTGTATCTTCATATACTTACTTGGGGGTTAAGTTTTCTAGACCTCAATTTAGCCTAAGACCAGCCATGCAACCCAGAGTCAACAAGGGGCTCGGCTCCCCCGCTATTCTTGAGCGATAGTGCTTTCGACACCACTTCTAGGACACCATGACTAAGATTTCCCTTCTTGACTCTTGGTTAACCCAACTATCCTCTATGACTCTACTGTTTGGTGCCCCTCCCTCTTGGATTCTAATTGGGCCTCTATTGAGAGAGTCCAAACTCTTTTCCTTCAACACATTATTAGATGTCACTGGTCCACACCACATAGCATTGTTCTGGCAGAGTTTGGTGCTCACCCTTTCAGATTGGGGACCATCTTTTATTTAGTTTGGCTTTTTCACCAGCTTCAGAGGTTCATTGATTTCTCTGATGGTCATCATAGATATTCCTACTTGGCTTAATGTTCCTCTATGGAGGTTGCAGGTTCAGACTCTAAACACAAGTCCCATTGCTGGTACACCCAAGTCTCTGCCTTCTTGGGCTCAATTGGTATTAGTTTGGATTGTCTTCCCCCTTTTAGTTTTCTCTAGAAGCTCCAACCCATCTTCTTCGACCTCAGTGGGAGTTGAATGAGCATGTTAGACTTGACATCTACAAATAGTATGTTATCATGACCTAGAGGAATCCCCCAAGTGGGCTCCACCTGCATATGGCCTTTTATGTTGAGCACTTCCTTGATATCCAAGACAGGATCATCTTACACCCCTGGTATCTCACTCATCACTGGACTCACGCTCTTCGCATCTCCTTGGATCCTTTAGAGTGGGATCTCACTAGCTACATATTCAGACTAATCACCAAATCGGTAGGGAGGATAGGATCTGTCAGCTTTGTCACCTCAGGGAGGTTGAGACCGAGTCTCACTTTATTTTTCATTTTCCCATTTACTATGAGATCGAAGGGAGATTCTACTATTTTTTCAGAGAGTGTCAGTCTCTTCCCTCATTCTTCAGATATATTGACCAACACTGTCTTGCACTCTACCTTCAGGAGACCATGCAGCTTCATGAGCACACTATACAACTCTAGCTTTTCTCGACATTAACCCCTATACATCTCGTCACCTCTTCCTTTATTCCTATAGTCCCTACCTGAGGATTGAAGCAGCCTCCTTGTACTATCTTGTTTCACACCAAATCTATGAGATCCTGCAAAGATCACACTCGATAGCAACCTTCTAGAGTACCTAATTTCTCTAATGCCCACCTTTTCATTATGGACTACTTCTTGCCTGTGAGGAGTTCTTAGTTGTTGTTATTCCTTTTCTTGGTTCTTCTATTTTTTTCTTTCATGTTGTTTTTGCAAACACTATTTGTTGCTCCCCCCTGCTGGCATTTTCCCTTTGTATTGTTTCTAGTCCCTTAGACCATCGTTGGTCTCCTATTGGACATTAATAAATTTATCTCATCTTATCTATCTTATCTTCACTTTCATGAGGTAAGCTAAAAATATCTTTTTCACCAATTTCACCAACATAATCAACATTCTTTGCTATTTCACTTGGCAAAACAAACTAACTTCCTTCACTTTCATAATGCATCTAAAAACTAGAATCATGGTCTACATGCTCATTATGAAAGCATGGATCAGCATGCTCTTGGATTTCATAATCAGACTGAAATACACTTGTACTAAATGACTCATGCATGCTATCCAATGGAAACATAAAGGACTTGTACTCTTCTCGATTCAAGGAGTCAAATATATCATGAATTTGAAACTCACCTTGTGTAACTGGATATCAAGGGGACATGAAATCTAATTTCTTTTCATTTGCAATCTTCTTTGACATCCAATCAGACTCAACATATTCTAAAAATCCTTCACATTCTCCAAGCAATGGATTAGTTACCAAGACATAAAACTTATCATGAAAGTGCTCACAAAAAACTTGTTGATTATTGCCACTCTCTTTCCAAGAAATCGTTGGAATGAACTTCAAATATTTCAAACTCATCAGCAAAAGGGGACAAGTCAAGATCAAATTTACAACTTCTATCATTTTCCTTTTCATCATATGAAACATCAAAACTTATTGTAGCATTATCAATATGAAAAGAATTATGTTCAGCATTAAATCTTCCCTTAGCAGTACTTTCTATATCAAACAAGTCATCATGTGTATTGACATTTGAACTATGGTCACATACACCTCCAAGACCTGACACATAATGTTCTGAATTTATATCACTTTCAACATCAAACTTTGGGGAAAGGACTTTATCTTGAGAAGAAACATAACAAGGGAAAACTAGAACATTCTTAGAAATGTTTGCATACCTTCCACAATCACGAGCCAATAGTTCTGAAATTTCATCAACGTTCAACAAGACTTCATCACAAGTCTGTTCTTCTTGGCTTTGATCATAAGTTGACTGATCCAAAATACTTATAACAACAGTAACATCAATAGAGCAATCTGGAAAATTAGAATCCTTCTCACATTTTGTTTCCTCTTCATTGCAAGATACCTCATCACTAGGTGCATCATTATAATCACTTTCATTGCAGGAAGAGCCATCACTACTAATGCTAGAGTGTTCTTCACTCTCATAAATGTCATCACATGATTCATTTTCAGTTATGTATCCAGTTTCCTTATGCTGACTGTAATCATCCGATCCACTGAAATCTAAATCCTTCTCTTCACATTCAGAAGACAAATTATCTTTCTCTACGGATTCATTATATTCACTATTACTTTTAGCACATTCACTTCTATTATCAGAGGATTCAATATACAATTCATTGTTACTCAAATCACTCTCAAATTTTTTAAAAAGATCTTCAACATTCAAAATCTTTTGTAACCTCAAACGTGTTGGCCAATCAATTAAATCAGGCATAAAGGCATCTAGGAAAATAATAGGCCAGGAGGATTTCTTTAGTCTTAATGACATATGAAACTCCATAAGTGCTGATTTGAACTTTACATAAATACGATATTCTCCTAGACCTTGAACACTTCCTACTGAATTTCTTATGAAACTAACAATCTGATTAAGGAGTTCTTTTCTCATCTCTACAATATCTTTAAGCACATCTTCATGACTAGGTAAACTAACTTTAGATCTAAGATCTGATTCCATTATGAAATAAAAACTCTACCTCTTTCTTCTAGTGTTGAAAATCATTGAATAGATACAACCATTTCTAACATTTGACTTCCATGGAAAGAAAACATGAAAATCAAAATACATTCAAGTGTTGATGTTGAATTTTGATATGTTGATCTAGCACAGGTGTAAACATGAAACTCTTTCACACCATTGATCAAAACCATGTAGAGCCGCCACCTCCTTGAAAGAGGATAAATAAATCGTTGTTGTGATTTACTTTTTAACATTCAAAATCTTACCAAAAAAGATCACATACAACACAAAAAACTTATCAAGAACTTATACTTCTTTCCCAAGAACCACTATCAAGAGCTTTAGATCTGCCCATACAAACTAAAAGTCCTTCAAAATATACAATATGAAATCAACTAGGAACACTGGTACAGAGATTTAGAGTTGCCACTCACATTTGTGAGAAATAAAACATAATTTGTCACTTGACAAATCTGGACCAGACTTTTAAATTATCAAAAAATACAAATCATCAAACCACTCTTGGAGATTTATGTAATAATTTGCACTCATTTTTTTTGAAATTGCTAAATGTTTAATAACTAGCTTCAATTCAAACAGTTGATAAGTAGCCCAGAAGATGGTTTTGATTCTATTGATATAATCTCTCTGAACTTTGTTAATACAAACTATTGATTTAGGAATGGAGGAATTTAATCAAATATTTTAGTTGCAAGTTTAAATGACAATACAAGTATATCCTTATAATGAGTTACAGAATTTAGCAGTTGGAAGGACGATGCCAATTTGTCAAACATATGGTGCAAGCTCAAGAATTCTTTTAAATAGTTACATTCAACAAAACATGGATTTCACTAGTAAGAGAAATTAATGGCTATAGTTCCAACTGTATTGAACTGAGACTACAAATATAATTAAAATTCACAAGGTCAAACCTATAGCTATATAAGCAATGTTTACATGGCCTTACACATTCCAGCCAATACCATACTCCCACAAACACTTGAAATCCAAAATGGGATTGCCTCTAATCGTGCTCGGGTCTAACTGCTAGGTATCTCTGCTATGCTATTTAAAACCAACGTATATGCACACCCACTGTCCTCTTGGTAATCCTGTGGGTTAGGATGCAACTCCAAGAAAGTTAGTTGCTGGTTGAAATGAGGTA
The DNA here is from genome assembly GCA_028749045.1 of Cupressus sempervirens. Taxonomy (NCBI): domain Eukaryota; kingdom Viridiplantae; phylum Streptophyta; class Pinopsida; order Cupressales; family Cupressaceae; genus Cupressus; species Cupressus sempervirens. The sequence goes on along the minus strand of CM053784.1, from coordinate 111,282,456 downwards.
GCCGACCATCCAATGTAAGTTATATGGCACATGTTGTGAAGAATTTAACTCATGCATTACCTGACTACACGTGGACGTCCAATGTCATTATCCCTGGATGAGTTCAGAAGCAACCCGCGACATCCATAAACTTGAAGCACTTTATTATTCCAGCCATCTGTGTATTAGTATATGTCCTCAACTAATATTTCGACTGTGGTGGAAAGAATACTCAACATCCAAGCTATATCAAGCAAGCCTATTAGAAGATGCGGCATGGAAGTTTCCAATGTGACGACCATGAAAGAATAATGATGCCAAGGACTCCTTTATGGATTCCTCTTTACTACTATGCCCAGTTTGGTTCTTCAATTAGACACTGTAAATAGGAGGCTCGATTTTTCTTGCCAAAGAGACCCACAAATTCAAAAATAAACAACTAACGCAGACCTTTCCTTACCTCCATAGACTATTCCATTGTAATTTTTTATGACTTGCCAATTTCTTGCCCAACCTGTAAATGCTGACTAGAAAAGAAGATTAGGGTGACGTCCAACCTTCTTGAGAATTTCAGACTTGAGGGTTTTTGTCCTCAAGGTTCAACCGGTCACATTTAAGCAACCAAAACTCAGAATATTTTAGTTCATAAATTCTCTTCTATTTTGTTAATCCCAATGTAAGCTCTCCTTTATACTCTCGAAGTGAGGGAAAACACAAGGAGCAAGGAATGTGGGATTAAAACTTCATTTTCGTCCTATAGTCACTTAAAGTCATTTTATAAAGTAAATAACTTTATAACATTAAAATGACTCAATTCCTCTCACTTTAATAAAGTTCTGAAGTAAATTAAATTAATCTCTTATTGTGACTAGTAGACATCATGCTAAATAAAATTATTAATCTATCCGGATGTGGAGATAGATTAAATTGGCATCGAACTATCTAGTGTTGAGAAGGGAACATGATAGTCCTCCCTTCCCAAGATTTCTTGCCCTCAAGCAATCTCAATGCTTGATGTTGCAATATAGACTCACCTTCCCAAGTGGCATCTTCATAAGGTAAGTCTTTCCAATGGACCAAATATTTCGTGACAGTTCTGTTGCGTAGCCTCCTCTCTTGGGTTTCAATCACTTCCTCTGGCACCAAAATAAGCTTACCCACTTCATCAAGCGGGTGCAAACTCACTAAAGGTACAATCTATTGACCCACAGCCTTTTTGAGGCACAAGACATAAAAAATGTTGTGAATTCGATTGTCACCCAGCAAATCCAGCTCATAAGCGACTTCTCCTACCCTCCTAGTGATACAATAAGGTCCATAGAATCCGGGCTTAAGCTTTCTGAACCCACTTTTCTTCAAAGAACTCTATCTATATGGCAGGAGACAAAGAAAAACTCTATCACCCACCTCAAAACTTCAGTCAGTGCAATGTCGATCAATGTATAGCTTCTATTGATTTTGTGCTTGCTAAATATTATCCCTGAGAGCTCTGAGGATATACTACTAGTCCATTATCTAATCTTTGGCCAAGGGTGCCCTAATATCTGGTAATGCCAAACCAATAAAAGAGAGGGCCTCATAACCATAAAGAGCATGGAAGGGAGTCATCTGAATGGACAAATGGTAGGTGGTGTTGTAACAATACTCTCCCAAATACAACCACTTAACCCATGCCCTCTATTTTCCTACAATGTAGTTCCTCAAGTATCCTTCCACCCACTTATTCACTATCTCGGTCTGGCTATTAGTCTATGGGTGATAACTCATGCTGGGAGTCAATTCTGTACTAGTCAATTTGAAAATATCCTACCAAAATTTACTAAGAAACCTATTGTCTTTGTCACTCACAATAGTTATGGGTAATCCATGGAGCCAGAAAACCTCTCAAAAAAATAATTTAGCTACCTAGGAAGCTGACCAGTCTGCAGCTATCGCAAAGAATTGTGCATACTTGGTCAATCTATCCACCACTACAAAGATGCAGTCCCTGCCCTTAGACCCTGGGCAACCTAGTGATAAAATCCATGGAAATACTTTCCCACCTCTAAGCTGGAATAAGGAGAGGCTAAAGTAATCCTGCAAGAAAACCATGTTCTAACTTGTTCTACTAACAAGTCTGGCACTCTTTGACATGTTGTAATACATCATCCTTAAGCCCCTTCCACGAGAATCTCTCTCTAATCTACCTATAGGTTTTGAAAAACCCTAGGTGCCTTGCTGATGGTGCATCATGTATGGTGCACATAATGTCCCCCTTTAGTTTAGATTTAGGTACTAGGTAGATTCTATTTTTGTAATAAATAACATCATTCATTACCTTGTATCGCTCGTCTTGAAGTATACCATCCAAAATATGACAAGCATGAGAATTTTTGGAATACACCACTAATAACTGGGACCTCCAATCTACTGAAATCTCTGAAATAGCGTAACATGCAAGCACTGGGGGTCATTGGGCAAGAGCATCAACAACTATATTATTTCTCCCTTTGACATATTTAATGTGAAAATTGTAAGCCTATATCTTACTGACCCATTTCTACTACCTTTCGTTCAACTCTTACTCTAGGAAGTAATGCAAACTATTATGATCTGTCTTAACTGTAAATTTACTTCCCACCAAGTACTACCTAAATTTGGCTAAGGCATGCATTATAGCTAGAATCCCCTTATCATAGCTGGAATATAACAACTCATTGCTCTTAAGTTTCCTGCTCTTGAAAACAATGGGATGACGGTCCTACATCAATACTACCCCTATCCTGTTTCCTGAAGCATCATAATCTAAAACAAAGGGCCTAAAAAAATTAGGAAGTGCTAGCATAGGACACAAACTCATCACCTGTTTTAGCCTATCAAATGTTGCCTCGGCATCCTCTATCCAAGAAAATGCCCCTTTCTATGTCAAATCAGTAAGGGGAGCTACTACTTGTGAAAACCCCTTAGCGAACCGTCGATAATAGGAATAGAGACCAAGGAAACCCCATAAGTCTGATACATCCCTTAGTGGTGGCCAATCCATAATTTCTTGTATCTTCTCCTAATGCACATTAACCCCTCGGCACTAATCACATGCCCCAAATAGAGAATCTTTGTTAGCCCAAACTCGCATTTGGACTCTTTTCCAAATAAGGATTGCTCCTCCATGAGATTAAGGACCTCATCCAAATGTTGTAAATGTTCTTCCCAAGTCTTGCTGAAAATTAAAATGTCATCAAAGAAGACCAGTGCACTTTTCCTTAGCTGTTTCTTGAAAATATGGTTCATGCATGACTAGAAAGTGGCAGGTGAGCCCAAATGGCATCACTAAAAACTCATAGTGCCTGTAATGGCATTTGAAAGTTGTCTTATGCACGTCCTCCTCACGGACTTGAATCTAGTGGTATCTTGATCGAAGGTCTATCTTCGAGAAATAAACTGCCCCGTGAAGCTCATCCAGTAACTCATCAATGCGGGGAACCGGATACCTATTCTTGATGGTCCTCTTGTTCAATGCATGGTAGTCTATACACATCTGAAGGGTGCCATCCTTCTTCTTAACCAACATTACTGAAGAGGCAAAGGGACTAGAGTTGGGTCTGATATGCCCCATATCCAAAAGCTCATTTATCGTCTTCTCTATTTCTTCCTTGTAATGCATGGGGTGACGATAAGGGGTAGTAATAATGGGTTTGGCTCCCTCCTCAAGCTCAATAATATGCTCAAACCCTCTATCTGGTGGAATCCCAGGAGATATATCCTCAAAAACTCTCCTATGCTTATCTATAACTATTTGAATGTCACAATGATATCACTAACCTGGATCCTGTGTCTCCTTTGAGGAGATGAAACACTATGTGGCCCACTCTATATCGTCATGTCTCAATATGGCCTCCATCCTATGAGTTGTAAATAATCTGGGTCCACTATCAAGTATGGCTCTAAGGACTACCAATTGATCTCCCTATAAGAACTCCAACTATATAGTCTCATGGTCAAAGGTGTACCTGCGAAGAGTCTGTAACCACTGTCTACCCAAAATGGCATCCAACCCATCCAAGTCAACAATGTAGAAATCAGTCTCCAAAAGGTAATCATCAAACTGTATCTGAATACCAGCTACCTTCCCTGTACACCCCAAAACTTCACCACCTGCTACCTTCACCTCAAACTCGGGAATGTCAAATATCGGTAAACCTCTCCTAGATACCATCTGTGTGCTAATGAAGTTGTGTGAAGCTCATGTATCCAAAAGGAAAATAATACGTTGCCCTCTAACAACCCCTTTCACCTTGAAAGGATGACATGCTGGATCACTAGAGAGGGTGGCTATAATAGGAGGTTGTTCTGTAGGGGGTTTTTTCTTCTTATCTTTACTAGGTTGTTCCTCAACTTCTTCCTCTTCGTTGTCCTCACTATTATTACCTTCTTGTGGCTCTTCTATCTCCTCCTCCTCCTCCTCCTCTAAGTGTACCTCAACAAAGTGGATTTTTCCTTTACCCAGGCATCTGTGGTCAGGAGTCCAAGGCTCCCTACAAGTAAAACATAACTTCTTCCTCCTAAGTTCATTATGTGTCTCAAAATCCAATCTGTGGGTGTTTGTCTTCTACTAATTTTTCTTCCCCTAAAACGAAGTTGATCCTTTATAGGATTTCTTAGGAGGCTGTAACAGTGAGGTAGGTGAATCCAAATCATGAGCAATCTTAATAGCATCATCCAAGGTGTTTGGTTTTAGGACTTTAACCAAACCCCTAAATCTGTCCTAAAACCCTTTTGTGAATAACATCACCTTGCACTGTTCAGACATATCTGGTACCATCACTGATATCTACTAAAACTCATCTATATAGTGATCCAATGTCCCACTCTACCATAATTGAGCCAAATCCCTGTAGTATACCTCGATGTCCTTCCTGTTAAAATGAGTGATCATCTTCAAGCTAAAAGTCTCGTATGAAGTGATGAGACTGTGATCCTGGGTGACTAATCCATGATGCCACCAATCATAGGCTACTCCCTCAAGATGCATCATGGCAAATCTAATAGCTTTCATTTCTGACATGGGCTTGAGTGTTAGGTAAGTATCCAACTTATGAATCCATGCCTGGGCTGAAGTTTTATTGTTGCCATCAAAAGTGGGAAGGGTTAATTTATTCATAGCATGTTTTAGGTCCCTGTTTTGCACCCTGGGCCTCCTATCCTATTGAGGTCTCTCTACTTCACTCTTTTGGTTCATATACTAAAAAAAAGTTAAATTTTGTTTAACTGGATTAGGAAATAGATTCCACTCATCATATATTGCCATAACATTATCAAGTAACAAAGCTAGGGCTGCAGGTTGAGCTATTTCCTCTTCAGCATTATTTCCCACAAAAACAAGCATCAAAGGTCTATCTGTATTCCGGGTAGGAGCTCTTGTTGCACGAGGTGACCCTACTATGCTACCACCTCCACTATGGTGACTCAGTGCTCCTCTATTTATTGGGGTTAACTGTTGCATGGCACTTGTAAGCTGTTGTAATGTTGTAGAAATGTTATTTTTCCCATCTCTAATAGCCCGCAAGGTCTCCATTACTTCCCTATCTTGTTCTTCTTCATTTCGTGCCATTGGAGAAGTTGGTGCTTGTTCCTGAACTTGTTCAACTCTAGTAGTTTTTTCAGCCTATACTTTTGGCCCAAAACGTATTTCCTCATCTATTGAATAATTGTCTTCCATTACAAGGTGTTCTGAAGATTATGTCTGTTTCGGCTGAAGATGATGGAATTTATACTATCTTTTACTCATTCCCAACTTCCATTTTGTTTAATGAACGTACAAATATTTATTTTTCCCACAAGCTAGCAGGATTTGTGGCTCGATACCACTATAATATTATGCACTCAATTTTTTTGAAAATTGTTGAATGTTCAATAACTGGCTTTAATTCAAACAGTTGATAAGTAGCCCGGAAGATGGTTCTAATTCTATTGATATAATCTCTCTGAACTTTCTTAATACAAAATACTGATTTAGGAATGGAGGAATTTAGTCAAACAATTCTATTGCAAGTTTAAATGATAATACAAGTATATCCTTATAATGAGTTACAGAATTTAACAGTTGGAAGGATGCTGGCAATTCATCAAACATATGGTGCAAGCTCAAAAATGCTTTTAAATAGTTCCATTCAACAAAACATGGATTTCAACAATAAGAGAAATTAATGGCTATAGTTCCAACTATATTGAATTGAGACTACAAATATAATTAAAATTCACAAGGCCAAACCTGTAGCTGTATAAGCAATGTTTACATGGCCTTACATTTTCTAGTCAATACCATACTCCCACGAACTCTTGAAATCTAAAATGGGACTACTTTTAATTGTGTTCATGTCTAACTACTAGGTATCTTTGCTATGTTGTTTAAAACCAATGTATATGCACACCCACTGTCCTCCTGGTAATCCCGTGGGTTAGGACACAACTCCAAGAAAGTCAATTGCTGGTCAAAATGAGGTAGTCGACCATCCAACGCAAGTTATATGGCACAAGCTGTGAAGCATTTAACTCGTGCATTACCTGACTACACGTGGACATCCAATGTCATTATCCCTAGATGAGTTCAGAAGCAACCTACGGCATCCATAAAAACTTGAAGCACTTTATTATGCTAGCCATCTGTGTATCAGTATACATCCTCAACCGATATTCCGACCGTGGTGGAAAGAATACTCAATGTCCAAGCTATATCAAGCTTAGAAGATGCGGCATGGAAGTTTCTAATGTGACGACCATGAAAGAACAACGATGTCAAGGACTCCTTTATGGATTCCTCTTTACTACTATGCCTAGTTTAGTTCTTCAATCAAACACAGTAAACAGGAAGCTCGATTTTTCTTTCCAAAGAGACCCACAGATTTGGAAATAAACAACTCAAACCTTTCCTTACCTCCATAGACTGTTCCATTGTAATTTTTTCTGACTTGCCGATTTCTTGCCCAACCTATAAATGCCAACTAGAAAAGAAGATTAGGGTGACATCCAACCTTCTTGAGAATTTTAGACTTGAGGATTTTCATCCTCAAGGTTCAACTAGTCACATTTAAGCAACCAGAACTCAGAATATTTTATTTCATAAATTCTCTTTTGTGTTGTTAATCCCAATGTAAGCTCTCCTTTATAGCCTCAAAGTGAGGGAAAACACAAGGAGCAAGGAATGTGGGATTAAAACTTCAGTTTTGTCCTGTAGTCACTTAAAGTCATTTTATAAAGTGAATAACTTTATAACATTAAAATGACTTAATTTCTCTCACTTTAATAAAGTTATGAAGTAAATTAAATTAATCTCCTATTGTGATTGGTAGAGATCCTGCTAAATAAAATTATTAATCTATGCGGATGTGGAGATAGATTAAATTGGTGCCCAACTATCTAGTGCTGAGAAGGGAATATGACAATTTACAAACTTGAAAAGATATCAAAATCTTTGTTCATTCTTGACTCTGAACTTTTACAACAACACTTTGAAACAAAACCCAACTGAATTAATTAAAGATGAACTCGCTTACTAACAACACAATTTACACTCAACCCTCAAAGCTACTGTTGCAAATGGATAAAACACTATTGGGAGACATGAATCTTCAACAAAGAAATGGAAAACACTTCATGACATTGCTGTTGTATCACTTTCCTTATGTCTCTCCCCATCAAAGTCGTCATTTTGTTGGCTCCTGAATTAACAACTTTTCAATAACCCAATGATAGGAACAAATACATCTAGGGGCAACTAATTCCTATTTGCAACATAACTATTCAGACATCGGGGCAAACTATAAGGCTATACTCCTTTTTCTTCTTTAGGCTCCACAAAACCTAGGTGGGTAAACCTATATATTCTTCATATGGTACCAGTGTCAAAAGCATACAATTGGATCTAAACAAAGCAAATAAAACCCTTATTTCTCATATACATATGTAATAACAAAGATGTGTAGTAGAAAATTGCAAATCCTATGAAATCCACAAGTTGTGTGAGGGCATCCTTTCAGCTCTTAAACAGAAAGGGAAATGGATGATTATAAATTTGATTTCAACAAATCCCAAATATGCAACAGTAAGAAACATGTTGATAATGTAGCTGATCAGTGCCTTATCTATTGGGCAGTTCCATAAATCACACGCATACATCTATGATACCAATGACATATTCCATACATCAAGATATCAGATCTATCATATCACTTTGTGAATTAGACATCAGTGTTCATAAAGACATCATTCTCATGAAATATCCTTCTCAAATAACTAGTAACCTTATCAAATACATCAAGCGTTTACTTGGCTCTTTCTTCCAACAGCAAAATATACAAGACATACAACCTTAAGGGCCTACAAAAGGGTTTAAATTATTTGTCCCTAAACCACAAAATATTGCAAATCACAGAGATAGGAGGCAAGAATCAGAATGAAACTAAGAAGTTTGTTGCTCATTGTATTCATTTTTTTGAAACTATACATTCAAGATGCATGTAAATGACCCATAAAACTACTAAACAGATCAGAACTATCTACATTATCTTCATTTACTATTGTTCATACAAGAGAGAAAGGTAAAGAATGGTGGAATCACAGCTCTGGATCCAACCTTATGGTATCACAGACAAGCTGGAACCAACCCTTACAATGAGAGATAAAGAGAAAGATATAGGAAAGGAAGAAGAAATTGGATCTGATCTGGCAGTGACATGTGCCCACTTGAATCTCCATCCCCTATTGTTGCAAAACATCTCTCTTCTCTCTACAATTGAAATCTAATGAAAATCTCATCATTGTTGATGAGGCCAATTATTGCCTCAATTTTATGTTAATCTTAATACTTTGTTTTTAATGTTGCCAAGACATTTGTGAACTTATAACTAACTAAACTTATGATAAAGTCCAGATAGAACTATTAACTCATGGGTAGATAGTTATATCATATTTTGCTAATATTATACATATAATGCAATATTTCATATAACCATCGGAATGTATGTTCTAATATTTGGATTTAATTTGATTATGCTTATTTGCATAAATATTTTTGCATCACAACTAACTTGTTAGGGAAGAAGCTGGAGAATGGTTGACAGCATACAAGAAGGAGCATCAAGGCCCAGCTGCGGTGGAAGAATCATAATGGCATCAGGAGACATTATGCTACAAAGGAGGAGCTATTATTCCAAGAATGCAGGGATGAAATATTGCTATATTCCCTCCGCATTCACTATTGTGCTGAATTGGTTGCCCACACTTTATTGCTTATATTGCAAGTTGTTATATTTCCTTCTTCTTCTCTAGTGGATTTGTAGTCTATTTGTTTTCTTTCCTATTTTAGAATAAGTGTCAATCCTCTATTTATAGGGATGGGATCAATAGTTTTGGAGGTTGAGAAAAGTTTATGGAAAAACATTGTTGACTTTTGTAGTGAGTTATTCTACAGTTTTATGTATTGTTCTTATGTAAGGAGTTTTGAAATATAATGAAGTGATTCTTGGTTTACATTCTACGTTAGTAGATTAGCATAAGCCGACCAAGGGGGGCCACTTGGGAGGTGGATTAAGTTAGAGTAGTCTAGATTTACTTCCAGCATTTCCAGTATTTTAGATAGAAGTTATAAGTTTCTTCTTGCAGCATCGTGCTTTGTGAATGTTCTTGCAACATCTGCAAGAGCAGTTATAGTGGATGGTCTGAGTTGAAATATAGGTTAGAATAGAGTCGTATTTCTAGCATTCATTTTAGAAAAGAGTTAAATGTGTTACTTTCCTGCAGCACTAGTGTAGGTTCTTTATATGCATTTTACTTTCCTGCAACATTAGCATAATGACTCCTTAAGAAACCTAATGCACATACCGTGCTGACCATTTCAAGTATATGTCCCTGGGTTGACAGATTAAATACACCTCATGGTGGGAGAAGTAATCCTTAGATTGAATAAATTGTTCCTAAGAAAGGCCTTGGGTATGATTATCACATACCTATTGTGAGGCGGACCAATTGTGTGTAACAAACTTTGAAACATCCCTTCCTAATGATAGAAACCCTTGTTATAATAAAATATCAGATATGCATCTAAAATGCTAATAACATTTTCTACTAAACTAATGTAGAGATGAAAAAACCATCACCAACTACATCCCTAAAAACATTGGCACACCACCTAGCTCATCATTTTTCCAAAAATCAAATCTGAACTACTATAATAGGAAATGTTTGAAAAATAGGCACCTGGTACAAAACCCTGAATAACCTGAACATATGACTTCCTATGCAAAAACTAACTATAAATCTAGAAATTTCGTCTTCTCCTGGTTCTAACAGTATATGATAGTCCTATACCCACTCATCAGAAATGCCTAGAATGTCCATCTGAAGAACAGGTTCCTATTAGGGTCTCAAGAGTGCATTTGATTGCAAATATTTAATTCCTTTTGTAAAGTCAAAACTTTAGGATAATCCAAAGTTTATTTAAAACTTCTACATGTTCAAACCAATGAAGGAATTAAAAAATATTATTTTCTGAACTTTGATTTTTCCCTCCAGAATTTCATTTGGGTCAAACTGCTTTGACTCATGTGACATGTGTCATGATGTGATTGGTTGGTTGGTGCACTATCATCTGCCACCTCAGCCTACCTACCATGTATGTCACTGTCATAGTCAGCAACTGCCACATCGCTAATGACATTGCGATATTACGCCATGTGTCGCTCCTTGCCACATCACCACCTCAAAATCCATGCCAGGCTCTGATCTCATATGCCACATGTCACTTTATGAATCATCCACTTGCATGTCATGTGTCACCTCCTGGTTGGTTGTCAATCCATGTCAACGATCCACGTCAAAATTTCTTACATGTCTTTCCAATGGTCTTAGGCCCCACGTGAGTTTGGTCTCCAAAAACCTTGTGTTTTAAAGACACTATGCAATAGAGTGCAAAAGTATTTAAACAAAAAAATCTCCCTCTGCCCACTCAATGTGGGATTAAAAAATTCAAAATGTTTTAGTAAACTCACACATCCCATTCCGCCTCAAATCTCTGGTAACTCGTGCTTTGTAGGAAATCATGCAAGTGCATGGAAAATCAGTATAGCAATTTGGATCTTCTTCCTACAACGTAAAGAATCCCCCTTTTCCTTTTTGTCTCTCCCCTGCGATTACTCTATTTCCATAAGCGTGTATAGCTTGAAATTGTTCTGAAAGAAATGAAAGGCATAGAAGTGATGGTAGACAGAGGATTAAGAAAGAAAAGATCTTAGAACATACTGTGAATGATTTTGTTCATGATCAGAAAATGTTTTTTGAAGCATAGGAATTTGCAGAAGTCAAACTGAAAGAGCTCCTCTTGGAGGTGTCACCACGTCCCACGTGATGCCATAGCTTATACACATTGCCTTCAATTCATAATTTTCCTCTTCACTGTAAATGTTGATGTTGCCTTATCATGCATGCCCTTTTCTCATAACTACCTCCATCTGAGAGTCCCAATCATCAAGGAGAAGGCTTGATAGGTTCACCTTCTGATTGATGCCTTCCATGCACCCACGGATGAAGACAATCAGTTTAATATCGAAATGAATAATGGAAAATGGTTGCATCAGTATTCCACTTCTACCTTCTAACATTGCAAAGAAATATTTAATCAGTGAGAGTCGAACCTGTGACATGGAGGATGAGATAAAATACTTGCTCCATGCTTCGGATGATGAAGTAGGGGTTCCACCAAGTCCTTCTTTGAGAGGTTCACCTCTTTATAACTACGACTCTTATTTGAGTTTTGTGGAGATTATGGAGGGCTTGCCTTGGCGTTTTAATACAAGATTGGCATTTAATGCATGCCTCAATTTATTAATCTTATAAAATAAGGAAAATGGTATGAACCAACTCTATAAAAATATGTTAGAAACAATAGTCCACCAAGATAACTGAGAGGGGGGGGTGTGGGGGGTGAATCAGTTATTCAACAATTAAAACATTTATCTTCCTTAAATAAACTTAATCATTCAACCAAAGTAAATAGCAACCCAAATAGGATACACATAGACAATTATATGAGATATGTTAACTAGGGAAACCCTTGATCAGAGGGAAAACCCCGATGGGAATGATGCCCGCAAGATGATGTACTAATATAAATATTTCTTGTTAAAGGATGGACCCTGTTATGAGTCTATTATAACATTTAGTACATATGAGTCCCTATTAGGAGACTTTGAATCCCTGTTAGGAGTTGTAGTACAATGTATGCAAGAAGAGCCCACTACCCAAACATGCAATTTCAACAACAAGAAGAGGTCACTGCTCAAACATGCAATTTACTATTATGTTCCTCTTTCCTCTATTCTGTCAACCGAACCATCATTGTCAGACCTTGTAGACCAGGTCACAAACCTTGGATCCAAATACCAAACCTTGAATCACACAACAAAACCTCGGCAATGAAGTTTCCTTCACTTCCACTCTACTCTACTCAACTTCGCATTTCGCTCTCTCTGTTGCTTGCAAACACTTCTTCATATCACAAATCCTTTCTACATGATAAAGGAAAATGTCCTTCCTTTATACTGAGTCCATAAAACAATTCCCTAAGTTGGCTATTAGACCTTCTCAATTAATCATTATAGGACCACATTAAGAACACGTTACACTTAGCAATAACATAAATCTTCTACCTTGCAACTTGAATATCTTTCTGTACACGTAATATTATGATGAGAAAATTTAGCCACATCATCACCAACATGTCTTCTTCATATCCTCAACCTTGATTCTTAGAATAACAACTATGCTAAGAGATATAAGAAGTTTACCAAAACATGCCTTTGTAAACTCTATCTCATAACAGACATCACCAAAACTTACTTAACTTCTTCCAAACTTAACATTTCTTCATCTGAAGTTAACTATGTATACTAGATACTTAGAAGTATCTCCCATAACCTCAGATAGTGAGAATACTCAACTAGCCATTTGTACCAACTTGATCATTCTATTGTTCTTCTGTCATATACCACAAAAGATTGCTATGTTGACATCAATGACAAACTCAGTCGTGAATGTAACATATCATCATAGTAACATATCTACAATACTCCCCCATAGGACTATCATCAGCATTCATGTTTACAACAACATATAGAGGTGGTGATAGGAAAAATGGTTCCTGTGTTGTGACTCTGTCACTTAAAGCAAAGTCTCCTAGTCATTTGTGAATTTGCTAATCAGTCTTCCATGCAATGGGCACTGCCCTTCACTTATCTCACTCTCTATTGGTAAACATATTTTATATACTTGCTGATGCGAATACACATATATATAGTTTTAAACCCTTCATCAAGTTGTTCTAATCATGTATATGCATATTTGATCGAAATAATCTATCTGAAAATAGTAGCGGTATTCATCATTGAATCAGTCAGGCCCCAAAGCGGGTCTGGCTAAAAAAAAAATTGAACTAAAACACCTAACATCAAACTGATCCATTAATCACCTAGAACCAATTAAATTCAAATTCGACCATTTCTTAAAAACTCAAAAACTCACTTTAGCACCTTATGCAAGCTGTGATCTTCTGCCCAGAAGGCTCTGAAACTGGCTTTAAAAACTGACTGAAACACCTGACTAAGCTCTAAAATCAAACACACTAATTCTTTGTTCTACATTTTCTAACCCTGTCAGATTTCGTGTCATGAAAATACTGGGGTCAAAAGATATTGACTGTCAAAGTTGCCTTCTTAAAACTGCCTGCAAGTAAACGTGTTAGAAAACCATAAATTGCATTTGGTTTTGGCTTCGGAGATAAGTCAAACTAAGACTTGAGGGCACAAAAACTAAGGCATTAGTTCATTGTCACAAGGAGAGTATAAATATGTGATTTGGGCTCATGATGAATAACTGAGCGAATTTGGCAACACGTGAAAGTGGGGTACTTGGATTTGTAGGATTGGAAACAATGGCACAACTGTGAATTTTGCAAACGGAATGGACCTGGCAAAGTGTGCAGAAGGATTAATCAAGACTTAAAAATAGGCAAACTTAAAGAATTTTTAGAGTAGAATATAGTGGTACAGTCCATTTGATCTCACCTAACATAGATTCAGAGTTATGACATCCCGAATAGGGGTACTAATCAATATGCAATTTATGACACCACTAAAACTTTACAGATTGCATTTGGAATCGTGTTTGAAAACTTATCAAATGAATTCCTCATAAGCTCAAAATTGAAACATAATAAGTCTCTGACCCCTAGAATGCAATGCAAAAGGAATTTTCTCATTTCAATCAACTAGGTCAAAGTTACAATTGGTCAAACAAGGGCTCCTAGAATTCTGAGCAATTTACATCAGCATGACAAAAATAAACGAACTACTTTGAGGGATTCAAAACCTATTCAAAACATATTGAAACGACTTGAAAATAGAAACATAGGTTCTTTGATATGAGTACTAAACACTCCCAAAGTGGCAAGTCAAGAAACATAATCAGGTGGAAGATATTCAATTGCAAACTAGGCCTTATGTCGTTGTTTGACACAGGCAAAAAATGCAGATTTAAACATTGCTCAAAACGAAACTTCATAGAATGACTTGGAATGGTAATTTATCTTCATGGGACACATAGATGTATTGAATGCAAGGTGTTAGAAACATTAAAAACACTTCTTAGGCCTCAAAAGGACAGTTGGGTACATAAGCATTAAAATGCACTTATAAGGGCTCAAAATGACTCAAAAGCTTAGAAAGGTACTCCAATCGAGAATGCAAATTTGAGTCCCAACGCCTACAAAAGAAAGAAAACTTAATCAATATTACATAAACTTGCAATAAGTTATTGAATCAAAAGGTTACTCTAGGAACTAGGGTTTGGAGATCCAAGTTTGAGCTTCCTCTAACAAAGGAGTATGGTTGGGAATGGATTCCTAGGACAAGATGTCTGAAGATAAGATAAGATAAGATAAATTTATTAATGTCCAACAGGAGACCAGCGAGGGTCTAAGGGTTTGGAAACAGTACAAAGGGCAAACGCTAGCAGGGGGGAGCACCAAATGGTGTCTGCAGAAAGAATGTGAGAGCAAATCAATAAAAGAACCACGAAAAGGAATGACAACAACTAAGAACTCCTCACATGCAAGAAGTAGTCCATAATGGAAAGGTGGACATTAGAGCAATCAAGTACTCTAGAAGGTCGTTGCCGATTGTGATCCCTACGGAGTCTCATAGATCTAGTGTGACCCGAGATAGTACAGGGAAGCCTCTTCAATTCTTGGGCAGGGACTGTAGGACTGAAGAAAGAGGTGACGAGCTGCGTAGGGGTCGATGTCGAGCAAAGATGGAGTTGTATAGTGTGCTCGCGAAGCCGCATGGTCTCCTAAAGTGTGCAAGACAATGTTGGTCAATATATTTGAAGAAAGGGGGAAGAGACCAACACTCTCTGAACAAACAATAGAATCTCCCTTGGATCTCATAGTAAATGGGACAACAAAAAATAAAATGAGACTCGGTCTCAACCTCCCCGAGGTGACAAAGCCGACAAATCCTGTCCTCCCTATTGATTTGGTGATCACTCTGAATACGTAGCCGATGAGATCCCACTCTAGAAGATCCCAAGGAGATGTGAAGAGTGTGAGTCCAATGACGAGTGAGATACCAAGGTCATAAGATGATCTTGTCCTGGATATCAAGTGCTCAGCATAGAAATCCATACACGGGCAAAGCCCACCTAGGGGATTCCTCCAAGTCGTGATAACATATTGTCTGTAGATGTCAAGTCTAACATGCTCATTCAACTCCCGCTAAGATGGAAGAAGATAGGTTGGAGCATCTAGAGAAAACTGAAAGGGGGGAAGACGATCCAAACTAATACCAACCGAGCCCAAGAGGGCAGAGACCTAGGTGTACCAGCAACGAAACCTGTGTCTAGAGTTTGAACCCGCAACCTCAATAGAGGAGTAGTAAGCCAAGTAGGAATATCTATGACAACCATCGGAGGAATCAGCAAAGCTCCAGAGCCAGTGAAGAAGCCAAACTAAATCAAAGATGGTCCCCAATCTGAAAGGGTGAGCATGAAACTCAGCTAGAACAATGTTGTGCAGTGTGGACCGATGACATCTGATAATGTGCCAAAGGAAAAGAGTTTGGACTCTTCTCAACAGAGGCCCAGTCAGATATTATATTGGGAATCTAATAATAAGCTCCATGTTTTTAATGGTAGATTGACGTTGGAAATGTTACTCTGAAAAGTTCAAAAATTCGTGTGATTGTAATCTCTACCTTGTGGATGGATTTTGGGGTCAAGTATAGCTTTAAACACAAGATTCTAGAAAAGGTAGACTGTGAATCTAGACACAAATACACTTAACTTTGGAGATATGAATTTTAGGGAGGTCAAAGTGGCAGGTAAGTCTGAATCGAGAGTTCTAGACAGGACAAATTTGCAACCAAAGTCAAGGGCAAGAACTAGAACAAATGGTATAATGTCAATATTGAATTGGTTTGATTATCGCACATGACTCACAATTGATAAGACAATTTAGGGCAAAAAGAGAAAACTCTATAGATTTTAATCATGAATATAAGGCCCTAGTGCAACTTGCACACATTGAAATAGGTACAAACTAGTGCATTTGGTAAATGCATTACAAAGGCCTAGACCAACAAAATTATCAAAATTGTGGAGCCCAACGTATCATGTCCCCATTTTAAGATAGAATTTATAAATTCATATATTATAATAAATATTGAAATATAAAAAAATAAGAAATAATAATAAAATATTATTATAATATAAATTATAATTAAATGAAATATAAGGTAAATAAATAAATAAAATTGACTACAAGAGACAATATTGTAGAAACTATGTTACCTTTCTAAATAGGATTTAATAATACATGGTAATGAACATAAAATCAATAAGTAAAGAAATAATATAAGTTAAATCTAATGAAAGATCAAGAGATGTGATGCCTTCAAAATAAGTTATAAGAGGGAGGAGAGCTCATTTGAAAAAGAAATGGTGAAGAGGAGAGAAAAAATAGGAGTTAAAAAAAAAGATTATTAAAGGTGAAAAGGAATGTGAAGAAAATAAGCAGGTGAATTTTTTGAAAGGGAACAATGATGAAGGGTTGTGACCTTTTTAAAGGGTGGTAAATATGAACAGTTGTGACTTTTCAAATGGACATTTTGAAAGAGTTGTGATTATGAAGGGTTGTGACTTTTCAAAATAATTGTGATTATGAAAGGTTGTGACTTTTCAAAAGGACTATGATTTTGAAGTGTGGTGATTTTTTTGAAAGAGGGTCAATTTGTATAAAGGCGACTTAAATGGATACTAAGATGTGTGCACTCAATAACAATACACACACACACACCTCTTGTATATGTTCATATAATGTATACCATATATATGGTTATGATTTTGTCATTATAACGTGTGTGTGTGTGTGTGTGTGTGTGTGTGTGTGTGTGTGTGTGTTGTGTGTGTGTGTGTGTGTGTGTGTGTGATTCATTATTCTCTTATTATATTCTTGGGAGTTGATAGTTGGTGTTGTATAGGAAGAGGCGAAATAAATTCAAAGAGTGTACTGGTGTCAAGTGCACTGTGACAAGTAATCTACACTTCCCATAGGGTTGAGTTTAGAAAATAAATAAGAAATCAAGGCTTAATCATGTTAATTGCTAAATGCATTATGAATGTGAATGCTCAGTCAAAAGCATTACATCTAATATACATTTGTAATATTATATTAAATTCATTATTTAATCACTCATTAACACAACCAAGTGGATAGGTAGTTTGCAAAGGGGGAGGAGTAATTCAATCACACTAGAGGAAAAGAGCCCCAATATGGATAAAAATCATTAGAGAGTTGATCCTTTTCATACTCAAGCAACAGTAATTCTATCATCCACCTTAGGGTTAGTGATAAAGAAAGGATTAAGGAATTGAAGCTTATGTATGTACTATTTCTAAATATGATGACAAATGATAATTAGTGAGAACTAACATTCTCTTAATCTTGAAACATTACAAATAACCATTCCTAAGTACAAACCAAACCCTAAAAGGGGAATTTTGGGAAAAATTAAGTAAGACCTCATTTGGGGTCATTACAAGTGGTATCAAAGCGCGATCTTGTCATTCTATAAGGTAAGATGTTGAATAAAGAAACATTCTAATAAAATAAAAAGAAATCTAACAATATGTCTATTATGTATATGCTTCATGTATGCTTTGCGGAGTCATGTATCTATGCATATACTTTGTGTATGTTCTATATCTTCATATATTCAAGAATATTATTTTATATTTTTGGTGTGCTCCATGATGCCAAAGATACAAATTTATAAGAAAAGTTGATCAAAGATCAAAAATAATTATGATGCCCTTAAAAGGAGGATTATAATTATGATGCCCTTAAAAGGAGGATTATGTACTAGACTGGATTTCAATTTGGTTCAAGGCAAGCAATTTTTGGAAGGGTAGACTAGCATTCCCTATTATAAGATAGAATTTTTATAATTACTAAATAAATTCATATATTATAATTAATATTAGAATATAAAAAATAAGAAATAATAATAAAGTATTATTATTATAATATAAATAATAATTATATGAAATATTAAAATAAATAAATAAAAATAACTACAAGAAATAATATTGTAGAAAATATTTTTACCATTCTAAATAGGTTAATAATAAATGACAATAAACATAAAATAAGTAAAGAAAAATATAATATAAAATAATATAAGCTGACTAACTCTAATGAAAGGTCAAGAGATGTGACTCATTCAAAATAAAATATAAGAGGGAGAAGAGCTCATTACAAAAAGAAAGGAGGAAGAGAAAAAGAGAGGAGTTAAAGGAGTATTAATAAAAGTGAAAGAATGTGAAGAAAATAAGGAAATGGATTTTTGGAAAGATGACAATGATGAAGGGTTGTGACCTTTTGAAAGGGTTGTAAATATGAAGGGTTGTGACTTTTCAAATAGATTGTAATTATAAAGGGTTATGGTTTTTCAAATGGATTATAATTATGAAAGGTTGTGACTTTTCTAATGGATTATGATTTTGAAGGGTTGTGACCTTTTGAAAGGATCATAATTATGAAGGCTTGTGATTTTTCGAAATGATTGTGATTATTAAAAGTTCTGACATTTCAAAAGGACTGTGATTATGAAATGTGGCAATTTTTTTATTTTCAAAAGATGTGTACACACAATAACAATAAGGGATTATATAGATAGATAGATAGATAGTGAAATCATAACCATATATATGATATATATTATATGAACATATACAAGAGGTAGTGGTATATGTATATCTTATTCATTATTCTATTGTTATATTCTTGGGATTTGATAGTTGTTGTTGTATAGGAAGAGGCACAGTCATCTCGAGAGTGTATTGGAGTCAAGCGCCCTATGACAAGTAAATCCACACATTCCCTAGGGTTGAATTTAGGAGCTAAATAAGGAATCAAGGCTTAAACATGTTAATTACTAAATGCATTATGAATTTGGATGCTCGGTCAAAAGCATTACATCTAATATATATTTGTAATAATATATACTAAGTTCATCCTTTAATCATTCATTAACACAGCCAAGCAGATAGGGAGTTTGCACAGGGGAAGAAGTTTTCAATCACATTAGGGCAAAAGAGTCAATATGGATGAAAATCATGAGGGAGCTTCAAATTAATCATTTTCGTACTCAAGCAACAATAATTCTACCATTCGCCTTAGGATTAGTGATTAAGAGAGGAATAAGGAATTGAAGCTTAAGCATGTACTATTTCTAAATATGATAACACATGATAATTAGTGAAAATTAACATTCTCTTATCTTGAAAGGTTACAAATTGTCATTCCCACGTGTGAACCAAACCCTGAAAAGGAGATTTTGGGGCAAATTAAGTAAGATCCTATTAGGGGTCATTACAAAATGCTCAACACCAAAGCAATAGAGCACCAAAAACCCTAGGAACAATAAAATTTGAAGCCCTAAACCAAATTTAGGGAAAGGATTTTACACATAAATATTTTATATCAACTAACTACAAAAGAGCCCGAAACTACAAGAAAAATGAGAGAAAGACAACACAAAAAAGAAAAACGCAAAAGTAAAACTCTAAAAAACTCACAAAAATGCAAAAGTAGATACACAAAGAGACAAAGGGATTCTTTAAAAATCAGCTCGAACATGACCAAATCCTGACAAACACATGCAATTCATAACTTTGAAGACTCAGTTGCAGATAAGCTCTCAAACTCTATTTAACTACTTGGTTATTAAAGTGAGCCTTGAAAAGGCCTTTTATAGGTCAATTGTTGTGAGCATTAAATGCATTGTACCCAATGGAGAGTGAAATGCTACCCAATGCACAAAGAAACAAATCATGTGTTTCAAAACAACCACAACCACAACCATTTCATTCGACATTTCTATGCAAGCGTGAGCAAACAAACTCGAAATCTTGATGAATTTGAGTTTATAAATAAAGTGGAATTGGAATTGGTTTTCCAATGCCACCTTTTGAGGTGGAAGATTCATATACTCGTTTTGGACAAAAAATAGAATTTGGAAAATCTAAATCTATCTTTGTTTTTTGGAAACAAACTGTGAATTTGAGAGTTTTGGTTTTTGCATTTCCCAATTCCAACTCAATTTCAGCAACCAAACAGGCCCTAAGACCCATCTACTACACAATCTATTAAATTTGAATTAGGACCATAAAGATATTATTTTGCAGGAATCCACCCAGGGTTTGCAAAACCTATAGTTCAATCAACTTGACCTATTGAATCTTAATTGTTGGTCACTAACCCAAGGGCTTGTTGAACATGGCTTGTTTGGACAATCAGTTGGAACTGCCAACACATCTAAAAGCACGAGATCTAAAAAAATTTAAGAAAAATGCTTCAAAAGTTTTTAACAAGTTAAATCTGTCTAATTCAGATCAATCAGTATCATAGTATTCGAAAATTTGCATTTCTTGTGGAACTAATTTATCCTTTCTCGCTTTGTTACAATGTCGATTGGCTTGTGTTTATTTGCTTTAGAACAATAACCATAATACCATTGGTATTATTTTTTGGTTGATACATGATCTCCAGAATACCATTTCGAGTTAATGATACATTCAATTATGTCAGTACTTGACATAAGATTTTTCTATAAGATTTCACATAAAGTCAAAACAAAGCAATCCATTTCCGGATCATATTTGAGTATGGGGAATGTATTTTACGAACGGATTCAAAGATTTTCAGAATTTAGGGGATAACACACATATGTGGAGCTCACAGTGCATAAAACAGAGGAAAATAAAATGGTTCTTCAAAAAGTAGGAGATATCACACTCACAGGAAAGCTGAAAAAGGGGAACCGAACTCCACTAGAATTTTTTTAAAAATTATATGTTATTTTCTCAATCTTTCTGTCGTGAAAGGCAAGCAGACATCCACAGGGGAGGGGAGAGACTCTTTTTTTTTGTTTCTATCCAGGGAAAGTAATGTTCTTGGAATATTATCCCTGTTATTTTTTTAAATGTCAAGTAACATTTCTGGTGAATTTCCCCTCCTCCACACATTATGAGGATACAGGTAACAATCCCCTAATTAGGGACTTATACCTGAGGCTCAGCAGTTCCGAACTCACAAAACGCAGGAACTAGAAGAGCTGAAATTGATCATCTTTCTGAAAATATTGTGTCAAAAAAGTTATAACTACTATTTTATATTTGGCATGCGATTATACAATTGCTACAGCATTGAGTAAGATACCTATAGCGTTGAAAACTTGGAGATAAGGCTATGAGAACAATGAATGGAGGAATTTTAATGATGTCCATGAGACGAGCAGTCTAAGGGACCAAGAAAATAAATTTATCAATCTACTACAATTTCTCCAAGTTGGCCCTTCTATGGTGGATCCGCATTAAGAAAGTCGTTTTGTGCAATCTTGCCTCTTCAAAAAGTTCATTCATGCTGTTTACCTGTAAGTTGTATGTGAATATCCTCATAAGCTGCAAACTCTTTGATAAAATGCCACTCCGTTTCAACCACCCTTTCATTCCAAAAATTACAGGTTCTTTCCTCCCAACCCTTCTGAGAACTTTACGAGGAAACCTCTTATAAATCAAGGTTTGAGGTAAATGTACGAGTATGGAGATATAATGTAGACATATTGGCACCAAATGATGTGGAAAGGCGTAAAGATGGCACCCTCATATCTATACTCGAGGGTTCTGATGACTGAAGATAATTTATATTGTCATGCATAATTTTTAACAAGCTGAGATGAATACATCCAAAACTAGGATGAGCAGTATTTTTACACGTATTATCACCACAAAATGTGGAAGGGAGTAGGGATGGTGCCCTGATATCTCTACTTGAGGTTTCTGGTGACTGAAACTAATTTATATTGTAACGCAAAATTTTGTATCAAGATGAGATGAATGCGTTCCAAACTGAACACTTGAAGCTTCTATTTACTTTTCTCTGAAACAGTGAAAACACATGAAAAGACTGTTTTCTGTTTTGTAATTAAACCATTAACATAAATTCATTTTGACTGGGAAGACTGACCTAGTGTATGCAAAAAATGCCAAGAGATTTATTTTTAACTAGATGATTTCCCAATAATTCATGAATAGACGTGATATAAAGGAAAAGACCAAGAAACTATATGCTTTTGCTATACAGGCAGAGAATAATGTGGGCTTATCATAGTTTTGACTCAAACCACTCGTAATTTACAATCATAGAAGATATAAGTTTATGCCTGCTGTCAGGAATTATTGTAGATTGTTGTCTTAATTTATGTCTACTTTTCAAGTACAAAATCAGCATTGATCATGTGGAGAGATGAATTGACTCTTGCACTAACACTGATTTCGTTACTGGACCTTTGCCTTTGATGGAGCGGGCAGCAACTGCAAAAATGGCAATAGAACTTATTCAGACTATAGAGCTAAATGTTTGTGTACTTGCTAAAGGCCCATGAGAAGACCATAATCATACCTTCAAACAAAGAACTTAAGCTTTAGCAGAACAACGTACCTGATAGCAGGAAATGAGGGAGGTTATAAAGCCAAAGGCTCCTGTTATACGTGGATTAACTTTCTTGGGAGCCAACTGAAGCAGCCCTACAGCAACCACAATATCCATTGATGATTTAATCAAGTTCAACAGCCGATCATTTGATTGCTTGAGTTTGGAAAGGTACTGATCATTCTGCAAACAAAATAAGCCAAAAAAATTAGCCACCTTTTCTAGCCATATAGCTCAATAGTGTTCCCTAGCCCTGATTCTCTGATTCATAATATAAAAAATATAAGAATAGATTCATTTAATAAACTGCTCTATATTCGTCATGGATTAATGCACCTACCAAATTTCCATAATCAAAAGCAGATGACTGCAATTTATTTCCTGACGTGACTTGCTTGAGCTCTTTTTCTAACTTTTTTATTGATAGAGTCAACCGCCCAATCTCTGAAAGCTGGAAAGCATTCCCATAAACACCAAAAATATTAAAATAAATATTGAACCAAAAAAAATGCTAACACATTTGGAGAGTAGAAACAAATGTAGACCTACTAACCTCTATTAAAGTGGTGCAAACAGAAGAACCCAACCAGCAGAAAAGTGAAATTCTGGAAATAAGGTCAGTACGCTCCTTGTTCTGGAGAAAGAAATCCAATATAAACCACAATTAACATACACACAGTTGACTGACTAACAAAATGATAAAATTGGATTTAGAATGTTATGAAGGTTACTGTTTACCTTGTAGATGCCTGTTCTTCCTGCCCAGACAATTTGATCCAATGCCAGAAATGTTGACAGTAGAGCATTTTTAGACTGCGGGGAAATAAATTCAAGATGAGACTATGTTTAATAAATGTTAGTTTTGAAAAGTGACGAAACAATCCAAATCTGAGCAAAACCACGTTTGGATGACACACACCTTCCCTAGCAAAACAAGAGGAAGAGGGGTTGCCTTTGGTGCTGGAGAAATGAGTGCATGCAAGTCATTCACAAACTGCATGTATGTTCACATATCTCAGTTATCTCATGAAGCTTGTTTTAGACCTCAAGATAATTAAAATAGCATACAGAAATGACAATTCAAAAGCATAGAAAGGAAAACCTTGAAAAGGCGGAAAACTTTCCGTGCCAAGCTTGTTGACTTGTCAACATTTTGTGCTGTACCAGCCTCACCATTGCTAAGGAACTTTGAGCCATATTGAATAGCTCTACATATTTTATCTCTAGCTTCTGCTTTATTCAGGTACAAAACAAGGAGAGCAAGTTCTGCTCTAGCTGTGTCTATTGAGCTCATTACTTCAATACTTCAGAACTTAGTTGCAGCTGTTAACAAGTAGCAAAACTAAATTAAGCATGAAAATTGATCAGCAAGGAGATGAATGAAGCCGAGATGGTGTGAATGTCAAGAACATTTATGTCCATATAAAAAGTAACTGAAGTCTTCCCCGCCACAACCAAAAAGCTAATTGTGTTAAAACTTTTACAAGCATTAATGAAAGGAGAGAAATCTTTTCTCTTTTACCAGATCCATGCTAGAATGAAAGATTGTGGTGCACTAATGAACAGCTTTAGATCTTTATGCTACCAGAATGTTTTAAAATCAAAGATAGAATTTATCAAGTAACTGCAATATTCATTAGTGCCACTTACTATGGTATCTACTTTGTCAGATAAGAAAGTCGTCAAAGGAAAGCACTAGCCTTATAAGTATTTTTGGAACACTCACAATATCATTATCATCCAAGATATAGGATTGCAAGGTTTACATTGATGGCTAGTGAGAACAGAGCAGAGGAAGGCAAAGCAGCAGACGTGCAGGTAGAGGGGCAGATGATCAGTTTTGTTTAGCCCAGTAAGCCTTCTATCCTTCAATGGAGTTTTCATAACTCTCATCCAACTCCAAGGCTGGGGCTTCAGACAAAGATTTCCATCTACTGCTGGAAGAGGGTCCTGCCAGGCAGATTTACTAAACATGCAAAATGCCTCGAATGTTGCATAACTGATGAGATTGTGTTGGAGAGATGATGTAGTGCATGTTTGATTGTCAATTGATCAGTTCCTGTGTTGTCATTGATGTCAACTTGAGGGCAGTCTATTGACTGTTTACCAGAGAGCATTGATCTAGTATCTGCAGAGAGTACAAATCCAGTGTGCGGTGGCTTTGTGTATTGAATTGGAGTGTGTGGTTGATATGGGGGACTCAAAGATGTCTCAAGATGATGTATGTACAATTTCATGTACTGCACACAAGTATGGAGAATGCTATGATAGAATGAAGTGTGACAGTTTTACCAGGTTGAACAGTTTATGAGAGACAGTGAATGATTAGATTGGTCTATCAAATCTATGATGATTCAGATTTTGTAATTCAGAATGTATGATCTATTCTCGGTTATTTGATCATTGTTACAATCATGCGTTATTTGGTTTACAGGAAGACATGTTTTGGATCAGATGAAGTATGTTCAGGAGAAAATGTAAGAACACTTAGAACAGTTTTCAATCCTCAGTTGCTAGTGTTTGGCTTGATTCCAGCAGATCTTTCATGATATAAAGTTAAGTGATGATGTGGCACTATTAGGTTATGTCATATCAGTCATACATTAGTCATTCTGATCGTATTTCTTGAAGTCGTGTATGTTCATTAGAAAAAGTGCAAAAGGTCAGATGATCTTTGTTGAATCGATATGCAGTTCAAATTAGTGATTGTGTGGATATGGTAAAGGACAGATTAGGGTTTGGTAACACGTTTTGGTGGGCCTTATTCAAGCATGAAACATTTTGGTTAGGGCACTAGCCACCATAGAGATTGAATTTATTATTATTCATATGACAGAAAGGTGTAATTGCACGTGTGATGATCGTGAATGGTGTGAAAGGTGTAGTTGCACGTGTGACGATCGTGAATGGTGTGTGCCATCAAGCCGGTAGTTGAATTCCTGCAATCAGAGATCTGCACAAGCAATTGAGAAGTGTTATTTCCACATCACTTTCCTTGTTGAATCCTAACAAGTTATCAAGTCTAGATCCCTTAATTGGGTCACTCTTAACTTGACTTAGAACTCCTCCTATGAGGCTACTCCTAACAGAGTAAAGCTCCTAACATGGCTGGAGGCAAATCCCTTAACCGGGTGACTCTTAACAGAGTCTGCTCCTAACAGGGCAACTAATTACTGCAGTAGTGAGAATTTGTAGTACTATATCCCACCGTGGTTTTAAATACTTGTGTTAAAGTTTTGCATGTAGATGTTTAATTTACTTTTCTGCTATATAATTATTTCAATTACATGGTATATGTTGTGGAAAGTATTGGTGAAAGTATCTAAGTTTTTTATTACACTGATTAACCACCCACCCCTCACCCCCTCTCTTCCCCTCCTTCTTAGTGTCTCCTAATATTAAGATCAAACACTCTTTCTCGTATTCTGATAGAGAGGCTCCTTGCTATGGATAAGCTCCAGAAAATCTATTAGGTACCAACATTGGTGAGGGTGATCTGGAGACTATTGTCAGGGGCAATGAAAAGTAGAGCAGACCAGAGGAAGAGCGGTCTAGGAGTCTACTACCAAGGCAATGGGAAGTCTGTTTTCTAGCAATAAGGAACAGTTAGAATCAGTTTTCCTCTCCTTAGAAGAGATCTCAATAAATCTAGTTACAAATACACTGGATCTGATCCTCTCTGATGTTTGTGCTGATTAGCTTTCAAAGAATCTGAAAATGGATCTCTAGTGCACAAGTTTATGGTATAAGATATATGCTAGCATAAATTATTATTTGTGTTACCCTTGAATGGTCCACAATTATTTTTGGTACATGGTCATGTAATAATACGTAAGTGTTAAACAAGAGTCGTGCCTTGTAGATATTCAGTTGTCAATATTAATCCTCTCAGTTTTCTTGTTTCAAAAGTCTTTTGATTGAACAGACCCACGAACTTGAACATTGAACACTTTGTTCGGTGTTCAAGGTTTCAAGGTTCAAGGTTACCGGGTACCTTAGTCATTTTAAGGAAGTCAGTCATGTTTGGACACTAATGCTTATCACCAGAATGAACGTGAACATTGAACACTTTGTTCATTTGTTCAAAGTTCAAAGTTCATGGTGCATTTTCGTTGCAAGTCAAGTCATGAGAATAGTTTCCAATATTTTGTGACCTTTGAACTTGAACATTGAACTGCCTCATAGTTCAATCGTTCATTTTCACCCAGTCATAAAGATGCATGCTCCCAGTGCCACGTGTCTTTTAGACAACTCAACAGCAGCACAAGTTGCTAAATCTACGGAAAAGATATGCATTAATGAGGAGTTAAGGGTAATAATGATAAAGTATGTGGTAGTGCGTGTGGAACTTGGGTGAGTTGGTAATGATCGTAACTCCTGACTTGTCACCAATCATGTCATCCGTATGTATCCTTCAAGTCCAGATTTCATGTTTTAAAAGCAACTTGCCTTGTTTTCATTCCTTGTTATTTCCACTTCTGGGTAAATGGTTTGTCTCGTCTAGGTGTATGCGGCAATAGTTTGAGCTTTACCTTCCTACAAATCTGCATGCGCTAAGCCTGGTGAGTCCCTAGTCCTTCACTTTCAAGGTGTCATTTCCTTCTACATTTCTTTAAGATTGTACATTTGTTCTGTATCCTTTTATTCTATTTGTTTCCTATTATGGCTACCCCTTTTCGTCCAAAACTCCCTGACAAGATTAGAGAGTCAATGATAAGTAGCGTCCTCCCTAACATGGAAGACACCTTCCTCACCAATGAAGATATGAACAGACTACTAGCTAGGTTTGCAAATCCACCACCCGGCTCTATATCTCAAAAGGTCGCAGATAGTGGTCTATTGTAGGCGTCCACATTTTTAAAGGCTTTTCCTTGTCCTGAATTAGTCCTAGCTTGTAGGGATAGATATGATGCTACTGAGAAATGTATTCATGCTTTCAATGGCGAAATCCTGGTATACGTGAGCAGAGTTGTTGTTATGGGTGCTTTGAGAATTCCTCCGCGAGAAGTATACGAAGACTGGACCATCAGTTCCTCCTATGCTCAGTTTTCCACAAATGTCACAAAGTCGAACAACAATATCGCTAAGAGTTGGCTCTTCAAGTCTGAAAGAGGGGGTTATCGCCTTGCAAAACCTTTGACTAGAGAGCATATGATCCCCGAGATTAAGGATGTTATTACATTGCTAAACAAGGTAAAAGGAAATCCTCACACCTTCCATTGGGAAAACTGGATGTATTTCTTTGTTCAGACTATTCTAGGGGAAGATAAATATATTGATTGGATGGATATAATAGCGACTAGGTTGCAAGAGGAACTTTCTCAGTCCTCTGAAACTGCTGGTTTTTACATGACCTCCTACTTGTTCTACATCCTAGCTTGTAGCAAAGAGTGGAAGGGCCTTCCACACTCAGATTGGAACCCAAGTATGCCCATTTATGAATATTACCCACTCTTGTAGAAGAACAAAAGCCTGATGGATTCAAGATAGTCCAGGACACGTTTTTAGCCAAATTGGTGTTTGAGTTACAAGGGAGAGAAAACATGAGATAAGAGGCCACTAAGTTGATCGACATTTATAGCATTTACTTCACCCAATTTCCATGGTTCACATATCTCAGAATTGGGGGTTTTGAACGTAAACCACTGAGGCTTCCCCGACATTGCCTAGACCGTATGGTGCTAATCGAAGTGTGCAGATAGTTGGTGGAGGTCGAAAAATGTTGTAAGGCAAGGAAAGGTTCGAGATATAACTTCCCCATTGAGCTTGGATATTACAAATGCAAAACCATTCAAGATGCTCTCAAACTCAAAACAGAGATCAAATCCCTGAACTTATTGACCTACTCCCCTAGGCTAAATTTTGAAAAGCTAGGAATTTTCCGTGAAGTATTCTGAACTTGCTTCTAACGCACACATACCCCATTTAGAGGATTTTTGGGCCAACTGTCAAACTGATTTTGAAGTCAGGAAAAAGCTCTGGTCTAGGTTAATTCTGTCGCAAATTAAGGATTTCAATCTCCCATTTGATATCTCAAGGGTGACTAAGGAGGATGAAGAAGTTGTGGACCTTGTCTACATTGAGAAAGTTAGTTGAAGCCTATCTCTTACCAGAGATTGATTGGTCAGTGCCAGAAGAGGATGATTTACACACAAGAACTTCACCTGTCTTAGCCCGAACAGAGCAATGGCTCACAAGCAAAAGGAATTCAAGAATAGGAGCTTGTAATGTTCAAAGGATTCAATCTTGTTCAGGTTCACCTTTGGTTGTTTCTAGTTCTAAAAAAATGGTTACTTCACCCACTGCAAGTAAGTCAAGGCTTAGTGTTGAACCTGAACTACATGTTCAAGGTTTAGTTCACCTCCCTGTGTCTATCAAGTGGACGCGTTCTAGCAGCCAAAGAAAGCGGGAACAGTCAAAGAAATTGAGCTTGCCCCATGATGAGCCTACAGCTATAGAGCTAGATGTGGTGGAAGATAAAGAAGAAACAGGGGAATCTCTCATCGACGAAATGGAACAGGGCTGTCAACAAATCATAGAAGGTGCCACCACATTAGGTGCGATGTCTCTCAGTCCTACACCCATGCTACAGACTCCTCCCCTTAAGGATAATCATCTGGTGCCTAATTGGTTCAAGTTGTCTGTGAGCAAGAAGAGAAGTTTAGTACTAGCAACCCTCCAAGTCGGAGACATGGTCAACAAATGCTTTGGGAAGACCCCTAACCCGAAAAGCCCAAGATAGAAACTATATTGAACATTGATGATGAAACAGGGCAGTGGGTAGCAGAGGTTATGAAGCCAACAATCAGGAAAAGCATATAGGAAATACAACCTCAAGACTATGCAGTAGAAAAGACCATCCTCGGCCCTACTTCAAGGGCTACTGACATGAAAATTTGGAGTGTAGGGAATGCCCAAATCTCTCATCGAATATGGAAAGACCAGAGGGACAAGCAAGAATTAAAACAATCCCAGCGGAAGATCGCTGAGTACATACACAAGCTACAGAGCTCTCATGCGAAAGCTTTGCCTAATGCTATTACAGTTATTGATGTGGAATCTCCTTTGAACAAAAGCTTCCTTGAACAGGTCAAGAGAGAGTGTTCAATTGCCCAAGCGTATAACAAATGGCTAAGCGTTGTGCACACTCAAGCAACCCATTACTTTTCTTATTTCACTAATACTAGTGAGAGGGCAAATAAGTTAACCACAGCCTTGGATTCAAAAATGAATGCTTGGGAGTCTGAGAAGATCAAATGAGACGAGTACATCATTAATATCACTAAAGTTCAAGAGTATGGCATCGATAAGTTCGTGAAGGAGAATCCAGAGGCTAAGGTTGACGTTGACTTCTTGTTCATTGCCCACGCCAACTTGAAATGGAGAAACATAATAATGGAGCAGGCACTGGATGAATGTTCTGAGCTATTAAAGGAGGTGGGCTGCCTAAAGGAAATCTTAATGGCTGACGTAAAATGCATCAATGTGAAAATCATGTGGAATGAAGACCACATTGAAAAACTTCCTAAAGAGGTAGAGGCAGCCTTCTTCGCAAGAATCAAGCCGTTGAAAGAAACAAGTGAGGTATCGGTACATGATTTAACCATAGTTGCCAGGGCGGACTCTATGATGATTATTTGCACTGACCACCTGGAGGTTCAAGATAAGAAGTTGGATCACATTGGCCTAATCATGAAGATGTGGAAACTCGGGCTGGAACAGTTAGGCGTTCCACAGCAGTAAGAACTTGTCGGTTTCCTCGCTGCCCATAGAGTGTGGAAAGAAATCGAAAGCGGTGGCTCTGACGCCCACGAACCACAAGCTATGAGTAGCACAGCTGGAGCTTGAGAGAAGACAAAGAGACGCTCTCTTTCTTTTATTTTTAGTTAATACGTTTATAAACTCTGCTGGTGTTTTACAAGGAACGTTTCAACTCCCTGCGTGGAGTTATTTTTGGTTGGAATTTAGAAAGCCCGAAGTGGCTAAATATGTAATATTTTAAGTGATCTTAAGCATTGGCTCTCTGGATTTTCTTAGATAGTTCTTTGGTTAAGTAAGTATAGTTAGCTGCTTTTGTGTTTTATGAACAAGAAGTTAATGATAATAGACACTGATCATTTGGTTATTTCTATGGCATCAATCTGATAATCATGTGGTTATCTTATTGGTTTACGGAGTTTGTGTGAGGTTCATGCCATATAGATGCTATTTCATTGATTTTGTCATTGCTGTTTTATCTTTCAGTTTGTTCTAGTGAGCTTGATCAAATTCGAAATTCCAAATAGTGTGTCGTATGGCATATGTTTGATTACAGTTATTCAAATATGCAATGTTCTTTTCTGGTTATAAAAAGGATGTTTACATCTTTCCTTAAGTTCTTTCTGGTTAAAAGAATGACAATAATGATTCATCTGTAGAAAGAGTTATATTGCAAATCATTTTAGAAGGAAGCTGTGCCTTTGAAACACAGAGAGTCTTCGCAATTATAAAGACTCAATTGTTGTGAAAGTGGGTTTTTCTTGCAAATAAAGCATAAGTAGCTGGGGGGGAAAGCCATTCACTAACAATTTGGATGGAGTTAATCCACAGAAACATCAAGTGTCCCTCTCCATCTTTGTTGTCTAGACTTTAGAGGCTTACTACATGTATTTTTTAGTTTGCAAAGCATCAAGATTTTACTGGAACAATGGCTCTGGTTTTGTGGAACAGTGATGTGCTGGTACGCCTTTGAAAGCCCTTTTGTTGGTCTAAAGGTTGAAACTGTTATTAGGGTTCAACGTTGGATTTTTGTATACATTCCCAATTGTAATGTGAAATCAGGAAATGACTAAGCTGTTGGCAAAGAAAATTGGAGATTTTATTAAGATTGATATGGGGTGAGAGGATTTCGAAAACAATTTTACTAGGGTTTATAATGTTGTGTTATTGTAGGCATTTCAAAACCTATTTTGCATTCCATTCACATTTTATTTGCACTTGGAATGTGAATTCATTTTTTGTATTTGAAGGAATAACAATTAGATGGTATGGGTGCAATGAGATTGGGTAGAAGATTTTTTAGTTCTATTCTCCTAAGCATCCAGGGTCCAGTTTAGTTCATTAAGAAAAGTAGATCCCCTGATGTGGAAAGCTAGACAAGTATTTCTTGCAGCAGAACCAAAGTTGTTTTATGGTAGGTCAGGAGGATGGCACTATGATTCCTTCGTAAGCTCAATCTAAAAAGACTCTGACTGTCCCAAATTCATTGATAGAGGCATTCAGAATCTTGCCTCTAAGGTGTTGCAGAAGCAGGGTCAAGAGATGGAAGTTTACTTAGAGCTCATCTAATGAAGTAGAATCACACTGTTTTAAGCACAAGGATCTGGTATTATTTAAAGACCTCCTGCCAGCCTTTGTAATGTCCCCTCTTTAGTTCGACATGGCATTGATCATGGATTTGCCTATTCCAGACTCTCGTAGGCAAATGGTGTGGAAAGAGAGTCAATTCTGCGGATCAGATGGTCATATCTTGCTCTTGAAGAAGTGTTAAGAGGTTATATTTTATCATTATGTGATATTGGGGCCTACATGTTATAATTTTAAGTTCAGTCGCACTTTTTATTTTATAAAATTACTTTATTATAAAAAGTGCATTATAATGAGAATTTATAAAGGATGTTTCTAGAAGTTCTAGCAACTTCTTAGAAAAGTGAATAAATAGAGGGCTGGGCCTCTCATTTGGACATGCTTGGATTTGAGAACTCTTCTACTTCTTCATTGTGAAGACATTTGTGGACTTTGGATCTGCAAATTATTATTCGATCTTTGGGAACGAATCACTCCCTTGGATTGGCGACTTTGAGGGTGTGAAATATCACCTGAATTGTTGCATAATTGGAGTTGGTATTCAGCCATCTCATTGGAGCTTATTGAGAATTCGTTGTTAGGGTTTGTTTGGTTGGAATAAGGATTTCAGATTTGCCCTATCATTGGAGAAGCATTTGACAAGAGTTTGAAGACAGAATAGGTGCATTTTTCAGAATTGGCAAAGCAGGGTTCGGAACCACATAATTGCTCATATCTCCTCAACCCCTTGGAGTTATTTTTTATGGTTTTACAGGGTTACTACCTAACCCTAGGCGCCCATTTTCCTTGCATTTGGGGGTCCCAAAACCCTGGTATTATTTTTATCTAGCAGCCGTACAGGTACAGCCTGGTACGGCCCTGCTAGTTTGGGCAGCAGCTGCAAATTAAGGACAGTTTGGGGGTGCGGTTGGAGGTCTTCATCAATGATTTGCATCAGAACGTGGTGTTCTTCCATAGTTTTTCAAACCAGATTCTTGCATTCTGAAATATATGTCAATTTTTGGGTAAATTTGCTGTCATACAGTCATTGTAATAATCAGTCCAGAATTGGTAATAAAACAATTTCAGAATTTATTGCATTGTAATTGAAATATCGTTCAAAGGCTTTATATATATTGTAATTCTGCGATTATATTCTGAAAGTATCAAATCTGAAATTGCCATATTTTGAATATTGTTACTGTTATTATTCATTACACGCCAAGTGTTTGACAAAATTCCTAAGTTCAGTTTGAGGGTTTCAGTGGCCTTTATAGAGAGGGTCATTACAGTGGTATCAGAGCCAAAGTCCTGCCATCCTGTAGGGAATTTGGAACAGCTGGGGAAGTGTTTGACGAAATGTCAAAACACTAAAATCAGAACATGCGACAGAGGCCTTATAATTTCCGCAATACCATAGCAAGACAAGATAGGATTTCAGACCTGCAGAGCGAACAGTCTAGCTCATCTATCCAGGTGGACATAGAATCCAGTCATACAGACACAGGGGAGGTATTTTTTGATCAAGACTACGACTACAATATGGATAGAGGTGGGAATCTTGGTCCAGATCAGCGAGAGGAAAGATTTTTACAGTTATTAGACACTTTGGCACAGGGACAGCGATTAGCAGAACAGAGAGCACAGGAACAAAACCAGAGAATGGAGCTTATGATGCAGATGATGGCTCGACAAATGGGGTTGAACGCTGACACAGGTGGAGGAAATAATCAGAATGGTCACAATCAGAATGGGAATAATCAGGATGAGATACATAATGGAGGCGAACAAATTGGGAACAATCTCGGTCATGCCCCCCAGCAAGCTAGGACAGTGAGTTCGAGGCCTATGATTCCTACGTTCCTTCCTAGAGCTCCAGAGCAGCCGGTACCAGAACCCCAGATCACTGACATACAAGATCAGCTGAGGAGAGATTGGGAAGCAGGAGGTCCAGATTTTACAGCTGCAATCACCTTTAGAGAGTATATGGATGTGCGGATGAAGCATATGCCCCGTGGACAAGACAGGACTCAGAGCTATGAGCTACGAAAGTAAGTAGGAAAACTACAGTTACCATATTATGATGGCTCGGGGAAGTCTACAGCAAGAGCTTGGGTTCAAAAGCTTGACACATACTTTCAATTGAACCCTATGTCCGAGGAAGAAGCTATTAAGTATGCAGCAATTCACTTGGATGGGTTAGCACACGAGTGGTGGCATCATGGTATGGTCACTATGGGTCATGCACACATTACTTCGTATGTGGAGTTTACGGAGAGACTAATTGAACGTTTTGATAAGAAAGATCCAGAACTCCATTTCAAGGAATTAGCCCAGCTTAAACAGTGGGGATCATTGGAAACATACATTTCAAAGTTTCAGAAACTTGCAGTGTTAGTAACAGATGTATCTGAACGAAGGCTATTGGTTTTATTTATGGATGGGTTAGTTGATCCGTTGAGAGGGTGGATTAAAGCTCTCAACCCTCCCACTTTGCAGGAAGCCATTAAGAAAGCTCGTGACATGGATTCCTCTTCAGCTTCTAAAAATAAATTTCAGGCAAAGAGTTTCCCTTCAGGAAAAGATAAGGACAGGAAATCCTTTCACAGAGAGGCACAGCTACCTAAGGAAGAAAGTAAGAGGCTGGACAAGGAGACACTTAATGACTTGCGAAGGAAGAAGCTATGCTTTTATTGCAAAGGCCCATATGAGTACGGCCATGACTGTCCTATGAGGCCAAAAGGGAAGGCCAACCGGGCAATGTGGGCTTATTACGAAGGCTCAGATTCAGATGGTTCAGAACATCATGATGAGGATCCTGATGAAGCAGAGGGAGAGCAGGAGATAGACAGTGCAGGGCAAAAGCAGGAAACAGAGCTACATTTACAGGAAGCACGACTCTCTAGTATCCAGAGAGAGGGATCTTTCAGACTTCGGGGGGTCTTGGCTGGACAGAAGGTTATTACATTGTTGGACACAGGTGCCACGCATAATTTCATTGATGCACAATTCGTAGAGAAGTGTGGACTCATTACTGAGGAGTTCGAGGGACTAAGAGTCAAGGTAGCTGATGGATACACTCTTCGTTGTGACAGGATGGTACAAGACTTACCTTTGCGCTTGAACAACTATGAGTTTAAGGCGGACTATCATGTGGTCAACATGGGTGACATGGACATAGTACTTGGAATGCAGTGGCTACATTCATTGAAGGTGGTTACCCTGAGATTAGAGGATATGGAGATACAATTCGAAATGAATGGTAGGACTCATGTGCTAAAGGCTATCCGTAATGGAGACATCAGGACTATCTCATTTAGGCGGCTGGAGAGATTAACTAGGCATAATGATATAGAGTGGGCAGCAGTTTGTACTTTGATACCTACACAGGAGGAGCAACATAAGGCGGAATATCATCCTGATATTCAGAAGTTGAGGATTAAGTACGAAAAGGTATTCAGTGAGATTCCATCAGGCAGGCCACCGAACAGAGGCATTGAGCATATTATTGAGCTAGAGGAAGGTGCTAAACCTATCATGATCACACCATATCGACATCCAAAGCGACTCAAGCATGAGATCGAAAGGACCATTGAGGAGTTGCTAGCGATGGGGCACATCCGACCCAGTAAGTCACCTTTTGCATCTTCTGTTGTTTTGGTAAAAAAGAAGGATGGAACGCTTCGGATGTGTATTGATTACAGGGCATTAAATAAGAGAACCATTAAGAATAGGTATCCTATTCCTCGCATTGATGAGTTGATAGATGAATTGCATGGGGCCTGTTATTTCACGAAAATTGATTTGAGATCAGGATATCACCAGATCAGAGTCCGTGAACAGGATAGTGAGAAAACTGCTTTCAGATGTCATTGTGGGCACTTTGAGTTTGTAGTCATGCCTTTCGGCCTGACCAATGCACCTGCCACTTTCCAGTCCACTATGAACAGAGTTTTCCACCATCAGTTGAGGAAATTCGTGCTGGTGTTTTTTGATGACATTTTGATCTATAGCCGATCATGGCAGGAGCATCTAGAGCATTTGGAGACGGTGTTGAGCATTCTACAGAAGGAGTCCTTGTATGCAAAGGAGTCCAAATGTGACTTAGGGATGACCGAGCTGTTATATTTAGGACACATCATTAGTGCAGAGGGAGTGCGGATGGATCCTGAAAAGATTCGCGCTATTGTTGATTGGCCTCCACCAGAGAACCTTACACAGTTGAGGGGGTTCCTTGGTTTATGTGGTTTTTATCGCAGGTTTGTCAATAGCTACTCACGACATGCAGCTCCCATGACAGATTTACTGAAAAAAGGGGAATTTGTGTGGACTCAGAAGGCACAGGACTGTTTTATGAGATTTAAGGAGATAATGACTACGTGCCCAGTTCTAGCATTGCCTGATTTCACGAAGCCATTTGAGCTTCAATGTGATGCATCTGGAGAGGGAGTGGGTGCTGTACTTATGCAGAATAAGCACCCCATAGCTTATGAGAGTAGGAAGCTCAGAGGCCCTGAGTGTTCATTCAGTATATATGATAAGGAGATGTTGGCCATCATGCATGCTTTGGCCAAATTCAGACAATATCTTGTGGGTAGCAAGTTTTGTATTAAAACTGATCATAACAGTCTGAGGCATTTCTTGGGACAGCAGGACCTGAATGATCGCCAACAAAAGTGGGTAAGTAAGTTGCAGGCATATGATTTTGACATCTCGTATGTCAAGGGAACTCAGAATGTTGTTGCAGATGCTCTATCTCGAAGGCCACACCTCACTCTTATGGTTCAGATATCAGAGGATTGGCGACACTTGATTATAGCAGAGTATGCCAGGGATACATGGGCCTCCGATATAGTAGAGGGAACAGTGATTGATACCAGATACACACTTGTAGATGATTTGATCATTTACAAGAACAGGATTTACCTAGTCCCAGGATCGAAGGTTAAGCAACTGATTATGAGAGCACTTCACGACTCACCGACAGCAGGCCATCCCAGGTACTTCAAGACTTACAAGTCAGTTCGAGAGCGGTTCACTTGGAAGGGGCTGAAAGCTGATGTTTTGCAGTATGTTCGAGAGTGTCTTGTTTGCCAGCAAAACAAACAAGAACACAGCTATCCGGCAGGGCTCCTACAGCCACTTCCGATTCCCGACAGGAAGTGGGAGTGCATCTCCATGGACTTTATCACAGGTTTGCCCAAGGTACAAGGACGAGATTGTATTTATGTGGTGGTAGATAGATTAACGAAATATGCTCATTTCTTTCCTATCACCACTACACACTCAGCAGCTCAGGTGGCAGAGGTTTTCTTTCGGGAGGTTTTCAGATTGCACGGCTTGCCTCAGAACATTGTGAGTGATAGGGATAGCCGTTTCATGAGTCACTTTTGGCAGGAGGTATTCCGGTTATGTGGCACGGAGCTTACACCTAGCACTAGCTATCACCCACAAACCGATGGTCAGACAGAAATTGTGAACAAATGGGTGGAAGGGTATTTAAGGAATTATGTGGCAGCTCAGCAGCGAGCTTGGGTCAGATGGATATATCTCTGCGAGTATTGTTACAATACTACATATCATATGACTATACAGATGACACCCTTCATGGCACTTTACGGTTATGAAGCACCTAGTTTCTTGGATTTGTTGTTGAGCGACAGCCGGGTACCCAGTGCAGGTGAATTATTACAGGAGAGTAAGGATATAGTTGCTACCCTCAAAGACAATATTGCAAGAGCTCAGAACCAGCAGAAGCAGTATGCAGACCAGAAGAGAACTGAGCGTAGTTTTGAGGTAGATGATATGGTTTACCTCATGTTGCAGCCATACAGGCAATCTACTCTTAAGAAGAGTGGTGCAGAGAAACTTAAGCCACGCTATTATGGACCATTCAGGATTATCAGGCGAGTTGGTGAAGTGGCTTGTGAGTTGGAGCTTCCCGCAGACAACAGAGTGCACAATGTGTTTCATATGTCACGCCTCAAGAAGGCGTTGGGTCAGAATGTGGTGCCTTCTGCAGTATTACCTCCTTTAGACGATGAGGGAAAATTGATTTTAGTACCAGAATCCATCCTGGAGAGCAGAGAAAAGCAGCTTCGTAGAAGGGTGATCAGAGAATACTTGGTTAAGTGGAAAGATTTACCTGTTGAGGATGCTACTTGGGAGGGGGAGGCTATTTTGCAGCACCCGGCGTTGAGATTGCTTGAGGCCAAGCAATTTCAGGAGGGGCGGACTGTAATGTCCCCTCTTTAGTTCGACATGGCATTGATCATGGATTTGCCTATTCCAGACTCTCGTAGGCAAATGGTGTGGAAAGAGAGTCAATTCTGCGGATCAGATGGTCATATCTTGCTCTTGAAGAAGTGTTAAGAGGTTATATTTTATCATTATGTGATATTGGGGCCTACATGTTATAATTTTAAGTTGAGTCGCACTTTTTATTTTATAAAATTACTTTATTATAAAAAGTGCATTATAATGAGAATTTATAAAGGATGTTTCTAGAAGTTCTAGCAACTTCTTAGAAAAGTGAATAAATAGAGGGCTGGGCCTCTCATTTGGACATGCTTGGATTTGAGAACTCTTCTACTTCTTCATTGTGAAGACATTTGTGGTCTTTGGATCTGCAAATTATTATTCGATCTTTGGGAACAAATCACTCCCTTGGATTGGCGACTTTGAGGGTGTGAAATATCACCTGAATTGTTGCATAATTGGAGTTGGTATTCAGCCATCTCATTGGATCTTATTGAGAATTCGTTGTTAGGGTTTGTTTGGTTGGAATAAGGATTTCAGATTTGCCCTATCATTGGAGAAGCATTTGACAAGAGTTTGAAGACAGAATAGGTGCATTTTTCAGAATTGGCAAAGCAGGGTTCGGAACCACATAATTGCTCATATCTCCTCAACCCCTTGGAGTTATTTTTTATGGTTTTACAGGGTTACTACCTAACCCTAGGCGCCCATTTTTCTTGCATTTGGGGGTCCCAAAACCCTGGTATTATTTTTATCTAGCAGCCGTACAGGTACGGCCTGGTACGGCCCTGCTAGTTTGGGCAGCAGCTGCAAATTAAGGACAGTTTGGGGGTGCGGTTGGAGGTCTTCATCAACGATTTGCATCAGAACGTGGTGTTCTTCCATAGTTCTTCAAACCAGGTTCTTGCATTCTGAAATATATGTCAATTTTTGGGTAAATTTGCTGTCATACAGTCATTGTAATAATCAGTCCAGAATTGGTAATAAAACAATTTCAGAATTTATTGCATTGTAATTGAAATATCGTTCAAAGGCTTTATATATATTGTAATTCTGCGATTATATTCTGAAAGTATCAAATCTGAAATTGCCATATTCTGAATATTGTTACTGTTATTATTCATTACACGCCAAGTGTTTGACAAAATTCCTAAGTTCAGTTTGAGGGTTTCAGTGGCCTTTATAGAGAGGGTCATTACAGCCTTGAGGATTATAGCTTGTTTGCATGATTTGGTTGTTTTCAGTGGATAATCTTAAGAAGCACAAAGGGAAGAAATCTGAAGTGAAGAGACTGCAGCAAGAAGCAATGCAAGTAATCAACACAGGATCACAATGCACTATAAATATCTTAATTTGCAAGTGTAGGATGCCATTCAATGCATTGTATTGAGTTGGTACTATGTGGATAGTGCCTTATTGAATGTATTTGTTTGGTTTGGATATTTCTTTGTTGCCATTTTGTCTAGACTCTCTATTGCTCTTTCTGATTCATGAAGGTTGTTACTTTTTTTCCTTGGTTCCTTTTGTACATTTTTTACTTAATTTTTACAAGCTTAGTAACTTGTTTGTCCCTTAGGATAGGGTGTCTTTCTTGAATGGCTTTTTTAACTGGAATAAATGACAGTATCTTGAGTGTGTTGGATGTAAAAATGCAAATCATTATTTTGATGAGATATTTCAATCGATCCCTCATAAATTAAAAACAAATCCAAAAACCAGACTGTGCTAATATGCCATTGAAGTGATTTATCCTGCCTATTTTGGACAAATTCAATCCCAATATTGGCTACTTTTTTTAAAATTGTAGCAAGATTGGCATGCCTATAATATACCAAAAAAGGAAAGCATGAATATCTTGGCACATAAGTTTAAATAAGATTATGATGTCGTGCATCGAAATTCCAAGAACAGCTTTTAAAACCTCCAAATATGGCTATAATTGGCAGCACCATATTTATTTATATGGTTTCTCTTGCAAGTTGAGGAAACAACAAAGGGATAGGGAACTTATATCACATATTTTTCATTTCACAACCTGATGGAAATGTTAGTCCATTAGCATAAAATAATGTAAATCACACAAACATTGCAACAAGATTATAATGCAACAAAGACGAAAAGAAGAAGAGCATTCACAATGTAATTTTGCGGAATCTATAAGTGAGAAATTCCTCTGGAAGTGGAAATGATACATAGCTCAGCTATGTGGAGAGCAAGAGACTTCGCAATAAAATTGTACTCAAATGTAAAGTGAACAATCCAATTCAAACTCTATCCACTATACTATTGCCATCCTTTGGGATGCTAAAACTTAAAGAAAAGTATTCCCTTTTTTTTTCCTTTGGATACCTTTCATTACACATTCACAATGCACAACCCCGTGATTTCTTGCCTCTCCAAATACAATGTTCCAAGATTCCCCTCCTTCCCCCATGCCCTCCAACAATATTGCTACTAAAAGTAACAAGTCAATAAAATCTCCAAAAATTTCACTATTGGCCACACCAAGGAAGATAAATTTCATGGATAAGAGATTTAGAACTCCACAATCCAACTGTGGATTATATCAATGTAGTGTCTAACTCCTCTTCCACAACTAATGTGAAGTTTTTAACCTTTTTACCAATCAATTTGAACTATTCCACCTCTTTCAAAATCAACATTGAACTTTGTGTCTCTTAACCAAGCCAATCCTAGTTCAAACTTCCACATAACTTACTCCTTTACTCCATCTTCCAAAACTCTCATAGATGACCTAAGAAGCCATTGTCTTCTATCAATTATACTTTAAGAGTTCTTAATTTTCATGTATATTGAATGCCTATGCCTTCTCCCCCTAGATCTAACCCCCTTTCATTCTCTTTAAACTTGTTCATTTTTCATTGCTTGTTTTTGGATTTGATTGTGTATACAATTTTTGAATTGATGTTTCAGGTCACACTTTGTGAACCATCATCACGGACAAATAGAATTGAACACCTTTTCTTTCTCCTCAAGCTCTAAACCCTATCCATTCTCCTTTAAACTTGTTTTTTTCATTTTTCATTTTTGGATTTGATTGCGTATACAATTTTTGAATCAACTTTCAAGTCACATTCCATGAATCATCATCAAGAACAAATAGAATTGAACACCTTATCCTGCTCCCCCTATATCTAAAGCCCTTTCATTCTCCTTTAAACTTGTTTGTTTTTCATTTCTTGTTTTTGGATTTGATTGTGTATACAATTTTTGAATCGACAGTTCAGGTCACACATTGTTATTTTTTGAATGGATGTTTCTAGGTCACACTCCATAAGAAATATCAATTCAAAAAATGTATACAAAATGTTCACATATGACCTAAAACGTCAATTCAAAAATCATGTACACATTGTGATATTGCTATCAGGATTTAACTATGTAGTTTGAGTCAAACTCATTGACCCACATTTCATGAGCAGTGATTCAACACGAATCCATCTCTCATGAGAATAAAAGGAACACTTAGCAGTCATTGGATCTAAGTGATGCTCACAAAGGTGAAGCACCCACCCATCCCAGTATTACTCCAACTTGAGCATGCTTAACTACGGAGCTTCCTCCATGGTTAAACCCACTTTGCTTGCAACCCCATTTGCAAAATCTTCACCGAGTGTGGTGCCTTATGAAGCATTCATTAGAAAGCCCCTTAAACTCATCAATTGATAAGTAGGAGATATTTCCACAGCAAGTCAAATTGTGATATTGCTATCGAGATTTAACTGTGTAGTTTGAGTCAAACTCATTGACCCATGTTTCATAAGTAGTGATTCAACACAAATCCATCTCTCATGAGAATAAATGGAACACTTAGCAGTCATTAGATCTAGGTGGTGCTCATAGAGGTGAAGCACTAGGACTTCCTAGGAGGTCACCCATCCCAGTACTACTCTAGCTTGAGCGTGCTTAACTACTAAGTTTCCTCCATGGTTAAACCCACTCTACTTGCAACTCCATTTGCAAAACCTTCACCAAGTGTTGTGCCTTATGAACCATTCATTAGAAAGCCCCTTAAGCTCATCAATTGATAAATAGGAGATATTTCCACAACAAGTCAAATTGTGATATTGCTATCAGGATTTAACTGTGTAGTTTGAGTCAAACTCATTATGGGTCAATGAGTTTGACTCAAACTACATAGTTAAATCTTGATAGCAATATCACAATTTGACTTGCTATGGAAATATCTTCTACTTATCGATAGTGTACACAATCAAATCCACAAATGAGTGAAATTGATATGGATTTTGAAAATTTGTTTGCAAAGATTTTTATTTTTTTTAAGCCTAAGTTTTGATAAT
Organism: Cupressus sempervirens; assembly: GCA_028749045.1. Lineage (NCBI taxonomy): Eukaryota > Viridiplantae > Streptophyta > Pinopsida > Cupressales > Cupressaceae > Cupressus > Cupressus sempervirens. Next base: position 111,239,499 of record CM053784.1, on the reverse strand, counting down.
AGATGTCAGGGATTGTCCACCTAATAATCTCTTCTTTTTCAAGAAAACTAATGATGGATAGCCAATGTTTTATTTACTCTAACAAGAAGTATCCAAACATATATTCATAAGGGAAATCGAACTTTTAGAAGCAAAATTTCCACAACTTAAACTTTTCACTCTGTGACACCCTCATTTGTGTCCACCCCACCTAATGTTTTTTAAGACACATTAAATTTGTTTATGAAAGTCTTCAAAATGGTGTCATGCATGCCAAAGATGCATCCCCTAGTTGTCTCTTGTTCACCCCCCTATATTCTAGATAATGTTGTTGCCTCAACACACTCACGTCCAAATTGAACTCAAGGCCACTAGACTTACAATGCTCAATCTTATTTACGCTTAGTTCTAATTGATCTTGTTTGTCATAAGTATGATTTTGATCTCTAGTTGCTTTGGTGCCAATATTATTTTCTTGCATTATTGCAATTATTAATGAGCCTTGTTCAAACTTGATCTAAGATATCTTTTTTTGGCCCATAATCTCCTCTATATTTTCTCTTGGCTCTAAACTTAGTAATTAAAATTCTATTTCTGTCAGCCTCATTGAGTGCCCATGGGAGTCACTTATTCAAGCTTACACGTGCAAGCTTAAAATCTTTAATTCAAAGCCTATTTCATTGACACGTGTGCATTATCTTGTGTACATTACTCTCTAGTCTCATTGCAGCCCTTGTTGTAACAACCACATTTCCCAAGTCTTAAATAACAACTAGCATATCAAATAAATACAGTAATTACTTCATATTCATAGGAAGACAGTTATATCCGTTATGTTCATGTGAATGAGATTAATGGTTACAATCAGTTAAACGGAAAATTTTCATACCTAAAAATTGAAGACACCATTAATGAATTTAACACAGAATTTAAAATCTACATACCATAGGATTCAACACCGAAATTTGTCTAGGGATGCTTTTGCAAAATCCAGATTAATCCATAAATACTACTTAGGAACAATTAGCTATACCACTTTATCATCACGGCATCACATACCGTTGTATCAATTAGGGCATCAATTACCATTGTATCATTTAGGGCATCACATACCACTGTAGCACTTCTTCTCCTTCCATTGCTAACTATGGGAGTAACATTCAGTTAGGAAAATATGCTCATATTCATTATTCAAATAAATAGAAGACTAAAATAACAATCCATCAGATAAACCTATCTCTTGCATATAGATATAGTCCATGTCCAATTGGAAGATCAACCGATCTAACTGATTGCCAATTATATTGAAAAGAAGAGTTGCTTTCATTTAAGGAAATAACTGAAACGATGATATAAATCAAACCATCTTATCTTCTACTTGAATAAACATCATAAAAGTAAAATACCTGTTACCAATAAATGTATGAATGCTTAACTTATCTTTGTCTGATGCACGTCCTGACATCTTGTGGAGAGGGGAAACATTGTCAGGAGCTTAACCTCCCAACCACAGATCTTAAACTTATTCCCACACTTTCTCTAACTAGAAAGGCCCTCCCTACTCGGAATAGACATGGAACACATTGTCTAGCCACTGAGCATTCTAGTACTTAATTCCACCACTCGACTTGACAATAGAGTATATGAATTGGACAACATGAGTTGCTAAATGGTTCTTTAACCGTAATAGAAACTATTATATCAAATCTGATTCTGTTTTCTTGTTCTTGCAGAACTTTCTCCCACCTCTTCACCCTCTTTCTCAGCCAACCAGCCCGGTGAGTCCTGAGTGTCTAATCATAGAGGCTATGAATTCATTTGCTGAAACTCAGCTGATAGAAAATAATATATATTTTAGTACTGGCACAATACAGTCCTTACGAGTCAAGAAACTTTAGAGGATATAACTCAAATCTAAAAGACCAGCTGAAGCAAAGAGGAAACCATAACAAGACGTGTATTTGGTTCAAACTTAACATGATGAAATAACTTGGTGTGTTGATCAAATGTACTATTCGATAGACTAAAATTACATCAAGGCCGAGCATCATTATTGGAAATCCTTGAAGCTATACTTTCGAATGCAATACGTATACCAAAATAAGATTAGGAGAACTGATCACATAACCTGATCAATGAAAGAAATGGATCTTGTTTAACTCTGAATGGCTAGCTCTCGAAGTCGACTTCTCAAATGCAGAATTCAAGTTCAAATACCATACAAAAATCAGGAATAGAAGCTCAGTTCTACTTCAATATCAATCGCAAGGAAAAGGAAAGAAATAAGAAAAGGGAACAGAAGTAAAATCCAGAATCGTGGTGCTTGCTTTCCAACTTGTGTTCGAACATATAAACATACAAAAATAATGAAGAAGGCTTAAAGGAAGATGCCAAGTGTACTCCTCAATTTTAAAAGAAGATAATCGGCTTCTTGGTTCACCGATTTTAAAAGAAGATGCCAAGTGTACTCCTCGTCTCTTTTAGAGACTTATAATCAAGAGGAAGAATTTGAAGGTCTCCTAATCAAAAAGAATAATTTATAATTTTATATATATATATATATATATATATATATATATATATATATATATATATATATATATATATATATATATATATATATATATACGCATTGTCGTCGGCAAATATTGTGTAGCTGACGGGTTGATGTCATCGGTAAATATTGTGTAGCCGACGGATTGATGCCGTCGGTAAATATTGTGTAGCCAACAGATTGATGTCCTCGGTAAATATTATGTAGCCGACATGTAGCTGACGAGCCCTTCGAGGGGGTATATGTACACCATCCAAAATGGACCTTAATCATCATTGTAATCATCATTGTAAGCACTATGTAATCTCTTCGGCATATATGCGAATAATAAAAGGAGTACTGTTGTGTTACATATTCTTGTCTATTGTCTGTATGCATTAAACTATTTACCCCATACGGTAAACATTTGGCATCGTTGCCCCATGGACCTGGAACAAAGGCAGAGGAATGAAAACTAATGCCGAATCAACTGAACAAAAATAAGAATAAGCTAAAGGAAAAAGATGAAATACGCACAGCACAAGGGAATTTAATTTTGGCACCCGAGCACAGACGAAGGTTTCAGTAGATTGTCGAAGAACACCGAAGCATCGAGGAATTGTTGGAAGAGACTCAACAGCGGTTGGATTTGGTGGAAGAAGCAAGGGAGGAATTTCTTAGCCTGTATACGCCGAGGGAAGAGAATCGAGACGGAAGGGAATTAACTCGCACAGCTCAGAGTGCCGAGGGAGCACGAGCGTGGAGTGAACTCTTCGTCCGCGATACACTTCCGAAACAGACAATTTCGCTTAAAAAAGACCCTGCTTCACCAAATAACACAACTGTTGGAAATAAGACGACTATCCGAAATAGTGCCGGTTTTGGAGTGCAGAGCGCCAGTGTGGGAGAGCAGAACAGCGTCAGTGTTGGAGTGCAGAGCGCCGATGTCGGAATGCAGAACAGCGTTGGTGCTACAATGTTGAGCTACAATGTTTGCCCCTATGCCCCATTCTTTTCTGACAATGCTCCCACCCCTTTGGCGTGCTCCCTACAAGGAAATTCTCCATAGTTAAATCATATTACCATAACAAGTTATTAATCATAAATGATCATAACAGCTAACCCCCTTTTCAATCCCCATGAATTCATGATAAATAACCATTTGAAATAGCTTTAAAATATCATCATAACAGTTAACTAGCATGTTATCTTCATATGAAATCATAACGACTAACCATCTTACCATTTCACATGATTATAACAAATTGTAACTGTTAACCAACTTCACATGAACCTCAACAGCTATATGAACATTTTAAATTGTGCACTTTATTTTGTTGCATGTGTAACCATTAATCTGTAATGTCCCTTTTTCTCCCCTAGTTGCATGTGAGGTTTCCATCAGCCTATTCCTTGGATTTTGAGAGGCTAAAAGAGGGTCTTAGTTCTAATGAAGAGATAAAGAGTGTGAATACAGTGAAGTTTGGTTGGCTTTCTATTTTTAGCATATTACTATTTACAATAGAGCTATTTTGGGTGACTTTATAGCTTCAGTCTCCTCTCGTCATAAATGTGCAACATCTACAATTTCAAGTTTTGGGCAGTTCTTGATATTTTTAATAAGGTAGAATTTGGTACTCATTTCCATTCTCTCTCAACTCAATGCAATACTTTCCAATTTTAGTTTGTTGGGAATATATGTTTGGATGTTTGTTGTCATTGATGTCAAACATCGTGTTCCAAAGGTTTGTTGTTGTTGCTCGAACACTATGGTCCGAAAGCCTGCTATTATTTTATTCTTGGAGTAAGTTTGTGTATTGGACCTTTCGAACAGTGGACGATAAGTGTGTATTTAGTGCTACAGTACAATATATATTTAGAACAATGTTATAGTGCAATGGAAGACAGTCAGAACAGTGGAAGATAGTTATGTAGAGTGCTACAATGCAGTTGAAGACGATCAGAACAATGGAAGACAATTATGTATTATGTGATCTTGTGAAGATAATTTTTCTCTCATATCCATAAACCTGTGTAGTCTGGATATATGTAGTTCAGTAAACAGAGAAAATAATGTTTCAGTTGCAGTGCTTCATTATGTGCTTTCCAGAAGGATTTTGCTCCAGAATTCAGGTTTGAAGGTGTGTTGAAAGTTGAAACTTATGCAAATGGATTGAAACTTTGGTCTTGGTTGTGACATTCTCTGGTGTTCAGGGAGTTGTTCTTGGTGCTCCACAAACTGCATTATCCAATGTTGCAGTTTTCTTCTATTGTTGGTTCTAGTCCGAAGATATGTCGTGACAACTTCATACATGGATTGTTGGCATGTATCTCTGCGTGGTGTGTGGATCTCATTGTGGCAAGTGGATGTTCAGATTGGCAAGTCAAGTTGTTCTTTGGCAAGCGTGTTTCTACACATTTGAGATGACTTTAGTTACTCTGGTGATTGCGGATCTTGCAATGGACTATGTGTAGCGTGTTCATGATCTCTTTCTCTCTTAGAGTGGATCGTGTTTCTTGATTTAGGTACAGAGCATTGTATTTAATGATTATCTCTTATTTGGATGGGACCATGCTTTGTGTGACCTATTTATTTAATGTTTATCTCCTATCTGTTTGGGTTCACTCTATGTTTTGGTCTAAATGCTTTTGGGATGGGGACCTTATTGCATCTTTTTAGAGCCTTGACCGACTTGTAAGTAATATCCTTTGGCATGGTCAACTTTGTTGTGATTTCTAACAAACTATTTTGAATATAAGTACAGTTTATGCTTCGGCAAAATGTAAAGTATGAAGCAAGTGAACAATGTGTGAGCCAGTGAAGATCTACAATTAGCAGAGCGAAGTTCAATGACAGTGGCAGTGAAGAAAAGCCAGTATCAGTGTGTTGGTAAGTTTGACAATGTTGTGCAGATTAGTTGCAGTGCCAGGAGATTCTTTCATTATCTTTGCAAAGAGTTGCATGTTCCTAAAACAGTGAGTCTTGGGTGCATAAGTCTGTTGTTGTATCTTGCTATCTTGGCAATGAGCCTTTGTTTGCAAGTCTGAAATAGCCAGCTCCTATTTGTATTCACAGAGACATTCTGGTTGCAAGTTTGGAGCAGTGAGCTCCTACTATATTTTGTAATCAGATCTCTACATTAGTGAATTATTCCTTGTGGGCAAGTGCTCACTGTAGTTTTTCCCAATTTGGGTTTACCATGTATAAAATCTAAGTATTCATGTGTTGTTTGTCTGCTCATTACTTGCTTATTGTTTTATGTGGTGATTATTGAAGTTAGTAAGTTTTGGTTTATGCTGATTCACTCCCTCCCAAGTGTTTTCAACATGGCATTCTAATGTTTTCAGGAAGATATTTGACTTATATTACTTAAGTCAATTATAAGGTTGCTTTATGACTTGGGGAGGGTAATGGGTTCATTAGAGACACCCTTCATCATCATTTAGAAAAGTAGTGAATTTAGGTTGTCTTAAATGCAGGAATAGACTTAATTAGTGTAATGCCAAGGTATGGAGGTCCTTTTAAGATTTTAATTTCTAAAAGATTATTTTATTTCCTCCAAAGCGGATGCCAAGATTGAAACAAAATGAAGTAAAGTTGAATGTAAATTTTCATGTGCTTCAAAAAAGCGATTTTGGAGGGAAACAAATTCAAATTGAAGAAGGTTGCCTTGATTCATCCCTCACTCTATATGTTCTCATTTGAGCTCTCATTTGTGCTGATGTGGTTTTGTTCCACTACAATATACAAAATTGAAGGCTCAATATTCCAAGATGGAATACCAAATTTCCAACTCTCTATTGAACAAGGATGCTCACATGCTAAACAATGTAGGCAGATTGAGTGATCAAATGAGACAAACTTAGGGCAAGTTCTTAATTGTGGATTTTGACTCAGTTTTATTATGTGATATGTTGGTCATCACAAGGGGGCTTGCATTGTGCAATTAATGGATATCAACTTCATTTTAACTTCCTCGAACCAAACGACTTGCAAAGAGAAAAAATTTAGAAAGCTAATCTATTCCTAGAATGAAAGAAATTGTAGATGTCTTTGCAACTCTACTAGACTTAGTTTAGCCATCGACATCAACCAAGCTAGTGCAATCTCCTAAGGTAAATGTAATATGTTCAAACTACCATCATTCCATTAGCAACATCTATCGATGCATATCAATGTGCAAGCAATAATCGAAGTTAAGTTCATGAAAATGTCATTCAACCACGCAAGGCATACTTTCAATCAACAAGCATCTAGTGGTTTAGTCTAAGCAAGTTCATCAAAGATGCATCCACAATATCTTCCATTCAACTAAACAGCCATTCAACTAAACAGTTTTTTAATCAATATGAAATGAAATCTTATTCTAAGTGAGGAAATGAAGAAACCATCCAATACTTCAAAGCAACACAAGTAATCCACCATGAAGACCAACGATGAAATAACAATTACTTTGATAACATTATGGCAACAATTTCATCAAGTCTCCTCCTAACCCTAAAACTAATCTTAATCTAATATAATCTCTTCTCTAATGAACCTAATCTTATGAGTTGCAAATGAGGAGGCCTTGGCCTTTTATAGTTCTTCCATTACAATGTTGGGCCAAGATCAATTCAAGGTTAAGGGGCAAGATTTACCCATTAAAAACCCTAATTACACTTGGTTAAGGGGCAAGATTTACCCATTAAAAACCCTAATGATGGGCCAATAAAAAAATTACAATGATTTTGAGAACCAATTAGAAATAGATAGGGTAGAGGCACGAAGTGGACTCCACATGTACACTTAGGTAAAATCTAATTGATTATGCTTGAACCCATGAAACTAGAGCCTTCGGATTGGTTGAAGACAAGTGGGCATCACCTCAACATCCCTATCTCACAAACATGATCAAATTATTTTTGTGATGAGAAAATATCTTTTGATACTCAACATTCTCAAGCCTCGAATTGTGATGGCATTTCCCAAATTGCTTCATCCTTGAGCTTCAAGATAGCAACATAGTTCTTCCTTTATACATTTTTCTTCATTGGCTGCAGGCCCTTGGGACTGCCCTTGGCTCATCCAGAGTGGGTTTGCATCATCTTTAGGTTTTGACTCACCACTAGTTGCACAGATGTGATAGGATTCTCCATCTTTGTACACACAACAAGGTGGAGTTAGAAGAGAACTTTATCTTTCGCTACCTATTTACTATGAGATTAGGGGTAGATTCTACTGCCTTTTCAGAGAGCCTAGTCTCTCTCCTACAAGTTTACGGACCAAAGATGTATCACACTATATTTGCAAGAGGTCATTCGATTATGGGATCACTCTCTTTAGTGCCCCTTGCGATGAAGATTATAGTTGCGATAGAGAGATCTTTATCTCTGCTTTTATGATCATCGTGATCATCTTTAGCTAAAGAAGACATTTGTAATGATATTTGAGATAACACTTATTAACATGTGTCATTTGAAGAGGCGTGGATATGGAAATATTAAGAGTTGAATATTTGGAAATGTGTGTAGTCTTATATTTGGAATTTGAAGAGACGTCTATGTTTAATATGAAGAGTCTCATTTCAATCTACTTATATGATTGTTTAGTGCACTGCAATGCAATCAAGTGAAAGCTTTGAACTTGATCATATCTTTATCAATAAAAGATATGTTTTGCTAGTGTGGCTGGGTTTTTTTCTTTCAAGTGGAAGGGTTTTCCTAGGATAAAGTTGGTGGGTCCTTTTGTGCCATTTTTTTAATTTTCTTATTGTTGTTTATCGTTTATTTCTGCGTTGAAATTTAGCATGCTATCAAAGCCAGGTTATAGTAAGATCCAGAACCAAGATAGAATGTTTTGGATACTTCAAATTTTCATGATGTCTCATGCTTGTCATATTGTTGGCAAGTGTTGAGAATTAATAGATTCAAGTTAGTTCTTCTTATCTCATCTAATTGCTTCTAATTTGCTCAGTTTATTCTATTATATTTGCTGACTCAAACCTTTGCAACATTTTTTTGTTAATGTTTCATCAGTGCTCTTTTGTTTCATATGTGTTGTCTTGGTAGTATTAGATCATTCAAGTACCATTTGATAGAGTTGTCGGTTATTGAATTAAAAAAAGTCACCATCAGTTAGATTTTAATCTCTACCCTTGTCAATCCTTTTTTCCCGCTCTCAAAGCCTGCTATTTATTTTAAAGTTAGATGCCATTTGCCTTCGACAAGTCGAACCATGCCTTGATCCGTGAGCATTCACGGGCATTCCAAGAATCAGGTCGAGAAAAGCCTTCTCTCTAAGGAAGAATAGAAGGTGTTGATAGATAGAGAAAGGTATTTGAGCATCATAAGGATTCATAATCTCATTATATGCGATCATTGGTTGCATAATCCAGTAATGTCGACATTTTTTTTGAAGATGCTCTTTTTTGTTATTATAGTCGTCGCTTCTCATATTAACGTCATTGGTCCTAATTATGGAGGCATCCATTCATATATTCAGTTGTCATGTAGGCTCTTCATTTTATTATCCTCTTCAACGGAGTTCATTTTAGGTGCTCTTCGGTTCCCGATTTAATTACCATTCAAGTTTGGGAGTAGTTAATATGTTTGGCCAAGTTTGTGCTTGTTAACTCTTGCTATTTGTGGGAGTTTTTTTATTATATTATATGGTAATGCTTCCTTGATGGTTGGTGACACTAGAGTTGCTATCGTTAGTATTATTCAAAGGAAAAAAAATGGTCTTTCATTATTATGCTCGTGGATTATTGAGGTGGTTATGTCAGCACATGAATATATTGGCTTGAGTATTGAACAAAGTATCTTGGTCAAGCATTCTTTTTCCTCTTCAGTATCAAAGTATCTACAAAAGGTTTTATGGGTACTAGTATTCCTTTGGGGTCCATCACATACATTCAAAATTCAATCTGTGTATATTGCGAGTGATGCTGAGTACGTAAAACAACCTGTGTGTTGCGGGTGATAAAGTTATCACCTGGGTTTGTTACAGGTGATACATAATTCAATCTATTGTTGCTCCTTTTTAGGGATCATGTCAGGCCATGCTTGGCCATTTTCCTTATGGAAATGCTTCTCCATCATCCTTCCCATATCTAATTTCTTCTTTCTATCTGAGTTGCATCTTCTATTCATTCTACCTCCTTCAGTTTTTTCTATCTAAGTTGCATCTTCTATTCATTCTACCTCCTTCAGTTTTTTATCTTCATTTCATTTCTATGATGCTATTGATTGCTCGCTCTTATCATCATAGATAGTGTTTAATCTGTGTGAAAGGAGCTTGAAGTTGGAAGAAGACATCTTTGCACCTTTCAAGTTGGAAGAAGACATCTTTGCATTCCTTGTTGGACCTCTAAACTACAATAGATTTCAGTCCTTTTGGTAAAAGGAGCTACATCAGGTATACCAAGCATTGGTCATCGCCAGAGGAATTACAATCACGTTGTAGAGTGTAGGTGTCATTCTCTATAAATATCATCCATTGAATGCTTCAGTCACAAGAATTGGAAGTGTTGTGTGCAAAGGGATCTCCTTCCATCCTGAGAAAATACAAGTGCTTGAAGATGTCATGTGTATTGGCTATCTCCGTTGCTGAAGTACAAGGAAATCGTTGCTAATATTATAGGTGTTATGCTTCCTTGACATTATGAGGGATTGTTGTTTTCTTTCTCTGTTGGCATTTTTGAAATTATTGTCTCTTTAACTAAATGCACTAGAAAATTGGACTACAAAAAGATAAGTATTTGTATTGACGAGAAATAGTATATAACATCGATTTCTACATTTGATCTCTCCTAGTTGTAGGACAAATCAATAGGATGATGAGAGATTATGTGCAAAATCATGTAGAGTCTTGGACTGAATTGATGATACAAAAAATCCAAAGGAAGTATCTTCAGGTTCAAAAGGAGGTTACGTGACAGAGGGAGATGACTAACCCTTTGCAAACTTATGTGAAAGTAAAACAATTGAAATCAACTATCTTGGCGATCAAGGTTGTCCCTGTTGAAAAAGAGTCTCTATTGAGAGAGAATCTCAACCATTCTTACATGCTATTAATGCATTCTTCTCAGGGAGAAGTCTGAGATGAAAGCCCTCGTTCCACCCTTTACGAGTAGGCACGGTGGAAATGCATTCTTCTTTGTGAGAAGTTTGAGGTGAAAGCCCTCATTCCACCCTCTGCAAGTAGGTATGATAGACCACCCTCTGCAGGTAGGCATGGTGAAAGTGCATTCTTCTTTGGGAGAAGTTTGAGGTGAAAGCCCTCGTTCCACCCTCTACGAGTAGGTATGGTGGACCACCCTTTGTGAGTAGGCATGGTGGACCACCCTTTGCGAGTAGGCATGATGGAAATGCATTCTTCTCTAGGAGAAATCTAAGGTGAAAGCCCTAGTTCCACCCTCTGCAATAGGTATGGTGTACCACCCTCTGCGAGTAGGCATGGTAGAAGTCATGTGTGTGACTCCATGACTATAATTTTACGTGCTTATCAAGTAACTAAGGTGAATTATGTTATGTTGAGATAACATTTTTTATGTGATGTGAATTTATCATTGGCATCTTTGATTTTATGATTGTTATGGTCATTTTCAGCTAAAGAAAACATTTGTAATAATATTTGAGCTAATACTTTTGACATGTGTCATGCGAAAAGACATGCATATGGAAACATTAAGAGTCTTGTATTTGGAACCTAAAGAAACCTTTGTGTGTAACATGATGAGTCTCATTTCAATTTACTTATGTGATTGCTTAGTGTATTGCAATGCAATTAAATGAAAGCTTTGTACTTAATCATTTCTTTATCAATAAAAGATAGATTTTGCTAATGAGGCTGCGTTTTTTCCCTTCAAGTGGAAGAGTTTTCCCAAGATAAAGTTGTTGTATCCTTTTGTGTCATTTTCTAAGTTTCTTATTGTCATTTATCTTTTATTTCTGGGTTGAACATAAACACCTTGAACCCCCTATTCGATCAACTCATTACCTCCTTCTCTCGGGCAATGTGTGGCACCAAAAGACAATTGTCTTCTCCTTGTCACTCCAAATCTATGGGACCTCGCAAATATTACACACAAAGATCAACCCTTCCCAGTCGTGCGGGTAACTTTCAGAGACAACAACATCAAAATCACCGCACTACCACTACTATGGCTTATTCATTGGTATTGGGGTTCTTCTTTGTCACCTTGATGCCCTAGTTTTGTTTTGGTGGCTCAGGGTTTCCTTCTCGCCCCTTCCACCACCTCCCCCCTTTTTAGGGGTCTTGGTTTCTCTCTCTTTTTTTGTTGATCTTTGTTCTTTGGTCACTGTTTGGTGTTCCGGCTGTGGGTTGATACCTTGTTGTACTCTTCCGTCTCATTGGTCTATTTGTGGTCATTTGTTGGAAATTAATAAACTTATCTTTATCTTTATAATCTTCTCAAATCTTCTCCATCTTTCGTCATTTGGAAATCTTCTCATTGTACTTGACCTTGATTTTGTTTGTACTTGCAAACTTGATGTCTCTTTTTGATGCCTTCACCTTGATCTTCTTGGTGATAAAAATCTTAATCTAATTGGATCGTTCAAAGTGAATTTGGGTTTCTGGAGGAAGTTCAAGTTGGTGGTGATTTTCTTTCACTTGTAGGTTTGCAAATTTGTTCTTTTGTTTTTGAATTCCATATTGCTCTTGTTATTTAAATTCGCTTCTTCAATTTGATCCTTAACCTTGGACTATCTTCTTACTTTAAGTTTTAAACTTCATCTTGCCATGTCTCCTTGCTCTCCAAGCTTCTCCTTCAATAATTACCTTGCAAAACAAAGGAATCTTTTTATTACCCTCACAAAATGGTAATAATAAATGACATTGAGGAAATCTGAATGCTTACATGAAATGAAATTGCATCTAGATTCGTTATTCCTAAATTAAACCAATTTGATTGAGAATTTGGATTTTCCTAAACTTTGACTTTTTCCTTAACCTAGATTTCCTTCTTTAGCTCACTTTTTAAATATGACTTTTCCTCAATTTTTAGGCCAGATTTCTCTTGTTGCAAGCTTTACTTCTGATTTCTAATAAAATCAGTGGCTTTTACCTTCTGAAATCTTCTAAAAGTTGCTTTCCAATCATGAAATTTTTGCCACTCATGTTGAGTTTTTTAGATAAAGGGAATTCTGATTGTGGGGGGGGGGGGTGGGGGGGTTTAATCAGTATTTTACTAACTTTAGCCCAAAACTGGATATTATTAATTGCAATATAACTTGCATATACAGGGGAGGGGGGGGGGGCGGGTGGGTGGGGAGGGGGTTTAATCAGTATTTTACAAACTTTAGCCCAAAACTGGATATTATCAATTGCATTATAACTTGCATATGAAAGCTGTTAAGTTTGTAGTTACAGTCAAATTGATATGATCATGAGTTTCATTATTAATGGTAAATCATCATTAAATATTCTTTTATATACATATATTATTATATATTATATAATATATATATATATATATATATTACATATATTATATTTTATATATACATACATATATATATATATATATATATATATTACATATATTGTATTATATATATATAATATAATATATGTAATATATATATATATTATATATCATATATAATAATATATGTAATATATATATTATATATCATATATAATAATATATGTATATATTATGCATATGGTTATTTATATTATTAATATACTAACTAATGATGTTTAAACCTTGGAGACATGTCTCTTCTCATACTTATATGAGATCCAAATCTGCATTTGGAACATATCTATAATAATGGCAATATAATTACATTTGCAGAACCAATCCATGTTATTTAACATGGTATCAGAGTCAAGTTGCAAATTTAAAATTCAGATTAAGACGAGCAGAAACAACGATAACTTATTAATTGAATACATTCATCTCAACATCCTATTCAATGAACGGAACATGATATAGAAGCATTCTATCTCATTCAGATAGGAGAAAGGAGATTAAGAATATTTTTACAATTACTAAACAAAGCGATGAAAAATAAATTAAAATTAAGGATAAAAGGAACTTGCAATCAGTATGAGCTTGCATGGTGATGACTTTGTACACAGAGATATCAGTGTGTTCTTATCTACATGAGCACCTCAATCATAGATGTCAAGTTTTTGCTGCAAGTCATTAATGGGAGATGCAAGGATTATCAATAACTCTATATATATGGTATCAAACTATTGTCTTTAGAAAAGATGAATGATTCACAATTAACGAGACTCACAATACTGATAAGCATACCCAACGGTGTGAAAGGTTCCCATACTAACGAATTTGAGGAGGAGCAATACAGGAATACGATGATAGGCAGAAAGGAAGGGAAAGCTACAACCATTGAAATAATCCAACCACCATCTAATATCTAATATAGTCAAGAAGCCATATCAAATGAGACAAATCAGAACTCGATATTATTTGCAGATTTAAATTTCAGTAACCTGCAGTTATCAGATAGAATGATTATTGTCACATGTCATAGATAATTGAGATAGAGGACCGTCTAGTGATATACAACCAATAAACGATGATCTGGATGAAAGCTAATCAACATAGCAGTCGTCTGGAGGAGTCGTGCTTCATCTATCCCAAAATCAAATGAATAGTTTCAAGGTATAGGAGAATGATCAAACTACCATATAAAGGGGAGGCTACAAGAACATCATAGGGACTCTCCAACACTGAACATCAGAGCTGGATGCTTAATTCTGGACATCGCTTCATACTCATTATAAGGAAATTGATGTTGGAAATTGCATGGTACAATACATATATTCCATATAGCATCATAATGATAACACATGAAATTAGAACACAAAGTTTGTAGACTCTCAAACTTGGCAGGAATTTGTAGTCCATATTTATATGTCAAAAGAGCTACTCGAGTCACACCTTGGAAATAGTGACATCTGTTTTGTCATATCTCAATAAAGTTGAGCACATTGCTAGAATATAGGAAATCAAAATATTCCCAGCATCTCTACAGGGGAAACTCTCTTATTAGCATTAATTGAAGAGGAATTCAGTCAGCAATAGAGGGCCAGGATTGTGGATTGTATTTCTCATATGATCTACGTAGTGATCAAAGATAATCTGCATCTTTAGCAAATATACTATTCGAACTTGAGAATCATACCAGATTTTTTATTTGACAATATAATAATTTTAAACTTGTCCTCAATAATATCAAAATAGAAGGAAATTTATTCCAATCATCAGCTTCAAATTCTAGAGAACTAAGTGAATCATAAAAGGTGAGATTATCTTTCTATTTGTGGTTGAAGTTACATGATAAAGCATATACAATGAAAGGAAAATTGATAGTAACTTCACCATTTCTATGTTGTATCTATGAGCTTGGAGGTTGGAGCATTGTATGCCATTTGGATACATTATATCCCTGCTGTTCATCTTTGGTTAATCCTCCAAGGCTCCACCTATATTTGGAGATTTATCATTTCACTAGAAGAAGCTCTAAACCGATTTATCAATTCGAGAACTTGGAGGTTCATTAATTTGAAAGACCCACAGAATATTTGGCGAGAGTGAGAATTAACTCATTTTTAGTGAGTCCAATTTTCATAAATTTAGTTCTCTCATGATATTGGCTGGAGATATTCCTCATACAATGAATATTGACAAGAGTTTGATAAAAGGCAAGGCTAATCCATAAGAGAACTTACCTTCTTGTTAGTTTCCCACCTGTACTCAATACTTTGTGTGAATGAAATGTGGAGTTCCTGAAGAGAAAGTGTTAGTACTTCCATACAACAAAAGGTAATTTGGGAAAGGGCTAATAAAGTTAAGTTCACTCCACCTATCATCTTTCAATCAGAGCATATCAAAGAAGAAAAAGAAGTTTACCATATTTGATGTGATGCAGAATTATTCAACAATATAAGAGTGGGAACTTAACATTGTAAGGGGAAATAGTAATCAATGTTTCATTCCCATTGTTTGACAAATGCTTATATAAAGGAAACTGAAAATTTTAGACTATTATATGTGGACAAGTTTGATAAAATGGAAGGACATGTTCGCTTCTACTGTTAAACTAAATGAATATTCGGACCTTCAATAAATGAAAACAGCAAGTTGGAACTTAGAAAGGAGTTGTCATTTTTTTTATACCAAATTTTTCAACAATATAAAAAAGAGTGGAAATTTTACATTGTTGGGAAGAGTAATAGTCAATGTTCCATTCCCACACGAACCTTATTTAGAGGCGAGATGTTCTATTCTCAAATAATCTAAAAAAAGACAATTTTTGAATCTTCATGTGCAAATAAGTATTTTTTATCTTTTACATTTATCTACTCTTTGTAGTCTCTCTCTTATTTGTAATTCTATACATACTAAAAGGGTTATTTTCCTCGATCTTTTCCTTTATGTTTGAGGATGTTCTTACAAGAAAAGAAGGTTGGTACTCTACACATGCTACCAAATATTGTGCAAACTCAATCTAATGATAGTAGCTCCAAACACCCTGATGATCAAGATGGATGAAGTGAGGCTCTTGAAGCAAACATCTTTGATGACTGAAATTATGAGATCCTTCTACATTAAGAGGGAGTATGACACTTCTTCTAAGGCAACGCAGGCGCTTAGAAGATTGAAACTCAGAGGGAGTCTAGAAATACATGTGGGTGACTGCATGACGTTGATGGGCCTACTCCTACATCTATCATGAGGAAGTAATGACTTATCACCAAAAAATCAGAAAATTGATATCAGATTCAGAGTGAGTTCAACAGGAATCCTTGGGTGAAGAGAGTTTCTGAGGAAGTAACTAGAGGACCTAACTTCCCAAGAACGATGTTCAGAGGGATAAGATAAGATAAGATAAGATAATAATATTAATGTCCACGAGAAACCAACAAGGTTTATGGGATTGAGCATACAAACAGAAGCGTCGGCCAAATCAGAAGCACCAAACGGTGACTAAGAAGAAACAAAAGCAAGAAACAAAACAAGAGAGAAGACAAGGTAAGAACTAAGGGTCCTTCCTTGTCACAAAGAAATCAGTAATAGTGGGGTAAACCCATGAACGATCCATAGTCTTAGAATGTCGTGTAGAATCACTGTAGGACTGTCGCTGCCTGGAGAGACTGGTGCAGTGTCTAACCGATCTGAAATGAGAATTACTGGAAGGCTTTTTCAAACCCCATGGAGGAGACAAGGGAGAGAAAAAGGCAGTAATGGGTTGGTCTGAAGTACGCCCCTGAGGTATAAAAGATTGCAGGGTAATCTCCCGAAGGTGGGTGGCCTCCTGAAGATAAAGTGCAAGACACTGCTGATCAATAAAGTTGAAGAACATCGAAAGAGAAGAACAGTCTCTGAAAAGGTAGTAAAATCTCCCTCTAATCTCACAATAAAGAGGACATCAAAAAATGAAGTGGATCTTAGTCTCGACCTCTGCCAAAGTACACAACTGACATATCTGATCAGCCCGATCCATATGGTGATCGGTCCAAGCCCTAAGGCGGTGAGAACCAACTCTGAAAGAGCCTAACGAAAACTGTAAGGCATGATTCTAGTGCTAATAGAGATAGGCGAGGCGAACAATAATACCATCCTGAATCTTAAGAAAATGCTCAACATAGAAGGCCATCTTAGGTGGCAGACCTCCCCGGGGATTACTCCAGGTAGTGGTAATGTACTGTCTATAAATACCCTGTCTAACATGCTCGTTCAACTCTTGACGTAAGGGGAGAAGATGAGCAGGAGCATCAAGTGAAAACTAGGAGGAGGAAGACGGTCTATCTCAATACCAATCGAACCCAACAAAGAGGTGGCTTGGGCGTACCAACAACGAGACCTAGTAGAAGTGTCGGATCTCATAATCTCAACAGAAGAACAGTATGCCAGATGAGAGTATCTGTGCCGGTCAACACCCGACTCCATAAAACCACGAAGCCGATGAAGAAACCAAATCAAATCAAAAATGGTGGCAAGTTTGAGAGGATGAGCTCCAAACTCAGCTAAGACAATGTTGTGAGGGGTGAGTCTATGACATCTTATGATATGTCATAACATCAACATCTGAATCCGGTCAATAGAAGCCCAATTAGAAGCAATAAGAGAAGGCCCCCAAACAACCAAGCCATAGAGAACTGTCAAATGAACCCAGGAGTCCAAAAGGGACAACTTGGATGAAATATCTTGGAAATGATGCCTGAAGCATTGTCTTTCCAGCAAAGCCAGGGAACCCATGCCCTTACTAACTCTGAACTGAATAGCTAGTCTCAAGCTAAAGCACAACCCCGAGAACTTCACACCGAGATACATATAAGAGGGAGTAATCTCAACCTCCTATCCTTGAAAGAAGAAATGAAGATGAGAGGTCTTTAAACAATTAAAGACCATAACCAAAGTCTTAGACATATTGACCACAAGCTGCCGCTGATCACAAAAAGAAGTCAGACCATCAAGGAGTCTTTGCAAGTTGTCAGGAGAAGAGGCCAAGAGAACCACATCATCAACAAAAAGGAGAATGGAGATCAAAACCTGATGCAAATAGCACCCATCTCTCGATTGAGAGGAGTCACAAAGAAATCCTCCAACTCATCAATATACAAACTAAACAGAATAGGAGAAAGAGTACAGCCCTATTTCATCCCAATGGTGCTCTGAATCAAAAAAGAAAAGCCTTCTGGAGTCCTGAACCTACCAGTTACCCTCTCATAAAGCCTCATAATAGCAGTCTGCAACATATCTGAGATCCCAATCCCACGAAGTCTCTGAAATAAGGCCAACCTAGGAACAAAATCGAAAGCCTTACAGAAGTCCACAAAATAACAATAGACCTTTTGAGAGAGGTGCCTAGCCTCCTCAATGATAACCCGCAGCGTGAATACATGATCCATAGTCTAATAGTTTGCTCGAAACCCAGCCTGCCCTTTAGCTCTACAGCCTTTTCTATCAAGCTCACTAGATAAATGGTGTTCAAAGCAGTGGCATAAAGTTTGGCAAAAGTATGTCCGATCATAATAGAATTTGAGATGCAATCCTTTTTGGATGATATCTTCTCTATGAGGAGAACTTCAAAGAGAAATTCTTTGTAATGCGCTCTCATCTATGAGAGAGAAGTCTATGGTGAAAACTGTTGTTCCACCCTCTATTGCTATGGTGGGTCCACCCTCTGCCTTGATTCATGGTGAATATCATGTGAGTTACTACATGATGTTGTTGTCATTATGTCATGAAATGTAACAATTTTCACTGATGTATATACTTAGAGGGGAGCTATTGACAGGTGACGATCTTATCAATAGCTAGACCTGTTATCATAACAGATTACATTAAGTTTTTGTCCTGGACTATCGGAAGTTACAATAACGAACATAAGGTAACTATTGAAAGGTGACGATCTTATCAATAGTAGACCTATCTCCTAACACAAAAATGTGTTGGAGCGAGTGTTATCATGGTTCTTCGGGCCGGATTTTTCCTGACACCTTGATAACCAAAAATCATGGTTCTTCTGGCCGGATTTTGCCAAACACCATGAAATTAAATTGTTATGGTTCTCCGGGCTGGATCTTGTCAGACACCATAACATAACTTTATTATAGACCACACTTAAGGTAGTGTTTAAACTTATATTAGAGTTATGGAATTTGCTTTAATTCCTTCTTTGCTAAAGAAGTGTTGAGAAATTTAGCCTCATTGTTAATCGAAGCCAATTCCATATGTAAAATATGTTATTATATATGTGTGTTGATAGATTTATGTTGATATACTTAAATATACCATTCTATGAATACCATACTAAGATGATATCTCTTCATATACTCAAGAACATAAATGTTCTACATCAATCCTTCCTAACTAAGAGGCAGTGTTAAGTTTGTAGTTACAGTCAGATTGATATGATCATGAGTTTCATTATTGATGGTAAATCATCATTAGATAAATATTCTTTTATATACATATATTATTATATATTATATAAAATATATATATTACATATATTATATTATATATAATAATAATGTATATATTATACATATGGTTATTTATATTATTAATATACTAACTAATGATTTTTAAACCTTGGATAAAGAGACATGTCTCCTCTCATACTTATATGAGATCCAAATCTACATTTGGAACATATCTATAATAATGGCAATATAATTACATTTGCAAAATCGACCCATGTTATTTAACCATGCAATAAGAGAACTCATAACACCATATTTTGTTAACTAGGGAAACCCTGGTGGGGATGGTACCCACAAAATCATCCACTAATCAAAAGTCTCTGGTTAAAGATATTGACCTTGTTAGGAGTCTGTTACATGCATATAGTGTCTCGGTCCTTATTAGAGGACTTAGGCCTTGTTACAAGCCTCAACCCTGTTAGGAGTTGCTACAATCCTATCAGGAGTTGGTACATATACATATACAAAATGTTGTACAAGCTGAGCCCACTGCCTAAACATGTAACTTACAATGTAATTCCTTGATACAAAAAGATAGATACAAAAACCTCTTTGCTTTCTGTTAATATCTTCAATATCTGATATAGCACTTGCTACTCTTTTTAAAACTCACTAACCTCTAATCATACATCAAACTTCGCATCTCATAAAGTTCGCATAGTCTTCCCTTTTAAAGCACACTTAACTTCGCATATTGTAATCGTCTTACATACCTTTACAAATTACAAAATACTGTCCAGTCGGCCTTCAAGCTTTCACATACTTGAAAAAGTACAAAATTAACTCTTGCCTCTTAGGGTTACCATCTAGGATGTCGTCCCTAATTAGTCAAATAATTATTTCATTAACAAAATAATTCCTTAACTCAGAATTAACCATTTCCAGTTATGCTCTGCTCTGCTTGTACACCATAGCAATAAGTAAAACTGTCATATCTTCTTCCGTAATGACTTGCGCACTTGAACATGTCATCCTGACACTCTATAATCTCTGTATCTAACTGCGCACGTGTCAATAATGTCTCAGTCAACTATACATACCAAAATTGTATCTGCTTTGCCAAATAAACTATCAGATACTTAAACAATTTTCTAAGTATGAATGCTATAACTTCATCTTCAAGGTTTGTCTTCTTCATACTGAAGATATGTTATCATAAATGAGAGCATTCAATATCTGCCCTATCCAAATTGCCAACAATCTCCCCCTTTGGCATTGATGGCAACATATGGGAAAATTGGCTAAGTCCCAAAATGTTGATCAAAACTTTACAAAAACTTGGCCTTAACAAAATTTACAAAACTTCAAAATTTGTGAATCATCATATTTTATAACCATCTTTCCTTATATCTCTATTACATTTTAACTCCCCCTTTGACTATAATACTTAGCATAATTACTACTCCCCCTTTCTACATGTATCAATACTATTACTATTACTTCTCCTTTCATTATATAATTTTCCTATATTGCTCCCCCTTTGACATCAGCAACAAAGGTGTCAAAACTTATATAGCAGTGATGAGAGAAGCATTCTTCATTGATATAGCAGCTCTAGCGATGCGGGCTCACTAGGGAGTGGCCTCTGCAAAGATACAAGCTTTAGACTCAATAGTAAAGGAGCTGGAGAGAGTAGTATCCTTCATGAAATTAGGATGCTCAGTTACCTTTATAGTTTGTTTTGAGGAAAGGGGATGGCCGAGTGTGGAGACTGCAGAGATGCGACAAGATTGGGCCACAACGAGAGATCCTAGTATGGAGAGCCGAGTAGAGGCTTTGACTCAGGAGATAGTGGAGATACACAAAGATGCATATTACACCCTTCAAAGGAGACAAGCAGATCAAGTAGCAGCTGAGAGGGCTCGGGAGGAGTCAGCTGCCAGGCTAGCCACGAAGAGGGCAACCTGGGAATCCGAGAGGGCAGCCTTCTTAAACAGACAGAGTCAGCTACAGAAATTGGCAGCGGAGAAGGAACAATTAGCAGCAGAGAAGGAGCGAGTAGCAGATGGGAGAGAGAGAGCTAGGAGAAATTGTTGGGATGATGCAGTCAACTTTGGAGCTTCAGATGGAGGCCAAGGCCGAATTGAAAGTTCGAAAGGAGCAAGTATACAAGCTATGGGCAGAGCTAAACGAATTGAAGGCACGGACGGCCACTACGCCAGGGACGCATCCCTCTGCTTAGTATCTATACATTGATGTAATTAGTTGTTTATTTTGAGTTTTGTTGTATTGTCGTCTGGAGACAACTTTACTTTTGGGGGGGGTGATGATGTTGTCGGTAAATTCTATATTGTAGCCGATGGGTAGATTTGTATCCGAAAGGGCATATGACGGTGAAGTCACCCCTTCGGGAAAGTATATGTACACCATCCGGAAGGGACTTTGGGACATCATTAGAATAATTGTAATCATAATCATATTGTAAGCATTGGAGTGCATATTGCGTATACGAATAAAATATTTGTTTTGTGTTATATCTTACTGTACTACATGCGATAAGTATCCTTTTACCCTGTATAGTAAACACAAGTCAAAATTGTGGATCTATTCCTTTGTACTTAGGTAGATAGGCATGTCATACAATCACCAAAACTTGTCTTTAGGCTCTTGAAATTCTTTTCCCATGAATCTTTTGCTCCTTTAGATATGATAAAAAGGGCACAAAGTTCATAAGATGTTATTTCCACTGCATTCAGGTCTGAGTAGACAAACTTCTCAAAAGATGTTTTTGCCTTAAGTCATTCTTCTATCTGTTGTTCCAGAGTTGCTATCTTCAAAGATAAATGTTCTCTTAAAAGTGAGAACCTCTTGGTTATCCTCTCTCTATTCATCTCAATAAGACTTATTTCAACATAAGTCTTTCCTATATGTGCCTCAATATCTTCAATCTTCTAGTCAAGTTGCTAAAGCTGATCTACCAATGCCTGTAGTTCTTCATGTTTTCTCTTCAATTCATCATTACTATCCTTGGTGAACTTAAATGACACTACGCACATAGCATACAATGCTTTACCTTCTTGCTCATATCTTCTTAGCTCCTTGATGCATGTATCAAGAGCTCCAAGGTCATTTTTGATGTTCTGACAGACAATGTCAAACCTCTGTACATCATGCTTTGTTTGAGCTTGAATGGATGCAATGTCAAACAAATGTGTGAAATCAGCATCAAAAGCTTGTCCTACAACTTTTGCTCTGTCCTCCGGGTCTGATTTTGTCAACTTTACAGTCAAGGTGCTCTGAAGTTTCTTTGTGACTTCCTTCAGAGATCTTTGCAAGCTCTTCACCTTCCTATTTTTGTCAATGATCTTGCTTAGTGATGAGATCAGTTCAATCTGATCATCATCATCACAACCTGTCAGCACTGCAAGTGTGAGGGGTGTCCTAGAAGAACTAGGTACGCTTGCCTTCTTTTCTTCTTTCTCCTTTTTCTTCTTCTCCTCTTCTTCTTTTCTTTTCTTCTCTTCTTCCTTTTTCTTGTCTTCCTCTTCCTTCCTTTTTTTCTCTTCCTCTTCCTTCTTTTTCTTTTCTTCTTCCTTTCTCCTGTTATCTTCTTCCTTTTTCTTTCTTTCTTCCTCTTTCTTTTTCTCTTCCTCCTTTATTTTTCTATGTTCTTCCTCTGCTTCTCTTTTATTTTCTTCTTCTTTCCTTTTGTTTTCTTCCTCCGTTTTCTTCTTTTCTTCATCTTCTTCCTCAGAGTTGGTGTAGCTGATCAAAATGCCAATATTAGGGCCATAATCCTTAAATGGATCTTTTGTTGTGTCAATCGTGACCTTTGTGCTGTCAATTTGCATTGTGCCCTTTCCAATGGTGCCCTATGATGTTGTTGTTGCCTTATTCAAATCTATCATCATTTGTACAATGGCCTTGTCAATCTCTTCATTGACTTCTAGATAATTACCTCCCATTATCAATATTGCTCGTCTTGTTCCTAAGATAAGGTTCAAGACTCTTCATTGGGCTGGCTAAGTGGTCATCACTGTCAATCTGGCATTGCTTTTTGATCTAATTTTTCTCTAATCCCTTTGTCTTCATTAGGTACCCTCTTTCTTCTATTCATTAGTCTCTCATAGAGACCCTTAGGTATCTCATCCTTAGCATCTTCAAATTTCTTATTAGACAATATCATATGTCTAATAATGGTATTCTCAAGCTCCAATCTATCAATTCCAGTGTAGAGATGATAAAACTTGTTTAACTGCACAAAATCACCTTCATCAATGATTGCGATGTTTAGCTTCTCAATTTTAGGTTTCCATGTGTTTCTTCCTGTGCTCGCAACTTCCGGTTGCTTCTCTACTGGCTTCTCAAGGTCTGTCTGACCTCGTATCTTCTTCTTAGGTATATCTGGCGTTATTTCCTTGTGCCTCTTTCCAGGTCCAGTTGCCAAAGCTTTTATCCTTTTCTTTCTAGGAGAATTAGGGAATTCTTATTTTACCTCAGCCAATCTGACTGACTTCAACCACTTCCACTTCCTCTTCTTTTGATAATTTTGTTAGTGGAATAATAGGTGTAATAGGTGTCTGCTTCTGTGGCACTGCTGCATATTGTGCTATAGGTGTTGTTGTAGATGGCGCTACTATTGTGACTACCTCAAACGGTCCCGTCGATGCCAAGAGTGGTGCATACATCATCCCTTGCTGACCTATTTGCCTCATACCTATGATGGTTTTCTTTACTGTGCTCACCTCTTCTTTTGTCATCCCTACTTGCTGCATGGCCTTCTTCATCACCTTTCAACCTTTTTCTTTGTTGTCTTCTTGATTTGTGCTTGGCTGATTGATTGCATCAGCTCTTCATAAGCCAAATTTATCAAATTCTTCATCCTTATTTGACTTAAGGATTGTCTTAACATATCCTTCAATTTTTGCCTCAGAGATCTCATAGCCCAATGGCTCAACATATAACATTCTTGGTTCTACTGCTTCAATGTAAGAATAATCAGTATCTACCATGAAACAAATGTCATTTTAAAACTTTGCTACCATGGAGGTGGAATTATGAATTTTTCCCTCAACTCATTATGAATTGTCTTCACAATAAGATATGCGTTGTTCTTGACCTTTTCAATAAGGTGCCTATTGTGAATTTCTGATATCTTTTTCATTCTACATTTGTCACTCCTAATCAATTCAGATACTGGCATGAATGGAAACCTCTTAATCAAGTGGAAAAACATATGTAATTAAGGATTGGAATCTGAACTAATTGTTCTTGACCTTTTTGATTCTTTCAAGGTTCTCAACCAACTGCACTCTAAGAATCTCACTCAAATTAACCTTCTCTCTTTCAATACAAATCCTATAGGTTGCTTGTACGAATCTAGCTGCCATGTCATCTTCTCTTGAACTAGAACATATCTTTGTTGAAATGATTCTACTCAGAAATTTAACACCATCTTGCTTGATCTTGGTAATGACTATCCCTCTACCATTATAAACTGACTTTGTGTCATCCAGAACTGTTTTCTTTACATTTTTCTCATCAACAAGTACACTACCCTCATTGCACAAAACCAGTAACTTCATGAATTAGGCTGGCCAAAATCTCTACCACATTGTCTCCCAACCAAAACTTTCGATCATGAATTCTTCTTAGTATAATCTTACTTCATTCTTCATTATCAAATTCGTAATAGAACAGAAATTTCACTAGGTTGTTATCCTTTGAAATACTCAAAATCTTGTTTATAACTCATGTCCTGGTTGCAAATGAGTCTGAATTCCTCAGAGACATGTTCTTCTCCTCTTGTTTCAAACTTGCTTCTGAGATAACTACTTACATCCTCTAGGTGAATGACGTTTTCCAGTATTTTTGAATATGCGACACTAGGGTCATCTACCAAGAATTTCACAGGGTTTATCTTCAACTTAGGTCTTGCTTCTTCCTCAACATTATGAATCAAAAAAAATTCCATTTTAACACTTGAATTCTTAACTTAATTTGCTGCTCAAATGCTTGCGTAAAAGTAAAATACCTTGATTCAACGCATAACTAGGGCTTTCTGAACTTCGCACTTCAATTCGCCTTGAACTAGCTATCAATTTGCTTTCACTTCACACTTTACTGCTCTTTAACTCTTCACACGATCAAATGGTACACAGGATCTCATTCACATCCCTTAAATCTCACCAAATCGATCTCCGCATTAATTGTGCAAGTATGCAATTCGTAAAAAGTTGTTTCTGATTACCAGTAAACTTGTTTTCTTTTGTGCACTCACATACGATCTTCAAATGACATGCACTCTTAATCATAGCTTCAATGGATCATGAAATACCTCATACAAAGTGCGCAAGTCATAATTCCACTTTTGCTACCTTTTTCATCTTTGTGATGCTAATTCAATTATAAAAGATGCTCAATTCAAATAGGACGAATCACAAATGATTTCTCACTTAACAGTCTTCCTTCAGGTGCATCAAATCACTGTTCTTCCAATACTACATGCGAGCTTGATGGATCTTTTGATTTGACAAACACTTCTTTGAATTCTTCCACATGCTCTCTCAACTCGTCTTTCTAACTATTATTGTTGTTATCATTTCTCCTGACAGTTTTATTGTTGTTCCTTCTGAAATTTGGGTTCTTGTTGATGTTCCTCATATCCATTATGCAAAATCTTGCTATATGACCAAAGTTATTGCATGGCTGGCAACTGGTGCATTGTTTCTATAATTAAGTACAGATTGGTTAACAGGTGCTCTACAATTTCTGGCAATGTGTCCAAGGTTGTTACATTTGTAACACACAATATTGTTCCTTGTCACATTAGCTCCTTCATTGGCTCTTCTTTCTCTTGCAGGGTTAGTACCTCTAAACATTCTACAATTGCAATTATTTCCATCAAATTTAGGTTTCTTACAATCAACTGTTCTATGACCAAAACAATTACAATTATAACAATAAAAATTAGAAATAGGTTTGAATGACTTACCTGTACAGTCTCGTTTCATATGACCAATTTTATTACATGCATACCATCTACCTTTAAATTCATACCTTACTTCCTTGGGTGATTTAGCTTGCTCAATTTGCTTAGGTTCATCAATTCTCTCAGGTTGATTTTCTTGCTCAACTTTTTTTGATGTATCTTCAAGTTGACTTGATTCAATTTTATTCTGGTTATCTTTCTTATGTTTAAGATGCTCAACAACTGGATCTAGTTCCTTTCTTGCTTCAGATCTCTTGGCTGATTTTTCTCCAATAAGGTATCCAAGACCAATCTTATCATAAGGTCTCTGAAAATATAGTTGCTCATCAATTTTCTCACTACTGGAATATAACTTCTCTAATTGTTGCTTAGTCTGGGTTAGCTCTCCTTTCACAATAGTATTATACTTCTCAAAGTTGTGCATGTTCTAACTTGGTGGATTCAAGTTCAGATGTAACTTTTGTAAGATGGGATCTTAGATCTGCATTCTCATATTTTAGATCTAACTCAATTTTTTTGTCATCTTTCTTCAAGCTTAGCTTAAATTCAGTGATTTTCAACTCATGTTTCAGATTCTCATTTTCTTTCATCAATCTTGATACTTCATCACTATTTTTTGTCTGATTTTTAGGTTCCTTTCTAGATTTGAGATGATCAATCTTGTCTTTCAACTTTCCAATGTACTCTTTTGCATCTTCGTATCTTTCTTTCAGGTTATCTCTTTCTTCAGTAAGAATATCAATCTTCTCAAGAGTTTCTTCTAGGTTCTTCTGTAATTGTTCCATATCGATAGGGATCTTACTCAAGTTGTTAATCCTCTTCTAAGTAATTGAGCTCTGCTACCAATTGTTAGAAATAGGGAATACTAAGAAGGGGGGGTGAATTGGTATTCTACAAACTTTAGCCCAAAACTGGATATTATTAATTGCCTTATAACTTGCATATGAAAGCAAACTAATTATATTGACCAGTAAACATAATCATGCAATAAAAGAACTCATAACACCCTATTTTGTTAACTAGAGAAACCTTGGCCAAGGGAAAACCCTAGTGGGGATGGTACCCACAAAATGATCCACTAATTAAAAGTATCTGGTTAAAGATATTGACCCTGTTAGGAGTCTATTACATGCATATAGTGTCTCAGTCCTTGTTAGAGGACTTAAGCCTTGTTAGAAGCCTCACTCCTGTTAGGAGTTGCTTCAACCCTGCTAGAAGTTGGTACATATATATATATATATAAAATGTTGTACAAGCCCACTGCCCAAACATGTAACTTACAATATAATTCCCAAACATGTAAATTACAATATAATTCCTTGATACAAAAAGATAGATATAAAAACCTCTTTGCTTGTTGCTAATATCTTCAATATCTAATATAGCACTTTCTACTCTCCACAAAACTCGCTATCCTTTGATCATACATCAGACTTTGCATCTCATAAAGTTCACATAGTATTCCTTTTTAAAGCATACTTAACTTCGCATATTGTAATCTTCTTATATACCTTTACAAATTACAAAATACTATCTAGTCAGCCTTCAAGCTTTCACGCGCTTAACAAAATATAAAATTAACTCTTGCCCTATTAGGGTTAACATCTAGGATGTCGTCCCTAATGTTACATCCCAATTTTTGCCCTAATTTTTAACTTGATCATAACTGTTCGTTCAACGAATTATTTCTTTTCCTAATCATGTGAAACGAGTTAGTTAATTATATACATTGTATCAACTGTTAACAGACTATTTCTTTTTCCTGATCATGTGAAACAAGTTAGTTAATTATGTACGTTGTACCAACTGATAACGAATTATTTCTTTCGTGATCATGTGAAATGAGTTAGTTATTATAGACGTTGATGAAAATAATCAAGCAACCTATAATTGTCATTAGATGATTGACAATTGTTTGATTGGAATTAACGATCAATATATTTTTGAATTAATGTCTTGGCGAGAATGTTTTGCTTGGGTGATTGTAGGAAGAAGACTGAAGAGAGGGGAAGCATTGCTAAACGGGATCATCAGAAGGGGATGGTTAATTGGTCCATTCAACAGAATCGATAGGTATGACCTAAGACTACCTTGGAAAGGATACGAAGACTTGACCACAGATTGCATTATAGGACCACATGAGCTATTAAGAAAACAATATAATAAAACTTAAATAATCTAAATTAAAAATATAAAATTCATACCTTTAAAGATTTATTATTGAAATCTCTTATTTAATCATTATTATACACCCTTAAAATACGAACATATATATATATATGAAGTGACACCAATAAATTATAACTTTATAATCTAATGATGTCATTTCACCAATATATACACATGAACGTATATAAGAGCGCATAATAATAATAGAATAAAAATTAAAACTCTTCAACTCCTTATTCTTTCCCTCTTTATTTTCTTTCTTTTATAATTTGAATTTATAAGGCATTCGAAATGGCCTTCTTGATAACCGAAGGTAGCCAAAGAGCCAAGTCGGCCATTAAATGGAGTATCATTGATCACATTTGATATAACTGTTTCCTCTTTGCATTTTCGTGACCCTTCTATTCAACTGCTAATGTGTTTAAGCAAAGTCAAGAGATTCTAAGATTAATATCGGCCTCATAAGCTTGCCATCCCGTTTCTTTTCACCTTCACATCTTTATCCATCCACGAAATCAGAGCAAGGGAAGTTTGGAGTTCATTATTTCCAGCCATGGGAGGAAGGAACAATCTATTACAAGTCACGTAAGATATGCTAAGTCCAGTTGAAACGTATTGAATCTATCATTTCTTTTCATTCTTATTGCCATACCAGTCGATGTCCTGTTATGTTCATCTTTCCATGTTAAAATAAATACTGTTGCCAAATTTATATACAGTCTAAATGGAGTATGCATAGATAAACATAGCTCCTTAGTTGGAATTCACAGGGTCTGATATCACGTCACCTGCTATTCATTAACCATGAGATTGTCTCAGCCATGGATATGGAAGATGGAAATTATAATGATAACCATGAACTAATGATCCTGCCCAAATTTATTGTTTTTTTTTGTTTTTACATCATGCAGAGGTGTAAATAATATCATTAAGTCCAAACATCGAGGAATTCACCGGCAAGGATGCCATCAATGGTGAAGAGGTGTAAATCAAGATAGAGTGGATATAATCTCTCATGCACCTAGGATTCACCGGCATGGAAGCCATAAATGGTGAAAGGTGAAGATAACCTGCAAAAATCAAGATTGAAATTAGATAACTATGTAACAAACACGTATAATAGCTCATACATGTCCTAATGATGAAACCTGTTGTCAAGTTGAGTGGTGGAGATCGAGTTTATGAACCCAAATTTGAAATCCTTGGCCAGGGTAGATATAGGCAGATGCGATGATCATGAGATCTTTTTGTTTGTCCAAAAGCTTCAGTTATTTAGAAATAACTAATGGGACACTCAAATCACCGGGTAACTTGGACGGCTAGACTTAAGAACATCTCAAGCCCGATCCCGAGGTATGGAGGGTCATTCTATTAAGTTAGGATATGTGGGGATAAGTATGGTTTGCGGTTGGGAGGTTAAGCCTATGTCAATGCTTCTCCTCTCACCAATGCCGAGGCTTGAACAACATGACAAAGGGATTTCTCCATTAATTTTTGTATGTTCTTTGCACTTATCTTTAGATTCCTAAAAGATTAAAAAGATAGTTGTTACTATAGATAGTTGTTACTTTATTTTCAGTTGAACATGTTATCAGTTAGATTAGAGATATTAGTTGATAGTTGTATTTTACTTTCAGCTCAACATGTTATCAGTTAGAATGATTAAAAATGTTAGCAGCGTATTCATTTATTTATTTAATTTCATTAGATGGTTATAATTTGTAAACTGGATAGGAAGCAGTTACTATCTTCTAGTTAAAAATAGTTAAAGGAAGCTTTTTCATGTGAACTAGAATCAGTTATTAGATCATTAGGAGTTTTAAATTGGTTAGAAAAATACGTTTGTTACATATGTTATTAGAGCACTGGGTTCGACACTGAACCTATGACACCCTACCTTCTTAAAACCTGAAAGAATTCTAGACTAACCACAGGATGCAAGTACGTAAAACACCCCGCAAGAAGACTCGACACCCCATCTTTCCCTATCTCATTAAAAACATGACAAAATATGACTACACCTATTGTTCTATACCCCGAGATAATGAAACTTTGAATCAGGCAATTCAACGGATGAAGAAAGAAAGAGTCAAATGGACTCCTGCTAGCAAAGCAGCATATAGAAACGAGCTGATTCAAAGCTGGAATGCTCGACAGAGCAATCCTCTCTTACAGTTTCATAGATCCTGGATGGTGCGGGATATGTACCAAATTGAACCAAAATTAAGTGCTACAAAGCAAGATTAAATGTTATGTTGATGTAAACAACCTCAATAGAGGAAATTTTGTAAATAAGGTTGCTCTAAGTGAAGCAACGAAATAATAAATTAAAATTTTTATTTGAAAATCATGTGTTTATAAGACTTTTCTTTTGTAAAGATCTCTTCTTTTTCCACATAATTGACACAACTGTAAATTAACAGGTGGGAACCATAAACATAAAAATGAACAGCAATGAGAACAATGTTAATCAAGATATAATACATGAGAACCCTCAATCTTCTAATGAGTTGTTACTCCAGATCTTGCAAGAAACACAATGAAAGTTAGAAACCATGGAAAGAAGAATGAGTGAAATGGCAGCCCAAATAGGGCAGAACTGCGAGGAAACTCAAACCTCACTACCTCCTCGAGCGGAGACAGAAGTCTCTGAGCATAACAAAACTCCCTCTCCCAAGCGATCGAAGAAACAAAAGAAGAAAGAGATAGTGGTTGATTTATTAGCAGACGTTAAGAAAATAAAACCACCTAAGTTTTCTGGTTCTGAGTCTGGGGAGGAAGCAGAAGCATGGTTAATTGATATGGAACAATATTTTGAGATTAGGAATTTCTTGAAACCTCAAAAGCAGTTTGGGGAATATATCATTTTACCGGAAAAGCTACAACCTAGTGGAGAAACACCAAGATTGAACTGAATATTAGAACCATTGAGATCACCTAGGAAAAGTTTGTGAAGATATTCCAGAAACATTGGCTGCCGCAAACCTTTTATGATCAGAAGCTTTTAGACTTCTAAAACTTAAAACAAGGAGACATGTCAGTACATAAGTACTAGGAGAAGTTCACTCAATTGCTAAAATACATGCCACCATATCA
The DNA here is from genome assembly GCA_028749045.1 of Cupressus sempervirens. NCBI lineage: Eukaryota > Viridiplantae > Streptophyta > Pinopsida > Cupressales > Cupressaceae > Cupressus > Cupressus sempervirens. The sequence goes on along the minus strand of CM053784.1, from coordinate 111,207,813 downwards.
GCAAGACACCAATTTGAAGGTGAGAAAATTCATCATGGGTTTCAACAATAGGATACGAGGAGCTATTGATGTTCTCGCTCCCCGAACCATGGAGGAAGCCCTAGAGAAGGCTATTCGGCAAGAACACAAGATCAGAAAGGATGAGTCCATCCAAGACAACAAGAGGAAGACAACTTGGAATTCAGATGGTGCTGATTTCAGGCCTCAGAAAAAGCAATTTAAGGACTACAAATACAACAAACTAGAGTTAAAGGGTCGTGGAGCTAAGAATGCCAAAAGCAATTATAATACAAGTAAAAACAACAGGAATAATGAAAAAAGAGGACCACTAGGAGGATGTTTTAACTATGGAGGAGATCATTATGTAAACCGGTGCCTTTACCGCAACAACAACAAGTCTTTTAGCAGAGGATTCATGCAGCTCTGGATAATAGACAGGCAGAAGAATAAATAGGCCCCATTGAAACTCTGGGTAAGATCTATGGAAACCCTGTGTCCATTTTAATTAATTCTGGAGCCTCTGAATGTTTTATATCACCTAGATGGTTAAGTAGGTTTCCAAAAAGATCTAGTTTTATAGCAAAACCATGGATAGTCGAATGTACGAACCAGTCAAGGGCCAAGGTAGAGCAGTGCCTGTTTGAAGCTCAGGTTGACTTTCCGAATTTCACAACAGAATTGAACTTATATGTAGCACCCCTTGGGTTATACGATATTATCATAGGAATCAATTGGCTTAGTGAACATAAGGCCAAAGTAGATTGTCTTGCCAAAACTGTAAACTGTGTGGATGATCAAGATAGACCAACAAGCATTTCAAGGATTAAGCATGAAATTAGATCTAAACAGATTTCTACAATGCAACTTAAAAGACATGAGAGAAAGGGCTGTGAGATTTTTGTAGTTAGGATTGAGGATACAAGGAAACCAAAAACCACCACATATGGAGATGACTACCTTTATGAAGATGGGGAAATAAGAGAAAAGTTAAAAGAATCCTTCGAGGAAAAATATCCCTATTTAAAAAATTATCAAGACGTATTTCTTGAAGAACTTCCTGGACTACCCCCTTCCTGAGCATTTGACTTCACCATAGACTTGATACCAGGAGCGGAACCCATATCCCGAGCACCATATAGAATGACAACTACAGAATTAATGGAATTATAGATGCAAATTCAAGATATTCTAGAGAAGAAGTTGATCTGGCCTAATGTCTCACCATGGGGAGCCTTAGTGTTGTTTGTGAGGAAGAAGGATGGAACCATGAGATTATGCATAGATTACAGGATGCTCAATAAAGTCACCATCAAAAACTGGTACCCATTGCCGAGGATAGATGATCTTTTTGATCAAATGAAGGTTGTGACAGTATTTTCAAAAATTGACTTGAGGTCAGGATACCATCAGCTTCGAATAAAGGATGAGGATATACATAAAACCGCATTCAGAACCAAGTATGGACATTACGAGTTTGCAGTGTTGTCTTTTGGGTTAACCAATGCCTCAGCAGCTTTCATGAATTTAATGAACAGCATATTCCAGAATCGTCTGGATAAGTTTGTATTGGCCTTTATAGATGAGATCTTAATATATTCTAAGAATGAGGAAGCACATCAAAGGCATTTAGAAATAGCTCAGGCAAAGATTAAGAGAACACAAACTATATGGGTAATTATCTAAGTGCACTTTATACCAAAAGGAAATTCAGTATCTAGGGCACATTATATCAGCTCAGGGTATAGCGGTAGATCCGACAAAGATAAAAGCAATTAAGGAATGGCCCATACCTAGGAATGTATCCGAAGTTAGGAGTTTTATGGGGCTAGCAGGGTTCTATAGAAAGTTTGTCAAAAATTTCTCAAGGATAGCCTATCCGATCACTTCGCTTCAGAGGAAGGGAAAGAAATTCATCTGGACAGAGAAGTGTCAATTAGCCTTCAAGTTTTTGAAAGAAAAATTGACTACAGCACCTATTCTAAGGGTACTTGATCCACAAAAGCAGTTCGTAGCTATAACAGATGCATCCGAAGAAGAATTAGGGGGTGTGTTAATGCAAGATGAACAAGTTATTGCTTATGAATCTAGGAAACTGAAAAACTATGAACAGAATTACGCACCCCATGATCTTGAATTAGCAGCAATTGTGCATGCTTTGCAAATGTGGAGACATTACTTAATCAGAAAACCTATTGAGCTTAGATCTGATCATCACAGTTTGAAGTATATTTTCACCCAACCGAATCTTAATGCTAGACAAAGGAGTTGGCTGGAATTTTTAGCAGATTATGAATTCGACATAAGTTATATTAAAGGTAAGGAAAACAAGGTGGCAAATGCCCTAAGCAAAAGAAAACACATTTCGGCAATAACCACTATAGACTTCAGGGTAAGAGATCAAATTTTAGGACACTTAGAGCGTGATGAGTTTTATGCAGAAATCAGCCTAGCTCTTGTCAAAGACCCACAAGATCCTAAGTATTCAGAGTTTAGCTTAGAAGAGGATGGATTATTAAGATATCATCACAAAATTTATGTGCCCAACGACCCTGAACTCCGAAGACTGATTTTAGGTGAATTTCATTCAACCCCATATTCAGGACATCCGAGAGTAACAAAAATGTTATCTAATATAAAACCTCTATATTTCTGGAAGGGGATGAAAAGGGAGATAACTGAGTTTGTCACAGGATGTTTGGAATGCCAGAGAGTAAAAGCAGAACATTGGTACCCAGCAGGCCTGTTACACCCAAATGAAGTACCGAGCGGAAATGGCAAGTAATATCCATGGATTTCGTACAAGGGTTACCTGTGACACAGAATCGCCACAACACTATTTTGGTTGTGGTTGACAGATTGAAAATGGTTGCTCATTTTTATACCAGGGAATTTAACTAATGGAGCACCCAAGATTGCCCATAAGTTCATGAAAGAGATTTTCAGGTTGCACGGAATTCCAAAGAAAAATTTTTCAGATAAGGATGCTAGGATAACTTCCAGGTTTTGGCAAACATTATTTACAACCTTGGCTACTAAATTAAACATTAGGTCAGCCTATCATCCTGAGACAGATAGTCAAACAGAACAAATAAATCAAGTATTAGAAGATCTTCTAAGAGTATACTGTATGGACCAACAATACAAATGGGAAACATACTTACCCTTGGTAGAATTTGCATATAATAACTCCTATCAGTTCACCATTAGAATGGCTCCCTTTGAGGTCTTGTATGGTTGTAAATGTAGAACCCCAGTAAGTTGGAATCGGTTGGAAGATAGAATCATTGTTGGGCCTGAAATGCTTCAAGGGATGGAGGAACAGGTAATCCAGATTCGTCAAAGGTTAAAGGAAGCAAACGACAGACAGAAGAGTTATGTTGATGCCAAAAGAACACCTAGAGAATTCTTAGTAGGGGACAAGGTATTACTAAGGGTTAAACCTGAGAAAAGTACTATCAAATTTGGCAAAAACGCTAGGTTAGCCCCGCAATATGTGAGACCCTTTGAAGTTCTAGAAGTTGTGAACCAAGTAGCTTACAGGATTGTTTTACCACCAGCCCTTGCTAGGATGCATGATGTCTTCCATGTGTCATACCTTAAAAAGTATATTACCCACCATGAACATATGATTGATTGAAAATTTTTGCAAGTGCGACAACCAGGAGTGGTAGAGGTAAGACCACTCAGAATACTCGAGGTACGTAAGTTACGATTACGAAATCGGGAAGTGACGTAGTGCAAGGTCCGGTGGGACCAATATGCTGAGGATAATGCCACCTGGGAGGATTATCATGACATTTTACAAAGATACCCCCATCTTTTCACGGAAATTGAGAATTGAATATTTATTTTCTTCCTATATAAACTATTTAAGTATTGCTTCAATTTTATTGTTATGTTCATCGAGGACGATGAATAATCTAAGGGGATGGGTATGTTACATCCCAAATTTTGCCCTAATTTTTAATTTGATCGTAACTGTTGGTTCAACGAATTATTTCTTTTCCTGATCATGTGAAGCAAGTTAGTTAATTATATACATTGTATCAATTGTTAACAGACTATTTCTTTTTCCTGATCATGTGAAACAAGTTAGTTAACTATATACGTTGTACCAACTGATAACAAATTATTTCTTTCATGATCATGTGAAATGAGTTAGTTATTATAGACATTGATGAAAATAATCAAGCAACCTATAATTGTCATTAGATGATTAACAATTGTTTGATTGGAATTAACGATCAATATATTTTTGAATTAATGTCTTGGCGAGAATGTTTTGCTTGGGTGATTGTAGGAAGAAGACTGAAGAGAGGGGAAGCATTGCTAAACGGGACCATCGGAAGGGGATGGTCGATTGGTCCAGTCATCAAGATCATAGGTATGACCTAAGACTACCTTGGAAAGGATACGAAGACTTGACCACATGAGCTATTAAGAAAACAATATAATAAAACTTAAATAATCTAAATTAAAGATATAAAATTCATACCTTTAAAGATTTATTATTGAAATCTCTTATTTAATCATTATTATACACCCTTAAAATACGAACATATATATATATATATATATATATATAAATGAAGTGACACCAATAAATTATAACTTTATAATCTAATGATGTCATTTCACCAATATATACACATGAACATATATAAAAGCACATAATAATAATAAAATAAAAAATTAAAACTCTTCAACTCCTTATTCTTTCCCTTTTTATTTTCTTTCTTTTATAATTTGAATTTGTAAGGCATTCGAAATGGCCTTCTTGATAACCGAAGGTAGCCAAAGAGCCAAGCCAGCCATTAAATGGAGTATCATTGATCGTATTTGATATAACTCTTTCCTCTCTGCATTTCTGTGACCCTTCTATTCACCTGCTAATGCGTTTAAGCAAAGTCGAGATTCTGAGATTAATATCGGCCTCATAAGCTTGCCATCCCGTTTCTTTTCACCTTCACGTCTTTATCCATCCACGAGATCAGAGCAAGGGAAGTGCGGAGTTCATTATTTCCAGCTGCGAGAGGAAGAAACAATCTGTTACAAGTCATGTAAGATATGCTAAGTCCAGTTGAAACGTATTGAATCTATCATTTCTTTTTATTCTCATTGTCATACTAGTTAGTGTCCTGTTATGTTCATCTTTCCATGTTAAAGTAAATACTGTTGCCAAATTTATATACAGTCTAAATGGAGTATGCATAGATAAACATAGCTTCCTTAGTCGGAATTCACAGGGTCTGATATCATGTCACCTGCTGTTCATTAACCATGAGATTGTCTCAACCATGTATATGGAAGATGGAAATTATAATGATAACCATGAACTAATGATCTTGCCCAAATTTATTTTTTTAATTTTTTTTACATCATGCAGAGGTGTAAATAATATCATGAAGTCCAAACATCGAGGAATTCACCAGCAAGGATGCCATCAATGGTGAAGAGGTGTAAATCAAGATAGAGTGGATATAATCTCTCATGCACCTAGGATTCACCGGCATGGAAGCCATAAATGGTGAAGAGGTGAAGATAACATGCAGAAACCAAGATTGAAATCAGATAACTAACAAACACATTTAATAGCTCATGCATGTCCTAATGATGAAACTTGTTGTCAAGTCGAGTGGTGGAGATCGGGTTTACGAACCCAACTTTGAAATCCTTGGCCAGGGTAGATATAGGCAGATGTGCCGATCATGAGATCTTTTTGTTTGTCCAGAAGCTTCAGTTATTTAGGAATAACTGATGGGACACTCAAACCACCAGGTAACTTGGATGGCTGGACTTAAGAATATCCCAAGCCCGATCCCGAAGTAGGGAGGGCCGTTCTATTAAGTTAGGATGTGTGGGAATAAGTATGGTTCGCGGTTGGAAAGTTAAGCCTATGTCAATGCTTCTCCTCTCACAAATGTCAAGGCTTGAACAACATGACAAAGGGATTTCTCCATTAATTTATGTATGTTCTTTGCACCTATCTTTAGATTCCTAACAGATTAAATAGATAGTTGTTACTATAGATATTTGTTACTTTATTTTCAGCTGAACATGTTATAAGTTAGATTAAAGATATTAGTTGATAGTTGTACTTTACTTTCAGCTGAACATGTTATTAGTTAGAATGATTAAAAATTTTAGCAGCATATTCATTTATTTATTTAATTTCATTAGATGATTATAATTTGTAAACTGGATAGGAAGCAGTTACTATCTTCTAGCTAAAAATAGTTAAAGGAAGTCTTTTTCATGTGAAATGGAATCAGTTATTAGATCATTAGGAGTTTTAAATTGGTTAGAAAAATAAGTTTGTTACACCTAATTAGTCAAGTAATTATTTCGTATACAAAATAATTCCTTAACTCACAATTAACCATTTCTTGTTATGTTTTGCTTTGCCTGTACATTGTCACAACTGGTAAAGCTGTTATACCTTCTTCCATACTGACCATCCTGACTTTCACACTTGAACACGTCATCTTGACACTCTATATTGTCCGTACGTAACTGCGCATGTGTCGATAATGTCTCAGTCAATTGTACATACCAAAAATGTATCTGCTCTGCCAGATAAACTATTAGATACTTGGACAATTTTCTAAGTATGAATGCTATAACTTCATCTTCAAGGTTTGCCTTCTTCAACCTGAAGATATGTTGCAATAAATGACAACATTCAATATCTACCTTAGCCAAATTGCCAACAGAATTTGCTGCCTTCTTATTAGTAGTCTGATCTGCACTTAGTGAGATTGCAAATGAAATGAATCTCAGGTGCCTTGGGGTAAAAAAAAACTCTAATTGGTTTAGGCCGACCTAGGCTTGAATCTGATTTTTAATGATTAAATTGAGAATATTTTATGATTGAAGGTCGGGATGTGACCTTGTGTCATTCCCTCATTATTTTGCTTTCAGATTGTTTCCACCTTCATTTCACCTTCTCAACAAAAACTAGGATCTTCTTTCCCATTGGCAATTTCCAGCCTCATGCTTAGATTTTCATGATTTCGTGTATAAATCAGACCTTATGAGGAAAGGAATGAAATTGATTTTGTCTTGCAGAACTTATTTTTTATCCTCCAAATGATGCCCAAGCAGTCTGAAATTGTTCTAAGGCAAAGGGTCGAGTTTCTTTTTGGTTTGATAGAGTGTGGGAATGAGACATGGTCAGAATCCAACCTAGTCTAAATCCCACCAGAATGAGTGAAGGTCAGAATCTGACCTTGTCCCAATACCACCTAATGCACTTGCAGAAACAACATTCCCTTTTCATCTTTGTTTGATTTTCACACCCAGATTTGTTTTCTTTGGGGGCGTCAATTTGTTTACAATACAGATTGTGGTCAGTCTCTTGGGCCTGATTTTTTATTCCTAATGAAGATCTTGATTTTTTAGATGATTTAAATATGGTTATGTTCAAGGAAAAGAGATTTTGTGATCTTAATTACAAAGATTGTTGGATCCTCCATATCATCCATTGATTGCACAACTTGCAATGTTCATGAAATTCTTATTGCATATACAAAAATGATGTTTGCAAGATCTTTGTGATGAAATACCTTGCACAAAAGAGTAATATGATATAAAATATTTTGCACTTGACAATGATATGCCAATCAAGGGGGCAACCTCCTAATCCACTTCAAAGGGGATGCCTCCAATAATTTTCACTAAGAACACAATATTCAACATAATGAAAATTACTAAGAACAAATATATACCTCCTATATATACCATACTTATGCCAATCTGTAATGACCCTCCTCAAACCTGCTCTCAAAAAAATGCTGATGAAAGCTCAAGGAATTTCATCAAACAATTCACATGCAAGGGACATATGACTGATATAGTATTTCAGCTGGCTTTAAATGACTCTTTTTCAATTTGCATCAATGAGAGTCTTGTGCTAGAAGACTCCAAATGGACTACACAATGGCCTAACATGAGTGTGCTACTAATTTTGACAATATTCAGTGCATATATATGATCTAAGCATGAGAAATGAACATCTACAGCCAACTGGCATTTTTACAAACAGTTGGTGTACAAACTAACTAGCTGATAAATAATGATATTGAATTGCTTAAATGACACCAGCAACTATTATCTTCTTAATTTGCACTGAAATTTCTAATACAATGCTCATGAAATATAGCCAAGACTTTTGGCATTTACATGGATTACAAAATGATAATGCTGGTATAATGCACACTTACAGCTGAAACTTATAACACCCTAAAAAAACAATACTAATAAAGGAACCTAGTTGTAGATGGCTGTAATAATTTTCTTCAATGCTACCCCTTTTGCTTTGCTCTTCCGATTTGCTTTTTCGAACTGCTTTTTCGGACTGCTTTTTCGGCCTGCTTTTTCGGACTGCTTTTTCAGCCTGTTTTTTCGATTCCGCTTTTTCGAACTGCTTTATCATATCTGTTTTTTCAGACTACTAACCTTTGAATCTCATGACCATATCTTTCAATGGCGTCAAGATTTTCAGCTTGAAGGGATTTCGTCCTTCAAACTATTGAAACATAATCTCCAGAAAATTTTCCAATTTCTTTGATATTTCCAAGCATACTAAAAAGAAGCTCTTCCCTTTCTTTTATAGTGTTCTCACAAGAGTTCAATCTTTCGTTTTCTCAATGTGGGATAAAACATCACTCCCTTTATGTAACTTATGTCTCCAATGTGTTATAAAATAAAGGGGACTCTTTTAATTTAAATATTTCCCACAAACTATAGTCTATGCATTAATAAAGTTAAATATTTAAATTTAACTTTATAAAATAGCTTTATCAATGCATAACAAATCTTATCAATGATAAACAAGTCTTCTTGCCGATTTTAAACAATTACCATTGACATACTGCTGCCACTGGATGTCCGACCATATCCAAGATAACTTACTATAAATAGTAAGTATGCCCAAAGTTGCCTCAAAACCCCTCAAAAAGACCTGCAACTGAAACTATCTAGGCCAAATGGCCTCTAAGCCCCTTTAATGTCCTAGTTAGCCTACGGGACCGTGGAGAAATAGGCTAACGACAACATCATGCTATGAATGCTAAAAAGGGGACATTACAATCCGCCCTTCCCAAAATTGCTTGTCCCCAAGCAATGGTCGAACAACAACCCAATCAATCCACCTGGATCCCAAATGTAGTCATGAACTATACTGCTATCAATCAACATAGGCTCCTGCAACAACCTCTGAAAATTAACCAAGAGGAATCCATAATCAAATTGTCGAATACAACTCGCCCAAACTCCAAAGTCAGGAACCCATGAGAAACAAGCTCTCGAAATATCAGAACCCAAGTAGAGTAGATAACCCAAACTGCCAACATAGTAAATACCATCAACACATCCCACTAGCCTATGTGGAATGTACAATACAATTCTGCAACAACGATGAATACTCTCGCATGAAACTACACCAAATATAGAGAATCCACACACTGCACACCTACTGCAATTAACACAACTCTGCAGATCACCGGTCACTGTCTCATAACCATAACACCCATGCACTGCTGATGGTGAATAATCATTACACGGTAGATAGCAAAAACGAGAGCCCAGACCAAACCTGTCTGCCATCAACTCCTCAACACATGGATCAAAAGCAAACCGATGAACATATCCTACAGTATAATGCCGGTAAAAAAAACCAATCCCAGTCAAAGACTCATCCTGCAGACGTGATACAACCAACTGTGACTGATCATCAGCTAAGTCAGAGGATGATATAGCCAAGAGTGCAGAATCAACAACAACATCACTAGTCTTTGTGCCCTCCAAGTCAAACATACCACAATGCTCAGCTGTAACGCCCAACTCAGCTGAACCTGCCTCCAGTGGAAACGGACCAAATATGCCAATACTAGTGTCATAGATAGATATATCCTCATCTCCACTGCCTCTATCAACCTCGACCATGGACATCCTTGGATCACCAGACACCATGGTCAGTGACTGTATAGAGTCTGGTAAAGACTAAAGTCGTTCTAACTCCACGGTCACCTCAGCTAAATGAAACTGTGACTCCTCAAAAGCCAACTGTGTACTCTCAAGAAACTCAGAAGTCACCTCAAGCTGCTGAGTAAGCTTACTCACCTCATCTTCCTTGACCAATAATGCGTCATATGTTGTACTGCCCCACTCCATAAGATAATCTCTATCGGCTACCAACTGCATATAATTCTGACTCAGAATCCGAATAGCCTCCCATAAAGAGTGGATCTCTGTCAAGGAAAGATAACTACCTCCCTGTTCATCACTAGCAGGAGAACCCCATCCATAAACTGCTAACAACTGACGAGCAGCATCGAAATGCTCACAAGCGATAGAAATGTCTCACTCGCAAACTCTCAGCTGACTAGACACATGATTGTGCTGACTGGTCAAACTCCTATACTCTACCCCTGGTACACTGTCCAAAGGAGTAACCTCAGAATGGCTATCATCTGTAATACTGCCATCCAAATTTTGCAGTCCAACTGCTGAACTTGTATCATCAAACGGAGTGACTGAGGCATCAACATAAACCTCTGTATCAAAGGAAACTGTTGAGGAGACTAAGTCCTCAAAACTGTCCACAACATCCCCCTGGGTGTCATCTCTAATAATCAGATCTTGGGACTCTTCTGTAAACTTTGTCATATCTGAGAGATCATCAACCCATTCCAACAAGAATGGTCGACTGGATACATGAACAATGCCCAACAAAAGTGTGTAAAAACTAATTCCAGCATCAAACAAGCTGTTGGCATGGATGAGAACTACACTTGGCAAGCTACTAATCAAGTCCATGATGGTGCAACAGATACTACTACCAAAGAATGATAAATATCTCCGGTCAAAACGATCCCAAGTACTAAGATAAGGATCCCAACATCTGATCCATGAACGGAAACCAACTGGCAATTCAAGTAAACTTCTCACCTGAGTAATGTGAACAATACCAACTAACTTCACGCACCTGTCTACAGTCTCTGAATCCGGAGTGTGAATGCTAGACGTACTCATATCATCATCAATATGTGACCCGACTGTAAAAGGAAACTAAGTCCTTGCTATATGCGCTAACTCCTGAACCGAACTCACCTCAAGACAACGCTCGTCCACATGTCTCTCAGAATCCTGGAGAGCCAACTTCATTGCCTCCATGCCTTCCTTGATCTGTTGTAAGTCGTCACAAGAAGAACCTGTTGTGACTCCTTTCTGTCTCTCCTGTAGTTGAATCATCCAAATGTGATTCTCAATCAATCCATGTATCCTATCATGATGAGATAAAGCCGTGACAATATTCTTGTCCCTTGTCTTCAGCTGGTGTGCCAAACCAAGTAAAGAGCTACTAGCCTCTATCTCATGTGAAGAAGCATCCAACTGTGCCTGATACTCACTTTCTGCAAAGTCCTGAATGCTCACTTTCTGATCAACTGTACTATCCTCAAACATGACAGTATCCTCAACTGTTGTAACTTCATCCAGCCCAACTGTACTAGAATCACTATCTGTGTCAATTGCACAATCCGGTGTGCCTGTGATATCACCTTCTGGCTCAACCTGCACAACGTCTGTAACCCCTTCTACCTGTGAAGATGATGCAGATAAACCATTACCTGAAGATATGCTAATGTCTCCCTGTATCGAATCAGCATGTCTGTTAAACTCCTCATACAAGTTTCTGCCTGTCATAGGGAAGGTACGATCCTTAGGCCTATCAAAACGTTCAATCAGTCTCTCCTTAAACTCCACATATGAGGTAATGTGTGCATGACCCATAGTGACCATACCATGATGCCACCACTCGTGTGCTAACCCATCCAAGTGAATTGCTGCATACTTAATAACTTCTTCCTCAGGCATAGGGTTCATTTGAAAGTATGTGTCAAGCCTTTGAACCCAAGCTCTTGCTGTAGACTTCCTCGAGCCATCATAATAGGGTAATTGAAGTTTCCCTACTTTCTTCCGTAGCTCATAGCTCTGGTTCTTGTCATGTCCACGAGGCATATGCTTCATCCGCACATCTATATACTCCCTAAAGGTAATTGCAGCAGTAAAATTTGAACCTCCGGCTTCCCAATCTTTCCTCAGCTAGTCCTGTATATCAGTGATTTGGGGCTCTGGTACGGGCTGCTCTGGAGCTCTAGGAGGAAATGTGGGAATCATGGGCCTCGAACTCACTGTCCTAGCTTGCTGGGGTGCATGACCGAAATTGTTCCCAACTTGTTCACCTCCATTATGTATCCCATTCTGATTATTTCCATTCTGATTGTTACCATTCTAATTATTACCATTCTGATTATTTCCTCCACCTACGTTAGCATTCAACCCCATTTGACGAGTCATCATCTGCATCATAAGCTCCAATCTCTGATCTGTTCCTGTGCTCTCTGCTCTGCTGATCGTTATCCCTGTGCTAAGGTGTCTAATAACTGTAAGAATCTTTCCTTTCCCTGATCTGAACTGGCATTCATTTTGTCAAACATTTTTCTCTCTATCTGGCTAATCCAAATTCCCAATAAGACCTCCACAGGATTGCAGGAAACCGCTCTGATACCACTGTAATGACCCTCCTCAAATCTGCTCTCAAAAAAATGCTGATGAAAGCTCAAGGAATTTCATCAAACAATTCACATGCAAGGGACGTATGACTGATATAGTATTTCAGCTGGCTTTAAATGACTCTTTTTCGATTTGCATCAATGAGAGTCTTGTGCTAGAAGACTCCAAATGGACTACACAATGGCCTAACATGAGTGTGCTACTAATTTTGACAATATTCAGTGCATATATATGATATAAGCATGAGAAATGAACACCTACAGCCAACTGGCATTTTTACAAAAACTTGGTGTACAAACTAACTAGCTGATAAATAATGATATTGAATTGCTTAAATGACACCAGCAACTATTATCTTCTTAATTTGCAATGAAATTTTTAATACAATGCTCATGAAATATGGCCAAGACTTTTGGCATTTACATGGATTACAAAATGATAATGCTGGTATAATGCACACTTACAGCTGAAACTTATAACACCCTAAAAAAACAATACTAATAAAGGAACCTGGTTGTAGATGGCTGTAATAATTTTCTTCAATGTTGCCCCTTCTGCTTTGCTTTTCCGATTTGCTTTTTCGAATTGCTTTTTCGGACTGCTTTTTCGGCCAGCTTTTTCGGCCTACTTTTTCGGTTCCGCTTTTTCGGACTGCTTTTCCGTATCTGCTTTTTCAGACTGCTACCCTTTGAATCTCAAGACCATATCTTCCAATGGCGTCAAGATTTTCAGCTTGAAGGGATTTCGTCCTTCAAACTATTGAGACATAATCTCCAGAAAATTTCTCAATTTCTTTGATATTTCCAAGCATACTAAAAAGAAGCTCTTCCCTTTCTTTTATAGTGTTCTCACAATAGCTCAATCCTTCGTTTTCTCAATGTGGGATAAAACATCACTCTCTTTATGTAACTTATGTCTCCAATGTGTTATAAAATAAAGGGGACTCTTTTAATTTAAATATTTCCCACAAACTATAGTCTATGCATTAATAAAGTTAAATATTTAAATTTAACTTTATAAAATAGCTTTATCAATGCATAACAAATCTTATCAATGATAAACAAGTCTTCTTGCCGATTTTAAACAATTACCATCGATATACCGCTGCCACTGGATGTCCAACCATATCCAAGATGACTTACTATAAATAGTAAGTATGCCCAAAGTTGCCTCAAAACCTCTCAAAAAGACCTGCAACTGAAACTATCTAGGCCAAATGGCCTCTATGCCCCTTTAATGTCCTGGTTAGCCTACGGGACTGTGGGGAAATAGGGTAACGACAATATCATGCTATGAATGCTAAAAAGGGGACATTACCAATCACCCATGATGACTTAGATAACAGGATATAATCCCAAGGGAGACTTAATTAACTAAATAACAATATAATAATGCTAATATGATTCAATCAAGAATTAAGGTAGCCACAAATTGACTACTCATAACACAATACACACTATAGGATTAGGGGAATAGCAACCTCCCCTATTTCTAGCCTATTAGGTGACATGTTAGATAGTCATTGATCCCAACCTATTAGCTAGACCACTGTTGGGCACATATACCACCCAATAATCTATTATGGAATTACCTATTGTATTAAGCTTTGCGCACTTAGAACTCCTAGACATTATAAACACAAGGACCTTCGCTACATGCCATGTTCCCATTCAAAATAACCAGTGGCCCTATCAAGCACATATGGTTTCCAAGGACCATTAGATAAAATTTCATGTAATAGTCCTTAGAAAATTATCCAGAAGTTCCCAACGCTCTCTTTGTGACTACAAGAACCAAAGAATCCTCCACATCATCCAACGACTAGTGTATTGCATGTATAGGGTTAAACAAACGACCCAAGGCACACTAGTTGATGACAACCACAAGTTAACCAATCTGACAACTCTCCTTCAAAATGTCTATGTTACTTGAGGAAGCTTCTAAGGGTTGTTCAAACATAACTTGCCCAAAATTATTGAACCCCGAATATCCCATGAGCTCTAAAATCCCTTGAACCTCTAAGAGTTGTGATGTCATTTTCACCTAACAATCCTTGAAAACCCTCATAAGCTATGAGCTCTGTTATATATTATATATAGCTTATCACTATGTTGGCCTCTTAATGGTCATTGCCCATTGTCTCTTTGAAGCTCAAGCTATCAAAAGATCTTTGTATGTAGGTTGGGCATGTCCACATGGATGTTTTATGCAGCCAAGCATCATAGCGAGTCGAATTAAAGAATGACACATATCTACATGATGCTTATACGACCTAGCATCATAGGGGATTAATTAAATGGTGACAGGTGTTCCCATCGGCTATGCCAATATGGTCAATACATTCCATTATGTTGTGATGTCTTCTTTGAAGGCCAACACATATGTTCAATAAGATTTGATTATCAATTTCTATTGGGAATCAGATTTCTTGCTAAGTATTGATTGACTAGTATGATTGTAAGGATTTGGTCAATAAATTAGATATTAGACCTCTTTAGTAATAACCAATGAAACTTCATTTTGTTTTGTTGTGTGCAGGACTATCGTAATGCTGATTTGTGGCACTTCAAGGAACCATCTTGCCTTTTATTGAAGAGATAGCTGAGAAATAAAAAATCCAGCCCATCCTAGATTTGGAATTTGAGAAAGGTCAATTCAGTGAGAGATGGCCCTCTTCCCAGCATTTAATTGGTACCTTGGTTGCATATAAAGAAGGAAGCCTCTTTTCTGAAGATATTGTTGCAAAGTGTTCAATACAACAAGATCTAGTAATATTGGAGATGTGCCTCATGCCATCTAAGTCTTGCTATATCAGAAGAATAGTACGTAGCATTTTTAATTTTTGTGAAAATCAATGGCATACTTCTATCGTTATGCATATAAATAAGTAAGCCTCTTTCTGAAGAGATTCTTGCAAATTATTTATTGCAACAACATCCTATAATCTAAGACTTGCTATATTTTAAGAATATTATGTAGGATACAATCAGTGGCATACTTCTATCTTACAATCTGCCATTTATAAGTCCCTGATGTAGCAATCAGCTAAGGTATTTTCTTGCACTTGGAGCTCTATGTAACTAAAAATTAAACAACTTTGGTATTGTGATATTGCTATCAAGATTTAACTATGTGATTTTGAGTCAAACTCATTGACCCATGTTTCATGAGTAGTGATTCAACATGAATCCATCTCTCATGAGAATAAATAGAACACTTAGCTCATTGGATCTAGGTGAAGCACCTAGATCCAATGAGTGCTAAGTGTTTTATTTATTCTTGTTAGTGTAAATAATTAATTATTATTACACTTTACTTAGGTTTACTTAGGAATATGCATAGACATATGAGTTGTCTTGTTGACAACACAGGAGTTAGCAACTTATTTGAGCATATGGTGTCTACAACATCTCTTTATGAGATACACCTATGTAAACTTATCCTCTCATCATCGCACAATCTCCTGTGCTCAATGGAGGATAATCCACCTTTGGTGGACATGTGCTGAGTTGTAATCCTTATCTCTTTGCTGACTCCTACTCATTCTAGTTGCCTTTATATACAGGCACTTCTAGCGTGTATTCATCTCATATCTCATATCCAATTATCTCATATCCAATTATCTGATATCCATTATCATTTTGATCATTATTGAGATTCTCATTTGATCATCATTAGTCTCTCTTGTGCTATCTATTGAGCTTCTTGATCTTGGCATTGAATTATTGCCTTAGGCAAATTCTTACATGGTATCAGAGCTATACCAAATTCTTACAATTCTCATGAGAGATGGATTCATGTTGAATCACTACTCATGAAACATGGGTCAATGAGTTTGACTCAAAATCACAGAGTTAAATCCTGATAGCAATATAACAATTTGACTTGCTGTGGAAATTATCTCCTACTTATCAACTTTGGTGTTGCTTATGAATTTATTATTTAATATTTTTTTTTTTGATAAGTAGGAGATAATTTCCACATCAAGTCAAATTATGATATTGCTATCAAGATTTAACTGTGTAATTTTGAATCAAACTCATTGACCCATGTTTCATGAGTAGTTTTTATTTTATTTTCTATTCAGAAATAACAATTTCCTGAGTGTGACATACATACATATATATAAATGTATGTCTACTTAGATACAAATATACATACACATACATGCATACATATATAATCTCTTTCCTTCAGATGAATGCAATACATATCCTTCTACTTTACTATGTAAACAGTTTAAAACCTTGACAAAATGAAAAAGGATTTGCATAACCTCAAATTATATATAGACACATATTTATACACTTATATAATCTCTTTTTAAATGACTGCTTTACTATGTGAAAGGTTTAAAATCTTGATACAATAATAATAAAGGCTTTGCGGAACCTCAAGCTATAACTTATGTATTCCAACTAAGACCTCAAACTATATATAGACAGGCATATATAATCTCTTTTTTTCTGACAAATGCAACACATCCTTCTGCTTTACTATATGAACGGTTTAAAACCTTGATACAATGATAAAGGCTTTGCAGAACCTCAAGTTATAACTTATGTATTCCAACTAAAAAATCAAAGCTGGACAAATATATATATATATGAAAACTAAGAATCAAAGATTGAGCAAATATAAATTCTAAATACCAAATTTGCTCAAATCAGGAGCTAGAAAACACTGAGTCTATGAGAAAATCACACCCACCGATCAACCCAAAAACTAAACTAAACTTATTGACATTGACCATTCCCTAGTGCCAAAATGTGTAGTAAAAATACATACAGTATAGGATGTTTCGCAGACACTTCTAATGGTCTAATCACGAATTGGGTTTTGTGCCAAAAAAAAGAATTCTGATGATGTTTTCAATAATCTCAGAAAGATTTGTACTGTGAAATTGAAATTCATAGAGATTAAGGGATTGGAACGAGTGCAAACTTACAGTAAACAGCAATTACGAGGGCTGAGAGGGACAACGGATTATTTTCTCAGAACATCACTCCCACCACATTTTTTTTTAGATATGAATTGGTGTCCGTCGATAATTGTATACACAAACTAAGACTAGATAAGACCATTTTTCGTCATCAGAATTCTAATAATAGATAAGAGTATTTTGTGTCAACAGAATTTTTTGTTGTTTTTACATGTTATCATTTTTTAATATTTTTGTTTGAATGACAACCATCGCATAAAAGGCTTTCCATATCCGCTCATCGTGCACCGCATTTTTTTATTTTATTTTATTTTGGAGGGAAAGCTTTTATATATATATATATATCACACATTATGAAGCTGATAGGCTTTATATTGGAACTTTGTTCATGGGTCCATTTGTGAGGAAGATTTTTTTCCAGGTATTCAATTATTTTCCTCGGCTCTTTTATTTCTGACTATGATTTTTTTTGTATTTTAGAGATTAACAATTAATTTTGAAATTAACAAGTGTCGCAAAGCATCAAAGTTTCTGTTATTTGCTATTTTAATTTAGAGGAAGTAGAAGAGTCCTTGAAGATAAGAAGGGTTAAGTGCATCAAAGTGTGCCCCATTAATAAAGAGGTTACCCATTTGAGCATATAATGTTGAAATGGTTAATACAATTGATAAAAGTGGGTAAAACAATATCATAATCATTTATTAATCTATTTAAAAGAAATTTTAATATTGTAATCAATATTATTAGTCTCTACTTTATAGCAAGAGACTTATGTTTCCACCTTGTTTATGTCTATTATTTTGTTTTCCAAAATTGTGAATCTATAGCTTTGACTATAGTAAGAACTAAAATTCATTAATTAAATTGAATTTTCTATTATTGAATACTATTTTTGATTGGGTCTTTATTTTTTCCTAGTGGTTTTAATTGAGTTTAATAAGAATATATACAAATATTTGAAACCATAATAAGTGGACATTAATGTTGAGCCCATACAAACGTGTCTTCGTCTGTTGCACGATCTCCCAAATGGTAGCAACTTGCTCTCCTTAATTCATAATTAAATTGAATTTTGTATCATTCAATATTATTTTTTATTGGCTATTTATTTTTTCGCTAGTCGTTTTAAAACCATAATAACATGGACATTAATGTTGAGCCAGTCCAAACGTGTCTTTGTCTATTGCACAATCTCTGAAATGGTAGTAACTGCCTCTCCCTATTTTTTCTCCATTTAGAAGCTTCAAAAAACTACCTCCTGTACCGTGGACTTGATTTATAATTGTATTTTGGAGGTGGTTATGTACATTTTTTTGAAAGAAACTTTTTTTTTTTTTTTCTTTTTGCTCGACTCACAAAAGCTTCTTAGTTTCCAATTTACAGGTTTGTTGGTTTTTCTCTTTCTTTTTTCTTTCATGCTAGGTTTTCAGTTTCCCAATTTCTTTTGAATGCAACTTTGAAATATTTTAAAGATCAACAATATCTTGAGTAATGTTTTATTCCAACTGGAAAGAAATTTGATCTTGAATTTTTGATAGACAACTGGAAGAGAATTATAGTTGTTAACTCTGCTCATTATTTCAATAAATTATTAAAAACTTTTATTTTTATTAGAAAGTATCATATGTATTAACACTTGCAATCTTATGCATTTTTTATTTCTATTGCAGGGGCTTGGCAACGCACACTACATCCAAGAACTCTCTCTTTTGTACTAGTCAAGGTGAGTTCCAATTGTTACAACTTTCTATTACACAAATTAATTAGCTTTCTAAAATTGCTATAATATAGTTTTGTTCCCATAGTCATTATAATATATAGCTTTCAACCTTACAAATGTCAATTTTTTTTAGAAATTTGTTTCTTGAAAAGGCAATGCTTTAGAGTGACATTAATGAAGAACTAATTATAGAGAAATAAATAATAAAAAATAAATCCATGCACCAGTTAGATGTGTGTAGAGAAAAGGTCAGAATGGGAAGGACATGCGTAAAAATTTGTAACAGGTCAAATGACATAGTTGGTGTCAGATAATTGTGGTGAAGCAAATGAGTACCTACAATCCTAGATGAGTATGCAAATAGAAAAATATATGCTCATCCATGTCTCCTTTCATGTACCTGCACCAAAGTTGGAAAACTCTAAAATTAGGAATTTTACGTCGTCATCATCTCAAATTAATGTTAAAAGATTCAAGTTTTAGAAGACCAATATCTCAGATTAATTGTGGAGGAGAATCAAGTTTCAGAAGATAGTTATGGTCAGGTAAAATGTCACACTATTACCTTATCCATAATCATAATTAGCATTTCTAGTTCAATAGAATTTTTTCGAGTTCAATCAAAATATGCCCTAATGTTACCAAGTTGTACCCACCAGTTGATAGGTCTTAAATAGTACAAACAACAATTCTAGAAATTTAATCTGACAAAATTTTAAAACTTTCAAACTACTTATAAACTCACATTTTGCACATTTCACTCCATTAATTTTATTTTTTTTAAATTATGTTTGAAAAACTAACAAATTCATAGGGTATTGAAAAAAGTTTCACCAAAATTATATTAATAATGAACATCGGCAAACTCCTGCCTATTACTTAGGGTTAATAATACTCCATAGCAATAAGAGAAGTAAATTACATATATTAGATTGTTAATTTTGTAAGAGTAATGAATATAAATCAAAAATTATATATCTTATAAATTTCTTTTTATTTTGATTTCATTTTGATCTTAATCAAATTTTCATAAGATTTACACAATAGAATTTTCAAATGAAATAACAAATGATACATATATTAATGAAATTAGATTTTAATAATATGAATTGTTAATTTGAATCTTTAAATTTTTTATATTATAATCATTTAATTAAATTATGTATATAGTAATATAATATGTATTAATACATACACAAATTATCTTAAGAAATTAGATATATATCAATTGTTATAAATATTAAAATATATAATTTCAAATTTATTATATATTTTAGAAGCTACATAATAACATCATGGTAATACAATTCTGAAATAAACTAATAGTATTGTACATTATAATTATTATCATATAAATTTTAAATATATATTATTGGATAAAATATAGTGTATAGCTAATCATTAGTAATGTAAAAAGAAGGAAAAATATCATTTATTTTTTTTAACTTTGAGTATAGGCCACTTCCTAATTGTCTTAGGATAGAGATAGTTGTAAGGAAAATAATCAAATTTTCAAAAACTTCCAAAGTAATTTTTTTGTACCTTTGATCACATTATTTGGTCACATATCAAATGCACCAAAATTTAGAAAATTTGATACCACATTGTAAGATTAAATCAAATTATAATTGAAAAAAGTTGTAAGATCTTAAGCTATTTTCATTAATTTTTAAAAAAATCCGAATATATCTTCAAAAATAGAAATATTTTTTGCCACCTTTTTCATTTTAAATACTAATTTAGAGTACTAAGATCAATTATATATCATTATATAACATATATATTTAAATTGAAAATAATTAAAATAAAATAGTAATTAGAAAATAATAATAATATCATTGATAAATTAAATTGAAAATAATTAAAATAAAATAATAATATCATTGATAAAAATTTCCTTTTTTGAAATGTGTAAATGAGATTAAATTTTAAATTCTGAAATTATTAAAAATACTCTCATAATTTAGAAACATATTACATTCTAATACCATTTAAAGCCTCCAATTTTGTATATTAGAAAATTTAGAAACATCTCACATAACATTTTGTATTTTGTATGTTGAAAATTTAGAAACATCTAACGTAACAATTTGTATGTGGAATGATTATTTGAAAATTTAGAAACATCTAACATAATAATTAGAAAAATCTAGATTATTAAAAAAACATAAATTCTTTTCTTGACAATTTTTTGGAAGTAAGGTTAAACATTTCAGTGTTAAGATTTATGTATTTTGGAGGTGAGGTTAAACATAAAAAGAAGCCATTATTATTTACGCAGGGCTAATGTTATTGCGAGGGTTGATTATTGAAATGAGTGGTCAATATGGCTCCTACCTGGGCACTACATTTAGAGCTTCATTAATTGCAGAATTTGTCTATATCTCAAGTTTATTCTTGTTATATTTGTGAAGTTGATAAGAGGTATTTATGCCTCTCACACAATGAACTGTTTGGAATGCCCAACTATGTCATGAATGATGGAAATGGTTAAACAAAGCTTGTAGGAAGCATTAATCCGCAGCCCATCCATACAAGGTACAATTTTGATATTGCATGGAAAATTTAAGTCAAGCTCGACATAACCTAAAGCCAGGCCAAACCAACATTTTAATATCATAAAAAAATTAAAAATTAAAAATGTACGCATTATCTGATATAAATATAACTAAAGCTACAGTTAATCTGGTATCAGCTGGAGTATTACAAAATTGATACAATGATCTATTTAGAAAAGCAGGCATATGAAATAGAGAATAAATTTGTTAAACAAGAAAACTTCATTCTCAAACATTATTGGTCCTTGAACAAAATCTATGTTACTTCTAGATGAGGAATTAAGAACAATTGTATACATGAAGTTAAAATCTATTTATTGGCCTAGTTTTCCACCCTTTGTGATTTGTTATATCTCACAGTGAAAAACCTTAGGGTTCTGTTTAAGAAATTTGTGACTTTTTGTTAAAATCTTAGTTGAATTTTTTTTTTAAATTTATAAACTCTTGTTTATTGTGCCCTAACCCTAAAAAATGATCGAAAAGTAATATTTAAATGAAATTGTGCAGGACATGATTATCCTAAGTTCTCATTTTTCAAAATTATTTTATTACCTCTCATGAAAATAAACTTTTTTCATTTTTAACGTACCCTAACCATGGTTGTTTTTATTAAGCATTTTTTGCGAAACGTCTTAACTGTGATGGTTTGGCTTGAAGAGTCGTTGATCTTTCCAAGATCGACAGTGAGCGCTTGCCCGCAATGTGAAGTTGTATGACATTTAAGTAATGCGGGAAAGCACCTTTGAGACGCGTAGCATTTAGTGACGTTGGGTTATGACTATGCTGCAAAGACTAGAGTTTGTTAGAGTTTGTTAGAGCTTGTTAGTACTTTTTAAAACTTTTGCAGAATTGTTAATGCACGTTTCATTTTTTCAGCAATATCATTGGTTAAGCCATGTAGTGGGGTTGCTTTTTGCCATCGTATTGTTGAATCGTTGATCTTCTAAAGATCAATGGTAGGCGTATTACTGCTTCATGGAGATGCAAGGATTTTAATGAAAGCGGAGAAATGCCTTGGTGACACCTGTCCCCGATAACGTCACGAAGGATATTTCACACAGTTCAAAGGACACATGTTGTACATTATTGATCTTGAGAAGATCAACAGATAGTGCATACCTGCAATATGAAAGTAAATGATGTTTATATGATGCAGGCAAGCACCTCTTTGACATGTGGCATATGATGATGTCATGGGCCTGAAACTCTCAAAGGTAATAACATAGTCTATATTGTTGGCAGTTATCAGACACATAGGCGCAAATAAAATGCATTTATTGGTTAGTTTGACTGACTATATTTTAAAAGGGCATGATTTTGTAACACCATTGATCTTGATAAGATCAACGAATAGCGCTTACCCGCATTATCAAAATGAAGGAACTTTAAGCAAAGCGGGCAAGCTCCTATTTGATGCATGGCAAAGTAGGCCATGTCATAAAGGAAACTATCGAGTCACACCAAGGTGGACAGATGTAATGAAGTGGAACACAGTAATTGGCAGGATAACACATGTGTTTGCCAGGGTGGAGATGAATGTACTAGTGGGGCCGCCTTTTTAAAGCTTTATTTGCAAAATTTATAATGATCGTCGATCTTTGGAAGATCAATGATCAACACTTCACCGCATTATGAAAATGCTCAAGGTTTAAGCAATGTGGGAATGCACCTATTTGACACTTGGCGAGTTTTATAAAGCTTTAATGCAGCTTTTTTAGATTTAAAAGAAGGTCATCTGATGCTTGAGGATCAACGATTATAATTCAAATTTCATAATATGGCACACATTTATAAATGTGCAATATTAATTATGATTAATGCTACTGCATGTGAGTTTTAATGCTATAATATAATTTAAAATTCACCATTACTAAACCACAAAATCACAAAATTATCAAAGCGCAAGTGTTTCTAGAGCTAGGGCACGAAATTCTCCAGGGTTTCTAGCAATTTGTAGAGTGATTCACAGAAAAATAAGTAGGAATAGGCGGGTAAGTGGTCTAAAACTCTTGAAATTTGAGAAATCATAATTATGGTAGGTTAAATGGAGAAGATGCATCCTCATAAGGATTTCTCAAGTAAGGCAAATTACCTAAAAAGATTTGTTCATGATGACTTTTTAGAACAAATGCCTCCATATGTAAATGAATTGACTAAGGGTAGAGAATTCATTCCCAAAACCCCTAGGTTGGTGGTTAGTGAGGGTTTTTATGACAAGGCTAATTATTTGAGAGATGTAGAAGTCTCAGTGGGAAGTTTGGAGCTATTTAAAAAATGGTTTGCAGAGTGAAATTTGGATACTCCTATGAGCAACATTTGAGAATTTAATATAGGGAAGCTGATAGTCCCTGGAGTCTTCTTTGATAGTGACCTGTTAATAGACATGGCTAAAAAATATGATCTAATTACTAGAATTGTTGAAAATCATGTGGGAGATAATCTATTTAGGGTTTCTCCCGAATTAATTAGAGAAGTCTTCAAGCTAAACCCTAACCATTCTATGCATGAGAAAATTGATATGGAAGAATTTCAAGCTAGGTATGATGCATAGAGGGTATACTCAAGGGGAGGGTCATTACAACAACACCTTGTCAAAATTGGGTCACTTCCCTTAGTCACACTGAATACCCCAGAGCCCTTACTGAAGAAATATTTTAATCCTAGGGCACAGGCCTTATATTTTTCTCTCTGCAAAATATTTGGAATGGATGAGCAAAATTATATTCAAGGTTATGTTTTTCTTACCATAGCTCAGACTCTACAGTTTGGAATGAGCTCAATTCTTGATTTTGCCACCTATTTGGCTGAGGAAATTCACAATGGTTTGATTGGAATAGCTCAAGCTAAGGTTAATAGGCCCTTTTGTTGTTATTCTTTGTTGATGTATATATGTCTGTATAAAGGGGTTACTTTCTTCTCCAAAGAGATGAAATTAGAATTGGAGAGAGATAGAGAGAAACTCCCAATTCAGTTGTGGAGCGTTGACATGACTTGGGAGGTCACAAATGTCAGTTTTGTTAGATTTAAGAGATATTTTGCTTCAAAGCTTAGATTGTTGTTGAGAGGGGACAACCCTAGAATACCACAGCCCTTGTTAGAATTGATAAGACCTAAGGATCATGCCAAAGGGTTTTTGGTCAGTCATAATTGGGGGGATATCATCCCATATCCCATTTCTACTATTTTTAGAGTTTATGGTTTCTTGGGAAAACCCCATGTGCTACCCTACCAGGTGCCTTTGAAGGTAGGAATTACAGAATTGTTATGGCAGATTGGGACAATTGATGAAAAGGATTTACTAGGTAAATCTAAAGGTACATTCTTCCATGTTGTTACTGTTGTGCATGAGTTTGTGTTTGTTGAGAAGGGATGGAGGAGTTTGGGAAAATTTCTAGATAGATATCAAATGGCACAATCCCATACCTGTTACATTAATCTAGAGGGATTCTATGACCTCCTAAGGATAAGAAGTAAGGCCAAGGCTCACTCACAAACTATATACTTCTCAAAGGATATAATCAGAAATATGTTTTTATTACAAGAACAGGAAGTCAGGAAAGAAAAATTGATAGTTTATAGCAAGGTTTTGGATTTCATAAATGCTTTTGAGCCTAAGTATGACACTTTGGTAGACAAGAAATATTGGGGATCCAAAATGGACATGTTGATGAATAACTTTGCTAGAATAATGCAAACTTTAAATGAGAAGAAGGGTATTTTGGAAAAAGAACACCCAAATAGATCTACTGAGATGGGAAGGAAAATAAATAGTAGAATGGTTGTGAATACAGGACAGTGTACACTGCAGAGAAGGGCTAGATATGTTGTAGCTCAAAATGTGCAGTATGTCCCTCCTTTCAAGAGGCCAAGATCAGAGAGCCCATCTAACACAAATGTTCCCAAGAAACAGAGGTTGGAACAAGGATCATCCTCTCAAGTAGTAGAGTATTCACCATTCCAGACTCCACTCAGAATAGATGACGAGGCATCTCGGAGAGAATATTTGAAACAAATTGGAGGGGAGGGGGACATTGTGATCATGACTACTAATTTTCAAGGAGGAGTACCTAAAGAGCCTCCAGTGCCATCTTTTGACCCTACTATTGCTTACTACAGTGGTAGGGAGATAGACCCTATAATTGCACAAGCCTCTCAAAAATTTATTAATGATGAAAACTTTATCAAAAAAATTATGGAATTTGATTGTGTCTGAACTTTTTAGCATCAACATTTCGGATCACACACAGTGATCCATCATCATGATGAAGAGCAAGAGAATAGAAAAAATTCAGAGCAGACTTGGCTTTTCTAAAAAGATGCAAAGATGTTTTTTTAATTTGATTTTTTCTATTCTCTTGCTCTTCATCTTGATGATGGATCACTGTGTGTGATCTAAAATGTTGATGCTAAAAAATTCAAACACAATCAAATTCTAGAAAATTTCTAATTTTGCTAATGGATTGTGGAAATCGGATGACACTAATGATGAAAACTTGTTACGTCTAGGGCTTTGCACAATTTTTGTGGAGAAGGAATATTGGAAATTTTGAAAATAAGTGCAAGTCAATAAAGGCGGAGCAACCAAGTAAGTTGGACTTTGAGATTGAGGAGGAGGTTAAGGCCAAATTCATGGAAGATTTTGCACAATTGACCTCAGAAGCAAGAAGATAGTTAGTAAAAGAGTTAGGAGTTTTGGTTTTACCTAAATGGGACATAGGCAATGCTATGATTTTTTACTCTGTTAGAAAAGAGAAGGATGTCTGGTACAAAACAGAAGAAAAAGTTTTGCAAGCACATAGAGGAGTGAAGTATAGCAATGACCACCAAGCATTGGTAATTTGGTCCACTGAAAAGAGAGATAAAACCAGGATACAAGAAATCTCCAATTCATAGCATACTAGTACTCTTACAGTATACAGAGCTAATGAAGTGGACAGTGAAGAAGTGACCAAAATGACTAAAGAAGTGGTGGACTTCAGCTTAGTAGTTGCTGGTAAAGAAAAGAATAAGTTCCTAAAACTCAATGCAAAATTTGAAGAAATATTAAAAGCATATGAGGAAAGAGGAAATAGGATACAACAACTTGAAACTCAAGTATCTCAGATGGATAAACTATTAGGGAAGAGAAAGGTCGGAGAATCTAGCAGACCTAGAATTGTTTACCCTCGCCCCCAATTGAGCCATTTAAATCAACTCCAATTATAGAGTTGCCTGATACTCCACAGAGGCCTGAATTTTATATTGCAAAGGAGTTTGAAGAAGAAAAGAATTAGCTATGGGAATTGCATGTTGAGTTGAATAATTAATATGAAGAAAAAATCAGAAAAGCAATCTTATACTTAGTAGATAAGATTGATTGGCCAACATTCTGTGACCAATAAGTGGGGATCATAGATGTGTGGAATGAGATAAGAAGAGATGAAGACACCTTGAAGCCCATTGTTCAGAAATGGAGTGAAAGAGATAAAGATATTACTCTTATTTGTATCTCAGTCATCAATCTATCTTGTGAACAAATAGAGAAGACTTTTGATATAACCAACAATCTAATAGAATTTGATGAGAAAAAGGTTGTAGTTCAAAAGCGAATGATGATTTCCCTTTCTAACTATATAGGAGAGAAATTTGATCTTTTTCCCGGTGCACTCAAAAATATTGATAAAATAAAAGAAAAGGAAGAGTGAGGAAAAGAATTGGATGATTTACTATGCCCCAGAATGCATGAAGTCATTAATGAAAAGGGGCATGTGTTGCGGGAAATGACCAATGAAGAATTTGTCAAAGTAAAACTGTTCTATAATGCCATTAGAAAAGAATTTGTTGAAATAGACAAAATAGGAGGCTTTGTAATAATAAAGCAACATGAAATCTTAAATTTTGGTTGACTTGATGATACAATTTTCAACAAATGGAGGGAAGACTTTGTGTCTTCAATACAAATGGAAACAAAAGAAGAGGGTGTGGGTCAGGAAGAGGATCAAACAAATGATACATTAATAGATAAAGACAAAACAGAGCAACCAATTATAGTTGCTAGCACAGAAGTCCGAACTAATACGTGGCAACTGAGGACATAGATATAAATGTTGTTTTAATAGTGCATGATGATGAAAATGGAGATCCTCGAGTTAGAGTGAATTTGCATGAATCAAAGCCAAACACATCATTAGCAAACCTAATGGCTACATATTCCAAGGAGTCGAAATGGTAAAAGAGCCAATCATGAAATTTGTAGCATTTGAAAGTGTAACAGAAAATAGGCCCACCAAGAATGTTATGATGTAAAGCTTTTCTCTTACACAAAATTTTGTCTTTTATGGCAACACCAAAATATAAATATCTTTTGTCTAAAGGACAACTGTCAATTCTATATGCCTGAAGCTTGTTGCATCTCACACTATATAAGTGAGATCCCAGGGCTAGAGAAGGGGTTTGAGTCTTTTACAATTTTAGTTTTACTAAGTAATTGTTCAGTCCAATTTCTTGGTGCAAACTTTTATGATGTATTTCTCTGCAAATATCTAAGAATACATTAATCTTACAAGATCTTAATGTCTTATCTTGAGTCATTATGAGTCCTTGTTCAATTATTAAATAATTTTCAAAGGAAATTAATATAAAATGAACTGTCCCCATATCTTTTATGTCTAAAATATTGTCTCCTTTCTTATCATCTGGTTATTTTGTAATTGTATGAGCAAGGCTTGTTCAATGGTATACAATTAGGATAAATTATATGTCATTTCACTTTTTCTATTAATTCAATGAATTATATAAATGCTTCAATGAGATTGATAGGGTTTCTATGGTAATAGGAAGGATGTGTGTAAGAATGAGTTTTAGTGAGAATTGTTGATAATATTGATTGTAATATAGTCAATTGGGTCTAGAAATTGAATGGACTCTGAATCCCAATGGATGAGGCACTAATCTAGTATTTCAGTCTTCAGATGGAGAAATCCTGAACAAGCATCAAGCTAAAAATCAAAATCAATTTTACTTTGTTGTTTGAAGAATGTCAAAGCTAGTCAACACCTATTTTCATTTAACCTCTGAGGCTTAGTTAGTTGTTATTACCAGAAGTATTTGTAAATCTAAGAATAATTGTGATTAAATCTACTATAAGGGATGTGTATTGTTGCAAAGTGTCATGGAATTAATAAAATATATATGTAGTATCAGATTGAAAAAATCTTCCATCCCTCAAGTATACCCACCTTGGTTTTGCAAAGCCTAAAGAGTAGAAAGTCTTTTATGACTTTGTTGAATTTGGGTCCAGATATGAGGAGCATGTAACTATCTATGGGAAGTAGATGATCCTTAAGTTATTGTAATCTTTATAATCTTGGTATTAAGTATTTTTTTGCTTAATAGTTGAAAAAACACCAAAACTTTCTATGACCCATCTACCATGCTATCTACTCCAAGATATAATCCTTACAGTTTGATTGTAATCCTTGTGTTGTCCTTACTTTCATTTTCTTGGATGGCTTCAATGTCATTATTAATAGGTGTGTGTGTGTGTGTGTGTGTATATATATATATATATATATATATATATATATATATTTGAACTCACTGAACCAACCCAACATAGCAGAAGTTTTAGTGGAACTTGTTATGATGTATTAGTAACATAAATTCTTGTATGAACAGATAGATTAGTTTTGGGAATGATTATATGTATGAAATCTGTAAATGTATTAACCTTTTGCCTGAATTCAAATGCAAGAAATGTCTTACTCTGCCCAGCCAATAATTTAACTAGTGCAACACCTCATTAAATATATATTGTTGTGTTTGGGAAAATGAATAGTATATGAAATATTTGTTGCCTTGCATATTTCTTTGAGACAGTAATTGACCTAAACACACATTTGTGTAAGGGTGATTTGGTGCATGTTACCTTAAATCACTTTCTTGACCAAATTGATGATTTTTAAGTTACAATACAATTATTTCAATCTTCCAAGCATGATATTTTTATAGGTTAAACAATATTTCTTATGAAATTGAATAAAAAAGCATTTACATTGAAATGAGTATTCAAACATGTGTCTTCCTATATGTAACAAGACTAGGGTTGATGGTTATATTGTTGAGTTTTGGGAGGATTCACAAGTATAAGAGATTGCTTATTATTTAAAATTGTCCTTGTAAACATAATCAGCAACACAACTATTCCATCGTAGTATGTTCACTGGATATGTAAAACGTAGAGTTAGGAGCAGACCTTCATCTTGTCTTTTACTAGCCATTAGAGTGGATTATCTATAAATTATTAATTTACCAATTTTTCTTTATTACAAAATGCTTTGTTTCAAATTAAGATGAAATAAAAATTCAGATGGGAAAAAATGTCTTAAACATAAAATTGTAATTCTCAATTTTCAATTTTAGTTTTAGAAAATGTTATATCACAATTGTAGAACAAGATTTAGTATGTAAAGAACATTAACAAATAAAGTAAACATTCACAAATCAAAAACTAAATTCACATAAATGCTTAGACAAAGAAAGCAAACAAGAAGTGCAAACCTCACAAGATGAAACACTCCATGCTTTCTTGATTTTGTAGATGTGTCCTTTTGTTGTGGATGTATGCTCAAGATGCTCAAAAGCTTGCTTCAATGGAGATGGGTAATGGAAAATTGGTAGCTTTGTGAGCTCTCAATTTGGCATTATAAGGGTAAGATTGATGGCTTTGGTTCTCAAAATAGCATGGTAACTTTAGCTCAAAGATTGTTGATGAAATGGCTTGGGATGGGATTCAATTTATAGGCTAAGGGGTAGAGGGATGGAGGGCTTAGATGCAAGGATGGATGAAGGCTTAAGGAGGGCTAGGATGCACTCAAAGGAGAGCACATGGATTGTGCTTGTTTAGCACCAATGGGAAGGTGACACTTGTCACAAGGAGGATGAGTGTGAGAGGGTAGGGTAAAGGGTTGGTTAAAGGCATGATGAGTGGGGTTGACTATGTAAGAGGGATGTAAGAGGAATGAGTGTGGAAGAGGGAAGAGTGTGGAAGATGGGTGTAAGAGTCATGAGTGGGCGTGTAAGAGTCTTTTATGTTTTGTAAGAGCACTCATGACTTAGTGGTTGGGTTTTTTGAGGGGAGACTTTGGTTTGGATTAGGAAAGTCTTAAACTTGTTTAAGGAATGTGACAACATTAGGGGGTGGATTAGGCTTGGGTTTAGGATTAGATTAGGGATGTTAGAGATGTGCAAGTGGATGGCATTAATGAGGGTGGGTGAGTTAGTGGCTAAGCTTGGTTAGTATGGGTGGATGGGGTGGATTAGGCTAAATGGAGGATTAGAGATAGGTTAGGGGTTTTTGAATTTGAGGATTTCATTTATCAAATAGATTTATTTAATAAATGGGGATTTTTGGAATTAGATAGGAGAAAAGGATTTAATTGATAAATAATAGATTATTTGATTTATCAATTAGGACTATAGATGATTAATTAATCAACTAGGGATGGCAAAGGATTAATTAAATAAGAATTTAATTAATGATGCCTTTAGAGATGGCTAAATTAGATTACCAAAGTAGTGTAATCAAATTTAGGTGTTTACATTTTGCCCCTCTTTGACATAGTGTTGAAACAACACTATTTCAAAGAAGTTCAAATGAAGATGACACAAGGAAGATGTTTTAGCAACAAGGTTGCCCCAGTCTCGGATAAGAAGAGGAGAGACTAGACTTAGATGATGCCCCCTCAAGAAGGCGGCGGGGAGAGAAATGAGGCTCAACGACTTCTTGAAAAGTACAAGAAATTGAGACGAGCTGAGATGCAGGTTGGCGAAGAGAAGGGGCTGAATTAGCTCAAACTCTCACTACGGGAGAATGATAAAGGAAAATCAGAGGCACAATAGTAAAGCAAGCTTAAGACTTTCCAGGATTGGGGGGGGGAGACGGAGGAGCGGAGCGCTATAAAAGGAATCCATGGTAGGGAGATGGATGATAGAATGATAAACCTGATGCAACAGGATTTCAAAGAGTCAGATTGGCGGAAGATGGGTTTCGGAGATCCCTAGGACTAGGATTGTGGATCTCGAAAGATGAGGCTTGGTGGATTGATTTGATTGGTGGATCCCTAAGACTAGGATTGTGGATCCCTAAAGCTAAGCGTGAGGAGTGATTCAAAGAGATACTGATGCATAAGCTGGGGTAGGAGCGACAGATGTAGGATATGGATGGGGGATAATGGAGATGAAGGGAATCCATTGAAGCTTTTTGAGCGGAGGGATACTTCAAAGAGAAGTACCACCATGTAGTTGAGCACTAGATTTGCTATAGGACTATTGGTTAATTGCCAAGGTTACCAAGAACATTAAGGCCTTTTCACCAACCGTCCAGAGGACTGACGGACTGACTCAAAACAAACACACAAGGATTGCCCCAGTATCACACATGAATCCCAGAGGAAGCAGTGTGGAAACAACACTAGGTAACCCACAAGCAGAAAAAGAAAACAAGCAAAAGACCTGATCAAGACCTTACGCTCTAATTGCCCCATTCGCAGCATACCATGATATGGAAGATCGTGGCAACCTTGAGGAGGGAACAAGGAGATTGCTTGGAAAAGATATTTCAAGACCCAAAAGGGAAGATCCCAAATCAAAAGAAAGTGAAAATCCAAAAGAGAACTGTTTGCCAATGAGATGGGTAGGACGAGGTACTAACGGACCAAGATCAGACATGAGGAAAGCTATATCCTGCAAGAATCTATCAGAGAGCACCTAAGCTGATGGATCTAGATGAGTGATGCGTCTGGCAAGCTGAACTAAGAAGGATAACACTTTGGTGACAGGAGATCTAGCTAAAGGATGCATTGGAATATCTAACCAAGGTGTGCGATGTGTGCAAGATGTTGACCAAGAATGAACTAACACGAAATCCGGATAGATACAATGATACTAAGCTAAAGAGGATGTACAAGCTGACAGACCAAGATATGTTACAAATGTACAAGTTTGTTCATGTTTTGGTTTTTTTGTAAGATGGAAATGTTTGTGAAGGATGGGATGTCTATAATAGTTGATAGGTGGATAGGTAGATGGTTTGTGAAAATCTTAAGGAAAATGGGATTCTGTGTGTGCATGTGATAGGATACAGGCTAGGATACAAGATTATTTACAAGCTGGAATATGGTACAAGCTTTGGACAAGATTCGGATATATAAAAGGTATGGTACAAGATTTACAAGGTATAATACAAGCTTTGGTACAAGATTTACAAGCTGTACAGGAGGTATTGACAAGCTCCATCAGATTTTGGATATTTGATTGGAACACCAAGGGAACAAGCAGGTGTTTTATGGGATGGTGGGTGGATGGATGAGGGATAGGATAGTGATAGATAATGGATTAGTCTTTAGCACACAAGGTGCCTGAATTACCAGGTTTTCACCAAGGTACTTATCCAAGGCGCTTGAATTGCCAAGTTTTCACCATTGGACGCTTATTTCTCTTTACTATTTATTTTTTTTGTATTTTTTCAAGAGCTGGGTATACCAAGGATCTTCAAGCATAGAACTTCTTGAGATGAATGATGTTAGTGGGATCATTCAAGAGTTCTCCTTCTGGTGTAGATAATTGATAGGCTTCAGAGCCAAAGGAGGCAGTAACCACATAGGGACCAAGCCATGTAGGTTCAAACTTGCCTTTCTTTTCTCGATCTGCTTGGACTTTCATATTTTCTTTGAGGACCATGTCACCTGGCTAAAAGTGTCGTGGGAGCACCTTCTTGTTGAAATTCCTTTTGAGACGAGTTTGATAGACTGTGAGATGGTCATAGGCTTGTTGTCTCTTCTCGTCTAAGAGATCTAGCTGGGTGAGTCGAGCTACTCTGTATTCTTCATCTGAGATTTTCCCTCGCAAAGATATGCGTAGTGAGGGAAGTTCAACTTCTATAGGTAATACCGCTTCAGCACCATAGACTAGGGAGTATGGAGTTGTGCCTGTGGATGTACGGAAGGAAGTTCGATAGGCCCATAGAGCTGGATTTATTTGAAGGTGCCAATCACGGCCGGAATCATTGACAACTTTCTTTAGGATTTTGAGGAGGGTTTTATTAGTTGCCTCTGCCTGGCCATTACCTTGTGGGAAATATGGGCTAGAAAAGCGGTGATGGATGCGGAGGGAAGTGCATAATTCTTCCATGTTGAGATTTTCAAAGTTACCTCCGTGGTCAGTGAAGATGGTGGATGGGATGCCGAAGTGGGAAACAATGTGGTACAAGATGAACTTGGAGACTTGAACTCCTGTAGCTGAGACTAGGGGGACTGCTTCCACCCACTTAGTGAAATAGTCTGTAGCTGTTATTATCCATTTATGTCCATCAGATGAGAGAGGTGTGATAGTTCCAACTAGATCAAGGTCCCAACAAGCAAAAGGCCAAGGTGGTGCAATAGGCTGTAGATCTTGTGCTGGAGCGTGCACAAGATTTGCATGCTGTTGACATGGGAGACACTTTCTGACAAAGTCACAAGAGTCTTCTTCAATGGTAGGCCAATAGTAGCCTACTCTAAGGATTTGTCGTGCTAGGACAATACCACTCGTGTGGGCACCGCAAAGTTCAGAATGTACTTCTTTTAATGCCATCGCGGCCTCATTTTCATCTAAACATCGAGAGAGAGTATCGTGATAACCCCGACGATATAGGGTATTGGCTATGATAACATAGCGGGATGATTTTCGAATAAGGTTCTGGCGTTGGGTGCGTGTGAGGTGAGGGGATATGATACCATCGTTAAGGTAAGCATGAATTTCATGGTACCAAGGGGATTGGGGACCAACCAAGATACAAACACGGTTTGAATCCTCATTCGCATAAGCGGGTGTGAGGAGCTGCTCAACTAAAAATTCATACTGCGTAGCATCTTGGGGAATTTCCAAGAGCGAGTCGATAGTGGCCATGGCATCTGCTGCCTTATTCTGCATTCGAGGCACTTGTGTAAACTGAAGCTTTGTAAAATGCTGGGTCAGCTGATCAACTAGCTCTTTGTAGGGTAATAGCTTTTCATCTTTGGTTTGATATTCATTTAAGACTTGTTTGATGATGAGCTGGGAATCGCCAAAGATTTCTAACTCCATGATATTCCATTCTGCAGCTATCTTTAATCCTGCTACAAGAGCTTCATATTCTGCTATATTGTTGGTGCTAGGGAATTGTAGCTTGAAGGCTTTTGGAATGTAATCTCCTTGAGGTGTAACTAATAATATTCTTGCCCCTGATCCATGAGAGGTGTATGAGCCATCAAAATAAAGCTTCCATGGGGGCTGTTCTTCAATTAGGCAGATATGCTCATCTGGAAATTCTGTGAGCAAAGGATATGCATCTACTAGAGGTGCATCAGCTAGGTGATCTGCTATAGCTTTCCCTTTGATTGCCTTTCTGTCCACATACTGGATGTCAAACTCACTTAGTAGCATAACCCATTTGGCCAAACGGCCTGTAAGTGTTGTTCTGTAGAGCATATACTTGAGAGGGTCAATCTTGGAGACTAGTTGGATGCTATGACTTAGCATGTAGTGGCGAAGCTTTTGAGTTGAGAAAACAACTGCCAAACAAGCTTTTTCCATAGGAGTGTAATTGAGTTCATAACCAACTAGGGTTCTACTGATATAGTAGATGGCTCTCTCTCTGCTATAATCATCATGTTGTGCTAGAAGTGCCCCTAGAGCAGTAGGTGTTGCTGATATATACAAGATCAAGGGACGACCAGGAACTGGTGGAACCAAGATAGGGGGATTGGTGAGATACTACTTGAGCTGATCGAAGCTACGCTGACATAAAAGATCCCACTTGAAGTTCTCATTCTTCTTTAGCAAGTGTGAAAACGGTGTACACTTATCTGCAAGTTGGGAGATGAAGCGCCGGACAGATTGAAGTTTTCCCTGAAGAGAGCGAAGCTGTTGCAGTGTCTGGGGAGGAGGCATGTTTAAGATAGCCTTGACCTTTTTGGGGTCGATCTCTATACCTCGTTTAGAAACTATGAAGCCTAGAAGCTTGCCAGATGTGACCCCAAAGACACACTTCTTGGGATTTAGCATGAGATGATATTGGGCCAACCTATCAAAGACTTTCTCTAGGTCAGCAAGATGATCCATGAAGGTGTGAGATTTGACTAGGATATCATCCACATAATCCTCCAAAATGCTATGGATAAGATCATGAAAAATGGTTGTCATAGCTCTTTGATAGGTAGCCCCAGCATTCTTTAGGCCAAAAGGCATCATGGTGTAGCAAAAGGTTCCCCAAGGGGTAGTGAATGTTGTCTTATGTTGGTCCTTTTCTGAAATCTTGATCTGATTATACCCGGAAAATCCATCCATAAGGTACAGAATTTCATGTCCAGCTGTAAGATCTACAATCATATCTATGTTGGGCAAGGGAAAATCATCCTTTGGACAAGCTTTGTTAAGATCTCTAAAATCAGTGCAGATTCTGATGTCACCGAAAGGCTTAGTGACAGGGACCATGTTGGAGATCCATTCTGAGTAGTCAATAGGTCGGATAACCTTAGCAGCTAACATTATTTCTAGTTCAGCTTTGACTAGTAAGGCCACTTTGGGGTGCATTTTTCTAAGCTTTTGTCTTACGGGCTTGATCTTTGGATCGACTGCAAGATGATGAACTACAAGCTTTGGATCAAGTCCTGGCATGTCCTGATATGACCATGCAAATCGGCCAATGTTCTCTCATAAAACCTCAAAGAGGAGGTCAGCTTGGTCTTGTGATAGGGATGCAGCAATGTGAACAATTCTAGGGATCTCTGAAGAACCAATGTTGACTTCTCTAGTATCCTCTATTAGAATAGAAGACACCTCTGGTCGATTATCTTGAGGAGGCAATACTAAATCCTCATGTTCTGCTTGTGGCTCTGGATTTTCTTGCTGAGGGGTTCTCTTCGCTGCCTTAGCTAGTCCCAGATTTACCTTAGTTCCAGTTTTGGGTGTATCGAAATTGGGTTGGGGATTTTCTCCAAAATACCCCTTGGGATCTAGCTTGTAGATGTAGGCAGAATCTGGCTTTGTCTTCTTATGAGGAGTTTCGGCTCCCATGAATCTTAGAAGCACTTCCTCTGATGCGAACTCATCAATATGTATGACACTTGGTTGGTCCCAATCTATGAGTTGTGGATGAGCAAGTGGTAGGTCAATGAGATGGATGGATAGTTCTCGGAGAACAGAGTCTCCTAGGAAGATTTGGTCTGGGATATCGTCGTAGGCTCTCTTTTCAACTTCCTCAGGAATGTCTTCAATTTCGACAAGGTCGCGGTGGATGTTCGAAAAAGCGTGATCGTTCTCATTGGTGCCCCCAGTTGTGGGTATGCCAAAGCCAAGACCTGACTTCGTTTCCCAATTATGTGCTTCGATGGGACATTGCATGCCCCTTTCTTCTGGTCCTAGTCCACCTCCTTGATAGTTGCATTTTTCAGTGATGAGCCTATGTTGTTGGGGATACTTTTGGCTGAAGTGATCAAGGCGTGCTTGATTTCTTGGAGGTGCATCCTTATGTAACCAATTGTTGATATCTGGAGTGAGCTCCTCATGAAGAGGCATTTTTGAGGACACAAAGGTGGTTGGGCCAAATCATTTGTATCGAGGAGGTGGAATCTCCTTAGCTTTGTGATATGTTGGCCGTCCATGGGTATGTGGATCAAGTGGGATTGCTCCGACAGCAAATGCATCTGATAGACTATATTCTCCACAGCCTTTGTTGTTGATCTTTACAGTAGATAGGGTGGAGTCGAGGATGGTTTCTGCATCATTATAAGTGTGGGATGAGCTGGCGATGGCTGTGTCGATGTCTATTCTAGGGCAATGGTTTGTATATGAAGCTTCAACCACATTGCAGTAAGCAAAGGGTTCTGGATCGGCATGGATGGTTACCTCAGTGCCTTGATGCGGAAATTTGATGCACTGATGGTAGGTGGATGGAACAGCCTTCATAGCATGAATCCATGGGTGACCGAGGAGGATGTTAAATGGTAGGTTTAGATCAACAACATGGCAAACTGTCTCTTGGATGACCGGCCCAACCTTGATTGGTAGCAAAATAGTCCCTTCTGTGGTCCTTTCCAAGTTGTCATAAGCTTTGATGGTGATAACCTCACTGATCATATCTGCCTCAGTATACCCAGCTTGTTTTATGAATTTTAGGGTGCAAATGTTCAAGGCTGATCCATTATCTATCATTACTCTTTTCACGGCAAAATTGGATACCATGATGGCTATGCGAAGCAAAAGGGTGTGATCTGGCTCAACCGCGGGTATGTCGGTGGGTTTGAAAGATAGGGCACATGAGGATGAAAGGTGTCCAACAAGATTACGAAAATCAGTAGCATTGATATCAGAAGGGACATAGGATTCTATGAGAGCACTGTCAAGGATGTCTTTGTACACAGGACTAGTGCGGAGAAGGTCTAAAATGGATATTTGGGTTGGTATGTTCCCAAGGTGTTCCAAGATATTGTGGCTTTTTGATGGAGCTGATGGTGCTGATGAAACTGGTGGGCCTGCGATGTTAAATCGCGCTCTTCGAGTGGTGATCGCACACTCATTGTCTGGTCCTCGGATATTGATAACATTGACAGAAGGCTCTTTCTCAAATATACAACCTATAAGGCTACCATAGTCTATATAGGATGAAGTGTGGTCATTGTTCTTCCCATGCTGTTGGTTTGGCTGGCGGTTGTTGGTGTTGTTTTGGATAGGTGCTTTTCCAGGATTTTGGTTGTTGTGTAGAGGAAAAGCATTTTGATAAATCTGTAAGCCTGCATTGGGAGAGGTTTGGGCACCAACAGTGATTTCCTTCCGATCAATGAGGTCCTGCACATAGTCTTTCAGTTTCATGCATCTGAGGGTGGTGTGACCGTTTACCCTATGGAACTTGCAATACTCATTGTCCTTGTACCATGCAGCTTTGGATTGGCTTGGATCAATTTGCTAGGTAGGAGGAAATTTGATGAGGTTTTCCTTAGCCAATTTCTCAAAAATAACATCCAATGGCTCACCAAGGGGTGTATAGTTTCTAGGTGTAGGTTGGAATCTGGGCTTTTGCCCTGCAGCTACATTGATGGCATTAGCTTGATTGTTAGACCCTTGAAAGTTGGGTCTTGTATTGTGGTTTTGATAGCTTTGGTTATTTCGTTGTTGGTAATTGATAGCTTGTTGGTTGTTTGTTTGATATGGTGGGTTAGACTGGTTTTGAGAAGGACCAATGATATTCACATGTCTGGTGTCAGTAACCCCATCTGTTGCAACATGCTTGTTTTTGTTCCAATACCTAGACTTGTCATTGGAATGTGATTGATTTTGGTTGGCCTCTTTGTAAATCTTTACCACACCATCTTTGATGAGTCCTTGCTCAAGAATCATTCCTTTCTCTTTGATATCCTTATAGGTCTGCAAATAGTTCATGGTCATGTGGTGAGCCAAGCTAGGATGTGCATTATCAATAAACATTTTCACCACATGGCATTTTGGCAAGGTGCAGGATATGCGGGTGGTAAGAGTTTGCCATCTTTGCAGGTATTCGGCAAGGCTTTCTCCACCTTTTTGCTTGGTGTGGACAAGATCAACTATTGATAGCTCTGTTTCAACAAGATGGACATATTGGGCTACAAATGCCTCAGATAATTCAGCAAAGTTTTTAATTGTGCCATAGGGGATTCTATAAAACCATTCAAGAGCTGGTCCAGCCAAGCTTTTGGGAAAAAGGCGCAAGAGGAAGACATCATTGTATGCCACGTCCTGGAAATGCATGTAAAATTCTTTGATATGTGTGACAGGGTCTCCTTTTCCTCTGAATTTGTCAAATTTAGGTACCTCAAAGTGTTTGGGAAATGGTGTCATGGTAATGGCTCTGTCAAATGGGTAAGGACACACATTCTCAAACTTGAATGTCTTTGGATCATTCCCTTCTTGGATGGCTTTCAGAGCTGTCTTCATTTGCTCCCACTTTGAATTGATAGGTGATGGTTGGGGTGCCCCCAATGTAGGAGTGCCTTGAGGTAGGTATGTGTTGGATGGGGCCACTGAATATGGATGGCTGTGAGGGATTTGCTGATAGGGATTGTACATTGTTTGGGCAGCTACATGGTGGATGACGGGTTGTTGAGGGGGAGGTGGGGCATATTGCTGCATGTGCTGCGAGGCTTGCTATTGATATGGGATTTGAGGTTGGGATTGAGGAACATAAGCTGGCTGTGGGATAAATGGATTGCTTTGTAGAGGTAAGGTATAAGATGGTTGTGAGGCTTGGGGAAAGGATCAGAGGGCTTGTGGGGTTTGACCAATATATGTGGGTTGTGCCCCCATTTGGGATGGTATCTGCAAATAATTGGTGGTTGGCTAGGGTGGTGGATTACCTCCTAGAAGTGGCATTGAAAAGTAGTTGGTAATTGGAGGTAATGGATTAGTTGGTGGTGGAGGTGGTGGGAATTGAAAGCTTGGGAATGGAACTGATGGGGTTTGATAGCTTTGTGGCTAGATTTGGAAGCTTGGTAGAGTGGTGGTGGGAGCTGGGGTCACTTGGGAGCTTGGTAGAAGATTGGCAGTAGCTTGTGGGTTTTGATAGCTTTGTGGAGTGAAGGTAGTAGCTTGTGGATTTGTGGCTGGTGGTATTGAGCTCCCAAGACTTAATGGAAATGATGGGATTGTACTTTGGGCTGTGGTGAGCAAGCTGGGGGTGATGAAAGGTTGATTACTTGGCCCCATGGGTGGCATCCCTGTTGTATATTGCTGAGGTTGGCCAAAGAAGCTAGCACTAATTTGGGAGATGGGTGGATTTGGAAGGCTAGGTGTGGGAGCAGCAGCAATAGTGAAGGGGGTGAA
The DNA here is from genome assembly GCA_028749045.1 of Cupressus sempervirens. Taxonomy (NCBI): domain Eukaryota; kingdom Viridiplantae; phylum Streptophyta; class Pinopsida; order Cupressales; family Cupressaceae; genus Cupressus; species Cupressus sempervirens. Next base: position 111,167,168 of record CM053784.1, on the reverse strand, counting down.
TGGTGAGGTGTTTTGAGTAAAGGGGGTTTGGAGCGGAGAGGTATGAACCAAGGATGGAGTGGTGGTGGCTGGGTTGGCTTGCGGCATGGAGATTTCAACTTGGGTGGATGATGGTATGTTTGGGTCTGTTGGGTCATATGGATTGGCTGGAGGCTCTTCTTTTGGAATATATTGAGGATAATTTGGATCATAAGAGCCTATGGGTGGTGGCAGTTGCCCAAACAACGAGTGAGATGGATCTGATAATGGAGGGGGTCTTCCAAAGTCAAAGGTTCCTACATTTTCCCTTCGAAAATTAGCCATGATTGTCTCTTTGTTTTTGTCTATAATGGCGTTTACCAATACTGCATTTCCTGGTTGGTTCATGAAAGCTTCAATGTCAGTAGGTGATGGCATAGCTTGCTCTGGGCTGAAGGATGGTTGAGTGCTCAAGGGGGGTGAGGCTGTTCGATCCAAATGATAGGGCTCCATTGTTTCTTTCTTCTTGGCTAAGCGAGTGACGGGTGGCATGAAAAATGCTCCTAGGGATGAGATGCAATAATGCTGATGGATGCAAAAGGGGGAAGGCTTCTCTGTGCAAATGATTTCCTAGGTTAAGGCAAAGCTATATGACAAAACCTAAGGAGGATTGGGTTGGGGATTCTAACTTCAAAGATATGTTGTCAAAGCACCAAAGGTCTGCTTTCCTATGTGCAAGCTTGGGGGTGATTGTGTCAACTTAAGGATAGACTGATGATCCTTTAGGAAGAACACGAGATTGACCACTTGTGGATCCCAACCTTTAGCTCAAGGTGATGAGGGATAACAAGTGACAAAGCTAGATTACCCTAGACAAAGCTCTGTCAAAGGGATAACCTTGGTGAGATTGGTGGATTTGGAATATTTTAGGAATGGCAAACTTTTAGCAAGGTGACAACAATTTTGAAAGCTTAGATGTGCAGATTTTCGATTACTGGCTAGATGGTATGATTCTAAATGAGATGGATGAGCTAATAATGCTTAAGGGGATAACCTAAGATGGCTGGATTTTCTACAAAGATGACTCTAAAGTGAAGCTTATCCAAGAAGATGTGGAGAAACAAGGGTGTCTAATCATAGAAATCATGCCTAGTTGGTAAGGCATAAGCAGGATTAACTCCTGGATGTTGGCTAAATTTGATGGTGCGCTCTAACCAGGCCTCTTGAAGTGCTTCGTCGGTAGCTTTGTCCTCTGCTTTGTGGAGTTTGGCAATTCGTGGGCTTGGTGTTATTTCTTTTCTCTTGGCTGAAAGTTCTTGGTATGCTAGAGATGGCTTGAGTTTGACCTTATGAAACTTTCGTTTGGGTTTGGGTTGTTCCGACATAAATTTCTGAATTTGCTTGGCTTTGGGAAAAATCTCAGTTGTTTTGCTTCAACTTGTTCAACTTCCAAAATAGGCAGTGACTACGCTAAGTGTGCCCTAAGCTAGGATTGACCAAGTTTGGCAAACATTCATTCAATAAATAAAAACAAGCAATAGATAGGAACACCCAGATAGAAGTTTGTGGTTCTCAGAATGTGATACTTGCGCCGAGGAGTGTGTATGTTCTACAAATGTTTCGATCAGTCACTCCAAACACATTAACATCCTAGATGGTTTTCTGCAAGGCTGACAATTGGTTTAGCTAGGGAGTCCTCGATATACGCAAGGTACGTGAGGCCCAAATCCGTAGATGAGACCAAAAGGATGTCACGCAGCCGAGAGGAGTGGTAACCCACTTCTCCTCTTTCACTTCTCAAGGGTATAAAGTTCCTTGAGGCTTAGCCCGAATGACAAAATCTTGATCCCAAGAGAGGTGTCTTTCGATTCACCTCCCGATTCTTATACTCCGTCGGAACGCTGGAGTTGAGGTCGTCCAAGGGGTGATGAAATCCCCAAGCAGGCCTCCTAAAAAGAAACAAGGTTTTGGATCCTAATCTTATGCACCCAAGATGGCCTCGAAAGACGACAAGGGGAGAGAAGACTTGGATGACCTTGGGCTAAAAAACACGCTTGTTCTTTTACCAACTGACTCTTATGTGTGCTAATCTAGACTTTGCAAGCACTCATGTTTAAGAGACAATGTTCAATTCCAACTTGAAGTGCCAACAAAAGTAAATCGATTGAAGAATGCAAACAATAAGAAGAGTTAGGGTCAATAAAAGCAAACTCGCGCGCCCGGAGGCCCTCCACGTCAAGTATCGATTAATTTTCTTTAAGGCATTCAAGATTGAGTGTGAGTTTGTTTTAAGCCCAAAACAAAAGTGTGTGAGATTCGATTTCAAGCGCGCGCCCGGAGGCTCTCTACGTCAGTTGTTGTTCAATTTTAGTGCCCAAACTTGAAGTGTGATCGATTTAATCTAGAGTTTTGGCCATTTAAGAATTTTGATAAAGTTAAAGCAAAAGTTCAAAGACCAAGTGAGTGAGTTAGATTGTGGAACATTTAACACCTTTTTCAAGTAGACCCATCCCCATAAATGGCGCTGAGATTGCAACCAATGGTTAATATTTGATGGGTGATTAGAAAGAGGTGAGTCCAAGGAACTACTCAAATTGATTTTTGTAAATTTGTATTTTAACTTAACAAAGTTTCTTAAATGTCCAAAAATCAAACTTTACCTAGATTGCATGTGGAAAAGAGATTTGTTTTGTTCAATTTTAGAAGCTCCAAATGAAGTGTTTGATATTGCAATGGTTAATTGATCCTTGGCATTCAAGATTGGATTTGTTGTTTTAAGCATGCATTCCAAGGAAAGTTGATTTTAATCCATGGCATTCAAGAGTGTGTTTTGAGCAACATTCATTCAATGGAAAATGTGTTTAACCATTCAAGTTCATTTTTTTAGCAACATGCATTCAAAGACAAATGGTTAAACATTCAAGTTCATTTTTTTAGCAACATGAAAACCTGCAAAAAACATGGTTAGTGGTTCCATATGTGCTCCAACCTACAATGAGACAAAAAAAAAAGAAGAAGCAATTTAGTTAGTTAGCCAAAATCTTTAAAAATGAGGGCGTAACTATGGAAAAAAAAAAATTAACTTTTTTTGTTGTTTTTTCTACGCGTAAAAATGCTTAAAATGGTTTAAATCCTACGGAACCACTAAAAGTCAAATTTTGATTTATACTCTTTTTTTTTTTTTTTTTTAAAGCTACAAAGTGCAGAAACAAAGATACGCTAGTAGTCGAAGACGACAGAACAGATTTTGCGGCACAGAAAACAGGTGACAAGCAGAGATGCCGATTTGCGCAGATGCGGATTTTCGTAGACGACGATTTGGATTGGCGGTGGCGGAGACGTCGATTTGCGCAGACGCGGATTTTCGCAGACGTCGATTTGCGCAGACGCGGATTTTCGCAGACAGAACAGGTTGCAGACCAAAACTGCGCCAAAAAAGTTGAAAAACGCAAATTTTTTTTTATAGATGGTATTTCTTCTTCCTAAGTGTGTTCTTTAACCTGCAAAAATAAGCAAAACACCCTCACAACACACTCAAACAACAACAAACATTAGATGGTTAGAAAAATGACATATAGATGAAAATAGATGATTAAATGACCCATAGTGGGGTCCCACCGAGCATGCCAAAATGTAGAACAAGATTTAGTATGAAAAGAACATTAACAAATAAAGTAAACATTCACAAACCAAAAACTAAATTCACATATATGCTTAGACAAAGAAAGCAAACAAGAAGTGCAAACCTCACAAGATAAAACACTCCATGCTTTCTTGATTCTGTAGATGTGTCCTTTTGCTGTGGATGTATGCTCAAGATGCTCAAAAGCTTGCTTCAATGGAGATGGGTAATGGCAAATTGGTAGCTTTGTGAGCTCTCAATTTGGCATTATAAGGGTAAGATTGATGGCTTTGGTTCTCAAAATAGCATGGTAACTTTAGCTCAAAGATTGTTGATGAAATGGCTTGGGATGGGATTCAATTTATAGGCTAAGGGGTAGAGGGATGGAGGGCTTAGATGCAAGGATGGATGAAGGCTTAAGGAGGGCTAGGATGCACTCAAAGGAGAGCACATGGATTGTGCTTGTTTAGCACCAATGGGAAGGTGACACTTGTCACAAGGAGGATGAGTGTGAGAGGGTAGGGTAAAGGGTTGGTTAAAGGCATGATGAGTGGGGTTGAGTATGTAAGAGGGATGTAAGAGGAATGAGTGTGGAAGAGGGAAGAGTGTGGAAGATGGGTGTAAGAGTCATGAGTGGGCTTGTAAGAGTCTTTTATGTTTTGTAAGAGCACTCATGACTTAGTGGTTGGGTTTTTTGAGGGGAGACTTTGGTTTGGATTAGGAAAGTCTTAAACTTGTTTAAGGAATGTGACAACATTAGGGGGTGGATTAAGCTTGGGTTTAGGATTAGATTAGGGATGTTAGAGATGTGCAAGTGGATGGCATTAATGAGGGTGGGTGAGTTAGTGGCTAAGCTTGGTTAGTATGGGTGGATGGGGTGGATTAGGCTAAATGGAGGATTAGAGATAGGTTAGGGGTTTTTGAATTTGAGGATTTCATTTATCAAATAGATTTATTTAATAAATGGGGATTTTTGGAATTAGATAGGAGAAAAGGATTTAATTGATAAATAATAGATTATTTGATTTATCAATTAGGACTATAGATGATTAATTAATCAACTAGGGATGGCAAAGGATTAATTAAATAAGAATTTAATTAATGATGCCTTTAGAGATGGCTAAATTAGATTACCAAAGTAGTGTAATCAAATTTAGGTGTTTACAACAATATATTTAGGGAATGAAAAATTTATAAGAATTTGGCATATAGAAACATTCATTGAAAAGAAATTGGACTATCAAAGCCACAAACTCTATTTATTGACTTTAGTGTTGACTTCCCCATTATCTAAACATATCTTTAGCTCATTTTTTAAATATGCTATATTTTGTAAGAGGCAGGATTCTAACTATTTATCTGTAATTAGTTTGTCTTATCATTAAATCTACAAAATAACTTAGTAAAGCTCATCATTAATTTTCTTTTTCTTTCTTTCAGGACATCAACAACGCATAATACATCAAAGGACTATCTCTTGTGTACCACTCTAGGTAAGTTTTAATTGTTACAAATGAGTTATACATTTGGAAATGTTTCTAATGCAATAGGAGAAGCATCAAAAAGCCCAATAATAGTAGAAACATGCAATGTGAATGAAAAATTACAAAATATATCAATTGAAACTGCTCTAGAAAAGCATTGATTTTGAATAACTTCTTTTAACTACAAGGTTGGTGACTGTTTGTTTAATACATTACAAGTATTGCTTCATTATCATTATACATTTATTGAACTTTGTAATGGTCTTGTGGACCACTTCTTGCATTGCCTTAACAATGGTTGTGATGAAGCTACAAACTCCTTTGAACACGAGCTTCACCCTTCAATGCTTTACGATTTGCATAGAGTAAGTGACAAGGCCTCGTACCTGCAAAGAATGAGGTTATCAGCAACTGAATTCAACACACTTGGCGAGAGTGGCTTTTGGGGTGACATATTCTATAGTCATTAGGAAACTCTTTGGTTAAACATGCCCATATGCATCTGGTCCCTAACACGAAAGAAACCATACTTGCATTTCAATAAAGATGCACCTTATTTTACAATATCAATCCTTTTCCATGATGCCAATCCATCTGCAGGGCATTATGAACCTATCTTCTCAAAAGTTACGACATATAGTGCAATGCAAAGTATGCAACCACAAATTTCAAATTTCCCTTGCAATTCAATAGATATCTGGAACACAAGTGCATGAGAGTTTGGTAAAGTTGGTCTACAACAATTCACTGTATTTACTACTCATTGTGGCGAAAGTATGTTTATAACTATTGCATTGTTGACTGATAATCAATTTGACGCAATCGCCTTATGCCTATTTGTGGCACAATCATTAGCCAATGCACTAATAGTGAGAAACAAATATGCATTGAATTGCTCTAATATGTTTGAGCAATTTGCAATGCCAATTAATGAATCAATGTCACAAATACAGATATTGGTTTCTAGAATTGGAATGCCATATGCTAAAAGCAAGGTAGAAGGATCTGAATTTTGCTTAATCTGGCTTTCATACATATTTCATATAGCCATATATGTATGGAAACCAATCCCTTTGCCTCAATTTGAAATGCATTGCAATTGCACACAACTAATAAGAAACATTAACTTAATTTGTTTCAAAAATAGCTCAGGGCACTATCATTACAAGGCGCTGCAACAATAACAACAAATAACTACTGAAATGCAAACAAACAATCACAATTTACAACAAACTAGTGAAATTGAATTTGCAACAAACATGCCAATAACTTCCTATGAACAAAACTCAAAATCAACAAAAGAAAAAGCTATTTTTGGAAAATGTTTCAATAATGATCGTTCCTTATGACATCTAAAACAAACAATACACAATAATAATAAAAGATGTCAACAAACATGACCAAAGAAAAAAAATTGAAGCTAACAACATGGCATTAGCTTGCTCTGAAGAAAGTTCAAAATCAACAAAAAAAAAAAAAACTATTCCACTAAAAAGACTAAATTTTGACTGTTCATTGCAACGACTTAAAAGAACAATACATAATAAAGGAAATTTGATAGAAAATATGGCCAAAGATACAAACAATGAAACTAATAGTATACCAAACCAACGAAGGTCATGTTCAACATCAAGGACAAGGTATGTGTTTCACAAGGCACGAACAACACACCAACAGACAAGTCATGCACATATAGCTCTACTAAACAATGCAAATCATAAATCTGTTATGCAATATCTATGACAAATTAGTGGCACACCTACTCAAGCATGTACCATTTGTGAAATGTTATGCTTCCAAAAAGAGTCTACAAAGTCAATAATGCATTTTTCCATGCTTTCTCTTTGCTACCTATTTCCAACCATAAGAAAACACTTGTAGTTGGTCAATTGATTTGCAAACAATGTATAGATGCCATTGTCCTTGGAAAAGTCCATGGATTTGTTGCACCATGCACATAAGACACAATAAGAGAATACATGTTGTCCATGGACTGACTAGCCTTGAAGAAAGGCTTGTCTCTTTGCATATTGCTTTTGCACAAATTAGACAATTAGGATACAAAAGAGCGCAATATGGATTGAATGGAACAATCATCAATGTCCCCGTTTATTTTGATAGAGTGCAACATGCATTGCCTAGACATATAGATGAGACACAAACAATTGTAGTAAAATTAAAACGTAAGCTACAATATGAGAAAGCATATGCACAAGGAAATGTAAGACCTTCTCATGTGATGAATTCTTTAACAATATTATCAAAAACACCCTTATATTTAAAGGAAAACATTACAATAAATAAGGATTGGGAAGATATTCTTCTAGCTAAACCAAAAAAAATGCACATAGAGAGTGATACAAATATGCATGATTTCATACTTGAAAATGATGAAGAACCTATATCTGAATCGGTTATTCATTGGTTTAATGAATCACATTTAATCAAAGACCTTAGTACAACAATTATTGAAATTGCACCATCTGAAGGTTCTAAACCTCTAGGCATTTTCTAGGACATTTACTCAAAAGAAATGAATTTCCCCACACTATTTTATGGATTCCCATGACCAGAAGAGATTACAAAAAAGTTTACCTACCAAAAAATAGAAAAGTGAGAGCTCATGCATAGAGACAATGACTTCTCAATGCATATAACAAATTTTTTTTCAAAGCTATAAAAATAATTATCCATCAAATATCCTCTTTGGCATGGGTCTGTATAAGGAAAGCTAAATTGAAAGATGAAAAGCCATATGCAAAGGATGTTTGTAATCAGTCAAACCTAGAAAAAATATTGAAATCTCCAATAGGGTTTAGATCACTGAAGAGTATATGAACATCTCCTAATTATTCATAAAACACAAGAAAAAATATATTTGTAATGATATGACAACTAGGGCCACCAACCTTCTTTCTAACACTAACAAGTGCTGAGCACTTTTGGGAGCCATTATGTAAAGCATTGCAACATGTATCAAACACACAACCAAGTAGAGAAAATGAAACTATAGAAGACAAAGACTTGGACTTTGAAATCAGGAAAAATCCAGTAATTTGTAGCCGTTATTTTAATCATAAGATAAATACTTTTAGAAAGATGATGCTTAAAAATGAAGAAATCTTTGGAAAATTATTAGACTTTTTTTGTTACGGATTCTCAAACTAGAGGAAATAAACATGTACACTTCATGCTGTGGATAACAAATGCACCTATATTTGGAAAATCACAACCAATGAAATAAAAGACTTTTTTTATAAGTACATTTCATGTGAGTCCACACTATTAGGTGTAAACCTTGCCAAAATGAAAACACACCATCATACAAAAGCATGCAAAAAGTACAAAACATCTAGCTGTCAATTTAGTTTTTTGTTGCCTCCAATAAGACAAACAACAGTTTTAGAGCCCTTATTGGATGTTGATCCTATGATGAAGGATAGAGCACTTTCTTTTTTCAAACAATTGGAAAAGAAGAACTATACAAAAGATGTTACATTTGATAATTTCTTAAATGAAATCAAACTTCAAGAAGATGATTACATTGCCATTTTGTAAGCAACATTGTCACGAAAAATTGTCTTGCTAGAAGGAAGACCTGTGGATATATGGATAAATACATTTGCAAAAAAAGTGCCACCACTATGGTATGTGAATACAAACACACAATTTATATTAGATGCATATGTTGTTGCATCATACTATAGTTCGTACATAACAAAACAAGATACAACATTATCCCTTACATTTCACCAGATACGAAAACAATGTACAAATGCATATAATGACAAGATACATTTCATACACAAACTAGGAAATGCATTGCTCAACTATCAACAAATGTCCAGTCGCTAAGCCGCCCATATTGCCCTCTCATTGCCACTACGTAAAAGCTCATGAAGAACCATTTTCGTCAATAGTTCACCACCAAAAAATTGAATTCTTATGTTGAAAAGTCCTAAGATTTTGGCAAGAGAGAAAGATTGCTCTCAGAATATCATGTATGCCACTATAGTAGACAAATACATGCACTGCTCAAAAGTTCTAGACACATTATCACTAGCTAAGTATGCAACTTTCTACTCAAACAACCCATTAAAAACCAAAAAAAGGGGAAAAGTCATATATCATTCGTTATGTAAGATACAACCCACACATTGATCATGAAAATTATTGTAGAGAAAAACTTATGCTTTATGTCCCTTTTAGAAAAAATGAAAAAACATTGCTACAAGGACATGAAACATGGACTGCAACATTCAATGCAAACAAAGAACATATACAAAATATTGAAAAAATGTTTAACTCACAAGCACATAATAAATGGGGTGACATTGACAAGGCTGCAATAAAAGCTAACAATGATAACAACCCAGCAATAGACCTTTATAGTGAACAAGGCCAAAATCAAAACAAAAATGAAAAAGACAAATATGACATCATAAATGGCCTAAAACAAGCAAAAAAACCTAAAAACATGCAATCTATTGGATGCAAACTATTTTCTGAAATAGCCCATCCATTCTTGCTCGACAATGAAAAATATTTAAGTTTGCACAAAGAATTGAACAAAGAACAACAATAAATAGTCAAAGATGTTCTCATAACAAAGAGACTTCAACTTAATAAACCAATATATTTATTTTTGACTAGAGGGGCTAGCACAGGGAAAACATTTACTACAAAAGTTCTCTTTCAAGGAATGATTCAAATACATGACAAGCTACTAGATAGTGACCCTTTAAAGCCTAAAGGAATTATTGTAGTTCAATGCAGGTGGCATCACTGCACATTCAATATTCCATCTACCATTTAGCTCTTCTAAGATGCTACCTTTGGATTCAAACAAACTTGACTATTTGAGCAAAAAATTAGATCAGCTACAAGTACTTCTCATTGACGAGGTCTCCCTTATTGGTTCTAGAATGCTATACAATATTGACACAAGGCTTCGCCAAATAAAGTATACACCAACAAGACCATTTGGAAATGTTGACATCATATTTTTTGGTGACTTGTACAAAGCACAACCTGTTTGTGATACCTGGATATTTGAGGAGCCAACAATATGTGGACAAAAAAATTTATACACATTTTGGGTTGAAAATGTACTATGTTTTGAATTACACATTATGGTGAGACAAAAAATTAACACTTCATTTAAGTTGTGAACTATACAAGAATAGGACAACAAAATGATCAAGACATTTCTTACTTGAACACAACATGCTACAAGACGCCTCCTAAGGATCCAAAAATGCCATATTTGTTTCACAGAAATTCAACCGTTGATGAACACAACAGAAGAATGTTAGATTTATTACCAAGTAAACTTTATGTCTTTGAAGCTGTTGATGAAAGTGACTATCAAATTAATAATATTGAATACAAAGTTGAATAAACTACACTACTTGTTATAATCTATGCAAAACCTAGAATTCTCGTTGAACTAATAGCTGGAAACCTAGATACACAAGATGGACTAGTCAATGGTGCTGATGTTGTTTTTGAAATGCATACAACTGAACATGAAGACACACTATGAATTGAATTTAATGACCCCACAATTGGTAAATCATGACACAACAAAATGCAAAGGTTTTATACAAATTCAATTCTTCCTTCATGGACACCAATAATGAAAATAGCTAGGAAAGTTAAAACATCTTCAAAAATTGTTAACTAAAAGCAATTCCCTCTTCAACTAGCATTTGCATGAACCATCCATAGAGCACAAGGCTTATCAATGGACACACTTGCTTTTGATCCTTCCAAAGTCTACCAACATGGTTTGACCTACACTGTTTGGTCTCATGTATGAAATATTGAAACATTATTTTTTATGAACAAATTGCAACACCAAAACTTTAAAGTATCACACAAAGTAGAAAATAAAATGCAACATTTACAAAAATTAGCACCATGGAAAATTCAACACAACCTTCCTTTTGTAGAGAAGGACCATCTCATTATATGCTCTTTGAATACTTGAAGCTTCGCATTGCACTCACTAGAAATTGTCCATGACCATGATTTGTTAAAATGAACTATTATATGCTTTCAAGAAGCAAGAAACAAGATAAACGAACACCTTCACTTGCTATAGGGAATGTACAATACTATTCCTATGCTAGCTATTCATGGCCTATTAACTTGTTTTGCAAAGGCTACCATAGTGTTGAAAATCAATACCTTTGCAACTAAATGCCTAGAATGCTTGACCATAGATATTTTACACTATGACAATACTTTCCAAATTACAAATGTTTACATTTCACCAAGTACACCCATCAAAGACATAATAAATCTCCTAGTATACATCTTTAGCACATTGCCACTAAATTGCAAACTCATTATTACTGGAGACTTTAACATTGACATGATGCAATTAACAAGAAACTGTACAATACTTTCTGAACTTATGTAACAATACAATTTACCTTTTCTAGTTGACAAACCAACAACGCATGTCGGTAGTTTATTGGATCATTTTTGGATCCACAATATTGATCTTCAATCTATAGAATTCAGTGTTCTAGATACATATTGGTCTGATCACTTTACTTGATACCTCTATGCATTAAACTATAGCTTTACAAACTTCATTTTGATTAACTAAAAATAACCAACAAGTACAATGCTTTCATACTCCTATACAAATTATTGTGACCTAACTTATTTTTATATGCATTCCAACTACATGTAACAAATTATTACAATTTCATCAATTAAATTAAATAAAATGATTAGTTTTCATATATTTTTCCCATGTTTCATTGACCTTTTTTTTGCATTATCAAGAAAAATTATTTTAACAAAAATTTATACTATGAGAACAATCGTATCTTAATCAGTTCATAATTGTCTATAAATTGGTGCAAATTAAAAACTGTCCATCACAATTCTTCTATTGTAGGATTTTGATTCTCAACCAAACAATTTTCATCCTTCTATTGTTACAATTGTTCCAAATCCAAATAATAGTTTTATGTTTCAATATTATTTCTTCTAAAATTTACAAAAAATTAACTTTACAATGCATTTTTATTAAATACAATGACAAAATATTTGTAGAAATATAGTAAATTCAAAACTACAACACATGAAAAATTGATTCTGTGCACACAATTAAATTTCATTTTTAAAATTCCGTTACAAAATTAATTACTCACACAATAACGCCTATTTCAAGTGAACCTTCAATCAACATTTTTCTTCAAAATGCAACACTCAAAAAACAATGAGGTCAATGAATCCCAAAAACAAGGATATGATCGAGACAACATGAAAGGAACACTGACCACCAACCTGACAAACAACAAACTTGTAGCAGTTGCAAAAAGGTATTTCAAATCATATCTAATGCCTTCCATATTTAGGACACACATGAATGATTTTTATTTATATTCAGTTTCAAGTCCTATTTATTTTTGAAACATTCTCTAGATATCTATTTCAAATCATATCTTATGTCTTCCATATTTATAACACATATGAATGTTTTTTTCCCTTGCAATTCCTAATTATTCTTTAAACATTGTCTAGATCTCTATACACATTGTTGAATGAAGAGGAAAGTACTTTACAAGATTACAATAGCTTTGATGATAAACAACTACATTAAAGGTAAGAATTCATCAAAAATTAATTAATTGTTTCCAATGTCTATCATTTGACTACATTCCACAAAATAAATAATGTTTTCTCCTCATTGACTGAAGATGGAAGAAAAGATTGCATCCAACATCATTGATATCAATACAACACAATCAACAACTTCTTTTGAAGGTGATGTCCTCGTCACATACAGACCTGCATATGCAAAAAATCCTACAAGCCCAACAAAAGCACCAATAGTACATGTTGACCTTATTGATAGTAATGGGCAAATGACCATCATAGTAAACATAACCAATTAGCTGATTGATAAGTTTATCAACCACCTCTTTCCTAGAGCAAGTGTTCATATTAAAGATTTTGTACTAAAACATAAAATACAATATGAGAGAGGGGATGCAGATTATTGCATCCAATTCACTACTAAAACATCAATTGAAACCATTGAGTCATTCTGTAAGGAACAAAAACTTATGCCTCATACAAGAATACCTCAACTTATCCACTCACCAACCAACTACTCAATTGGCGCATTGGGTGTTATAGTGGTTGCTCATAGATAAACACAAAAGGAATACCAACTCAATGTCAAAGATGGGAACTCTATATCTAACACAACACTTGTAAGCTATAAATTCTATTTATAAAAAAAATTATTTGTTGTTTTGATAATTCCATTCCTTTTACACTCAATAATAGAATTCTTCCTATTGCAAGTTATAGTTCTTGACTTTGATGCTAAAGCGTATGCAACAATACAACAAATAGTCACTTCAACAAGCACCCCATTCCTCCTACTGGAGAATGTTGTACAAAGTGGACCACGAGGGACAAATAATATTAAAACAACACCATCCTCATTCATTGATTATCTCAATGATGAGTCTACAGGGATTGCTTTACAGAATATTGTGTCCTTGAATACCCAAGTAAGCAACCAAAACATACAACCTTTTAATCAATCTTAATTTTTATTGATATATAATAAAACTCTAATAACCATACATAAATGTTGAATTGAATTTCAAGTGACTGGTATTTTAAAACCAAAGAATGCTTACTTATCACTGTACAAGCTTCTTTGCACACAATGCCACCAGAAACCATCACTGCCACCATCATCAACTGCCACAAATCCAAAGTGCATTGCTTGTGACAAAAATAAAATCTCTTCCTACGAACCTTTCCTACAATGTATCATACAAAGTGAAGATGACATTGTAGACTGTAATATGAATGCAAAACTTCTAGAGTAATAATTGCCAAAACTTACAAAAATACCATTTGAAAGCTCCAAAAAAAACATGTCAACAATTGTCTACTTGTTACGAACATTTGAGATTCAAGGTACTTTTACAATTTCCCTGACCAACTGTTGAAAATCTGATTGAAAAGCTCATTGTTGAAGATCAAAGAGGGAGATTGTTGTTAAAAGAATGTTTTCAATCATTGTTTTGTCATTGATTTCAAACCTGTTATTTGTAGGAATGAAATTTGCTTATAAGATCCAAGTACTATCACTTAGTTGATTGACGAAGAGGATTTGATCAACAAGATGTAACAAGAGTACCTAAGGGAAAGGTTGAGTTATGATGTTGTAATGAAGTACAAGGATCAGTTAAGACAATGGTTAAATGATATATTGATAACATACTCTAAGATAAAGAGGTTAGTCACACTTAGAAACATTAGAAGAATAAGTCGTAACAAGGTTGACTGCAAAGCTTAAACTAAGTTCATCAGTGGGTGTCGAGCAAGCTAGTTGAAGTCGAGTAAATTTTCAGTTGGAGCAGAGCAAAAGGAAAATCTAGTGTGTGCTAAGTGATCTTCAGGTGTCGAGTGAAGTTCAAGTGCCAAGCAAAGTATCAGGTGTCGAGCATCAAAAAATCTTAGTTGGTGTCGAGTGAACTTCAGGTGTTGAGCATTAGTAAAAACACAGTGTCAAGTAACACAATATGTGTCAAGCACTAGTATTTCAATAGTGTCGAGTTGCTACATTATTTTAAATGATGAAGATTCGCCAAATCTAAGCCAACAAAGTGGTTACCTTGAATTTTTTGAACCAGTTGGAAGATAAGGATTATGAGTTGGTGGCATAGAATTCTATGTAAACCATTTTTGGGTGAATTCAAAAGGATTATTCGAGAAGTTTCTAGAGGAAACATAATATGGGCTAGATACTATGAATCCTACCTAATCCATAGAAATTGAAATCAAAGAAAGGAAGAATCAAGTAGGAAAAAGAACTCTAAGACTTCTATTTAAGGAGTCACAGACCAAGAAGCAAATGTTGCTGCTAAAGTGCCAAAATTGCAAAGTGATTAGAAGGGTGTCAAGGAGAAGGCATTTAGGTGAAGGAAGAGCATAGAGGCTTTGCTTCGGCAAGTGGTTAGAAAGAGATGATTGCACTAGTACATTGAGTATGGAGACTCAAGAAGACTAAGCTTGAAAGGAGGGCAAGCTGTCAAGGGTTGTAGAGATTGAAAGCCAGGCAATGGTATGAGCTAAGAAGTGATCTGATATCTACAAGTTAAGTTGTATGTTGTAATGAGGTCAAAGATTTTCTAATCCTCTCTAACAATTGTATTAGATATGGAAATCCTATGGACATAGGTTGGTTTAATAGCCATTTGTAAATCCTTTAACAAGGTGGCATTCCAAGTGAATGTTCTAAAGTCCTCTAACAAGGCCCACTTCTAACAAGGTGGATAAATCCTCTAACAAGGTCGCATTTAACAGTGTGTTGTAAGCCTTTAGCAAGGCAGGCCTTTCATAGGGCATCACTTCAGAAGAGTGAGAATTGAGTAAGATGTTACTGGTGGTTTTTTCCAAATTTGGTTTCCTCGTAAATCACTGTGTTATGTGTTGATCTTTTATGTGTTATGCTTGCATGTTGATTTACAGTAACTTGCTGAATAGGGATATTATAGCTTGGATGAATATATGGTTGAATGGGCTCACTACACTTAGTGACAAAGTTTGAATTAGACATGTTGGACCTTGAATAACTGATTCAACACCCCCCCCCCCAAATTATTCTAAAGCATTTCTAACATTTGGTATCAGAGCCATCTGTTGGTTTTATTTCAAGGTACTAGAAGCAGGAAGATCAAGATGTCCAAGAGAGAAGTTCCAAAGCTCAACAAAGATAATTTTTTTGCATGGCAGAGTCTAATGAAATTGCACCTTGGATCAATAGGTGACTATGCACAACCCTCAATTGGAACAGAACATGTAGACCCAACTAGACCCCTTAATACAAATGATTTGAGCAAAAGGAAGGAGCACAATCAAGCAATGTTGGAGATTGCCTCTGCACTCAACTATGCAGAATATGATGACATCAAAGATTGTGACACTGCATTCAAATGTGGAAAGCCCTAACAGATATCTATGGAGGAGATCAAAATTTCCAAAGAGCAAAGAGAGAAAGCCCAAGAGGAAAGTTTGATGACATGAAAATGGAGGAAGGAGAAAATGTTGCTCAATATGCTGCTAGAATGAAAGAAGTGGTAAGTGCAATAAGAAGTCTAAGTGGTCAATAGGAAGAAAAGATTGTTAACAACAAATACTTGAGAACCTTGCTTCCTATCTATGCTATTAGAGTTTTAGCCATTCAAGAGCTAAGGTGTGTACAAAGAAACACACTAACCTTTGAAGGAATTGTGGGAAGACTTACTGCATTTGAATTGTCAAACTTTGATAACTACAGACCTGAGAACCTTGAATATGCTTTCAAGACCAAGATGACAATAAAAGAAACTGAGGAGGAGACATCAAATAAGAAGAGAAGAAAAGGAAAACATGCATCTAGTGATAGCAACATAGATGAGGAAGATGTGGAATAGTTATAAGCACTACTGGCTAGGAGATTCCATAGAGGCAAAGGTAAATTCAAAGGTAAGTTCCTTATCATATGTTTCAATTGTAATGAAGTAGGCCATATTGCTACAAGATGTACACAAAATAAGAACTACAAAGAAAGAAACAAGTACAAGAATAAAAGAGAAGATGATAGCAGAGATTACAAGGATAAAGGCAAAAGATGCTACATTGTTGAAGAAGATTCTGATGAGAATGATGATGAAGTAGTCTATGTGGCTATGAAGGATGAATCAAATAAAGATGAAGATGATGCAACAACAATGGTAACCTGTGTGAATAAGAATGACAAGTGGATTATAGACAGTGGTTGCTCACATCACATGATAGGAGACAAAAGTAAGTTTATTACCTTTACTCAATATGATGGAAATAGTGTTAGATTTGGAAATGATGCTCTATATCAAATCAAAGAAAAAGGATCAATTAAACTCACAGAGAAAATTTCATGTGATAATGCATACTATGTTGAAGGATTGAATTACAACTTGTTGAGCATATCATAGTTAGGCAATGTAGGTTGCAAAGTAGAATTTGGAAACAAAACTACCAAGATCTATGACATTGATGGAAATCTAATAGGAAAAGGTGAAAAAACTAGGAGTAACTTGTTTTACCTAGATATGAAAGATGCAACTTGTCTTGTTGTTAGACTTGATGATGTATGGTTGTGGCATAAAAGATTGTGTCATGTTAACTTTGACAATCTGATTAGCATCAGCAAAAAGAAGAAGGTCAGAGGGTTTCCTAAATTGAAGAAACCTGAAAATACAATGTGCAAACAATGTCAACTAGGGAAGATGATCAAGTTTAGTTTCAAAAGCAAAACATACACTTCCAAAGAAGTACTAGAGTTAGTCCATACAGACTTATGTGGTCCAATAGAAGTGCAAAGCTACCTAGGAGACAAATACATAATGTTATTTGTGGATGACTAATCCATTGCTATATTTAAAAAAAAAAAATCTAATGCATTTCAAATGTTCAAGTGGTATTTGGCTAGAGTTGAGAAGGAAACAAGGAAGATTCTAAAGTGCTTAAGATCATACAGAGGAGGTGAGTTTACATCAAAAGAGTTTGAGATATTCTGCAATGATAAAGGTATCAAGAGGCAAACATTAGCACCAAGGACTCCACCTCAGAATGGTATTGCCGAAAGAAGGAATATATTAGTAATAGATTGTGCTAGAACCTTGATGATGGAGAAAAATGTTGCTCTAAAGTACTGGAGAGAAGTTGTAAGCACTACTATTTACACCCTAAATAGAGTTCAAGTCAAGAAAGGTACAAATGCAACATCTTTTGAACTATGGTATGGTCACTCACCTAATGTTAAACATTTCAAAGTCTTTGGTTGTAAATGTTATATTCTTAAAGATACTAGAAATGGCAAGTTTGATGCAAAAAGTGATGAAGGCATATTCCTTGGCTACTCCATTAGAAGTAAGGCATATAAGTGTTTGAATAATAACACTAACAAGATTGTGGAGAGTGCAAATGTAAATTTTGACAAGCATGTAGAAGTTCAGGTTGATGGAACTAAACAATTAGAAGATTATAGATCTTTTATATACTTCTATGAAGGAATGATTGTTGAAGACAATGTTGCAAATCAAGTTGGGAATTAGCAACAAATTTCAGTATCAGCTGAGTCACACCCAGTGAATGCCAAGCTACATTCAGAAGCTGAGTTGCAGAATGTAGAAAATGCACATTCTAATTCTGAGAACAGTACACATGAAAGAAATGATGAAATACCAGATGGAGAAGAGAAAAATGACTCTGAAGCTAAAGGATCAAACATGGAAAGAAGGGTAGAACCAAGGTTAGCTAAGTATGTAAGAAGACATCACCCTATAGATCAAATCATTGGTGACAAAGATGCAAGACCAATGACAAGGAATAGACTAAGGAATGAATCATGTTTGCTAAGCAAGGTTGAGCCCAAAACAGTGAAAGATGCACTACAAGATGATGAGTGGTACAAAGCTATGGAAGAAGAGATAGATCAGATTAAGAAGAACAAAACCTAGACCCTAGTTCCTAGAGCAGCAGACAAGAATGTAATTGGTACCAAATGGGTCTTTAGGAATAAACTTGATGAGAATGGTGAGATAACTAGAAACAAGGCCAAACTAGTTTCTAAAGGCTATGCACAAGAAGAAGGATTGGATTATGGGGAAAGATTTGCCCTTGTTGCAAGGATGGAAGGAGTAAGAACATTACTTGCATATGCTACTTACAAAGGTTCCAAAGTCTACCAAATGGATGTGAAGTCTGCTTTTCTGAATGGTATACTGGAAGAGGAAGGCTATATAGAACAACCAGAGGGATTTGTTGATGACAATAACAAGGACATGATCTACAAATTGCACAAAGCACTTTATGGTTTGAAGCAAGCACCTAGAGCGTGGTATGAGAGACTGCACAAATATCTTGTGAAGATAGGATTTGAGAGAATAGATGACAACAACTTGTATATCAAAGCTGAAAAAGGTAAAGACATTTTGATATCAAAAATCTTTGTTGATGATATAATATTTGGAGGAAAAGATGCTCTATGCAAAGATTTTGTTGATCAAATGAAGCATGAGTTTGAAATGTCAATGTTTGGAGAAATCAAATCCTTTATTGGATTATAAGTACATCAATTGAAGCATAGCATATTTGTGACCCAATCAAAATACATCAAAGAGATACTCAAGACATTTGGATTGGGGGACTCAAAACCAGTTAGCACACCAATGGAAATAGGACATAAGTTATCCAAGAATGATGAGTCAGTTGAAGTGAATCAAACATTGTATAGATCAATGATTAGTAAGTTGCAGTATGTTGTACATAGTAGGCTAGACATTGCATTAGCTATTGGAATAGTGGCAAGATTTTTTGCAAATCCAAGAGAAAATCATCTGATGGTAGTGAAGAGAATTTTGAGGTACCTAAAAGGAACTGATGACTTTGGATTGTACTACAAGAGGAGTGAAAATTTTAAGCTAAGAGCCTATACTGATGCAGATTGGGGAGGTAATATTGATGATAGAAAAAGCACCAATGGAGGAGCACTTTTCTTGGGAAAAAGATTGATTACATGGACCAACAAAAAGAAAATTTATACCTCACAGTCTATTGCAGAAGTTGAATATGTTGCAGCTGCTATCAATTGCACCAATATTGTATGGATCAAACATTTGTTGCAAGGTATGAAGGAACAAGTAAATGAGCCTGTGATACTTTATTGTGATAATACAAGTGCTATCAACATATCAAAGAACCCTGTAATACATACTAAAATCAAGCACATTGCAATCAAGTATCATTATGTAAGAGAATTGGTGAAAGACAAACAAGTGATGATGGAATATTTTAGCTCAAAGGAACAGATTGTTGACATCTTCACAAAAGCACTACCTAAAGATGCTTTTGAGTATCTTAGAGGGAAGTTAGGGATGATATCCCTAACCAAGGCTACTTAAGAATAAGCAAGACTGCTCTGCATCAAATAAGCTGATTGTTGAAGATTTTACACATTGATGCAGAGGATACTTACTTTAGGATTCATGCCTGAAGTAATTAAAGTGATGAAGTTCTAAATCAATCACAAGCAAGGTAATAGAGGGAGAAATTGAATGAACCTACAAAAGTTACACTTGCATATTAACATGCTAAATAGTATGTCTTTAGCATTGTTGTCAAAGAGGGAGAAATGTCAAGATATTGATCAACAACTATTGAGAAGATAAATAATGAAGAAAGAGGGAGAAAATGTAGAAACTGATCAAATGAAGATTGAGGGAGAAGTAGACAAAAATGATCAATAGTTGAAGATACAGAAGCTAATCAGAACAGAGAATAGTAGAAGATGAGCAATACAGAGGGAGAAACTATAAGAAGGAAGAAAAGAAAAGAACAAGGATACAAAAACTAAGAGGGAGAAGCTAAAATGAAGCAATCAGGATAGTAGATCAAGAAAGGGAGATGTGAAAATTGATGGTGATGGTAATAAAATTACTTTTTGGCATTTGACTTACTATTCTAACCTAGTTAGCATTTGGTTAAATAGTTTAGTCTAATGGTTGATTAGTTTGATTTGCCATCAATGACAAAGAGGGAGATTGTTGGAAATCTGATTGAAAAGCTCATTGTTGAAGATCAAAGAGGGAGATTGTTATTAAAAGAATGTTTTCAATCATTGTTTTGTCATTGATGTCAAACTTTCTATTTGTAGGAATGACATTTTATTATAAGATCCAAGTACTATCAGTTAGTTGATTGATGAAGAGGATTTGATCAACAAGATGTAACAAGAGTACCTAAGGGAAAGGTTGAGTTATGATGTTGTAATGAAGTGCAAGGATCAATTAAGACAATGGTTAAATGATGTATTGATAACATACTCTAAGATATAGAGGTTGGTCACACGTAGAAATATTAGAAGAATAAGTTGTAACAAGGTTGATTGCAAAGCTTAAACTAAGTTCATCAATGGGTGTCGAGTAAGCTAGTTGAAGTTGAGCAAATTTCCAATTGGAGTCAAGCAAAAGAAAAATTTAGTGTGTGCCGAGTGATCTTTAGGTGCCGAGTGAATTTCAAGTGCCGAGCAAAGTATTAGATGTCGAGCATCAAAAAATCTTAGTTGGTGCTGAGTAAACTTCAGGTGCCGAGCATCAGTAAAAACATAGTTGGTGCCAAGTAACACAGTATGTGTCGAGCACCAATATTTCAATAGTGTCGAGTTGTTGCATTATTTTAAATGACAAAGATTTGCCAAATCTGAGCTGACAAGGTGGTTACCTTGAATTTTGTGAACCAATTGGAAGATAAGGATGATGAACTGGTGGCACAAAATTCTATGTAAACCATTTTTGGGTGAATTCAAAAGGATTATTCAAGAAGTTTTTAGAGGAAACATAATATGGGTTAGATACAATGAATCGTACCTAATCCATATGAATTGAAATCAAAGGAAGGAAGAATCAAGTGGGAAAAGGAACTCTAAGACTTCTATTTAAGGAGTCACAGACCAAGAAGCAAATGTTGTTGTTGAAGTGCCAAAATTGCAAAGTGATTAGAAGGGTGTCAAGGAGAAGGCATCTAGGTGACGGAAGAGCATAGAGGCTCTACTTTGACAAGTGGTCAGAAAGAGATGATTGCACTAGTACATTGAGCATGGAGACTCAA
Organism: Cupressus sempervirens; assembly: GCA_028749045.1. Classification (NCBI taxonomy): domain Eukaryota; kingdom Viridiplantae; phylum Streptophyta; class Pinopsida; order Cupressales; family Cupressaceae; genus Cupressus; species Cupressus sempervirens. The sequence goes on along the minus strand of CM053784.1, from coordinate 111,145,424 downwards.
GAAGACTAAGCTTGAAAGGAGGGGAAGTTGTCAAGGGTTGCAGAGACTGAAAGCCAGGCAATCGTATGAGCTGAGAAGTGATCTGAGATCTGCAAGTTAAGTTGTATGTTATAATCAGGTCAAAGATTTTCTAATACTCTCTAACAATTGTATTAGATATGGAAATCCTATGGACTTAGGTTGGTTTAATAGCCATTTGTAAATTCTTTAACAGGGTCGCATTCCAAGTGAATGTTCTAAAGTCCCCTAACAAGGCCCACTTCTAATAGGGTGGATAAATCCTCTAACAAGGTCACATTTAATAGTGTGTTGTAAGCCTTTAACAGGGTAGGCCTTTCATAGGGCATCACTTTAGAAGAGTGAGAATTGAGTAGCATGTTACTGGTGGTTTTTCCCAAATTGGGTTTCCACATAAATCATTGTGTTATGTGTTGATCTTTATGTGTTATGCTTGCATGTTGATTTACAGTAACTTGCTAAATAGGAATATTAAAGCTTGGATGAATGTATGGTTGAATGGGCTCACTACACAGTGAAAAAGTTTGAATTGGACATGTTGGACCTTGAATAACTGATTCCCCCCCCCCCCCCTTCCCCCCCTCCCCCCCCAACCCTCTCAGTTATTCTAAAGCATTTCTAACACCAACAACATCACCTCCATTATTATTGAAGCCAATAATGTAAGAAAAAATGACCTTCTCTATTTTATTACTTGCAAATTTGCAAACTTCAAATTCATACTAAATTTTCTCGAGTTGTTTCATTAATAAAATTGTTCTCTTCAATTTGTAGATTCATTGAACATCTCAGATCAGGATATCATCAAAGTTTCTATGCAAAATAGATTTTCAAAAAAAAAACCAACTACAATGGAGAAAAAACTACATATTCTGACATGCACCATTTTTTAATCTATTATGTCATACATATATGAACTTTATCCCTTTTTTTAAAAGATAAACAATTTGGCAATGAAAATTCAACTATATACTTGAGATTTGGTGTTTAGGAACAATTTAAAGGCACTTTTTCTTTTTTAGGAGAGTTAATTATGGCATTCTTTCTATTTAAAGGTGAATGTTGATCCTAGCTTTCATCCTACAATCGCTGGTTATAACGATAGGGTTTTCACATTAAATTCCTTCAATATAATTACTTTTGCTGGTTTAAAATTTAATGCAATCTTTGTTATGGACTATAATACATTCTTATGTTTTCTTCTAAGAAAGTGGAATATATGTCATTTTCACCCTACACACATAAAACTTACATGTTAGTCCCTGCATTGAATGAGTCAATTTTCAATCTACAAAACAAGGGTACAAAAAAAAAATAGAAACAAGAAAACCATTAATTTATATGGTATTAAAAATGAAATAAAAAAATGTTTTATGAATGCATCAACACTTAACTTTTGCAACAACAACTAAAAATATATATTTGATATCAGTGTGCAACAACTCCTCTATGCTAAATTGAACAATCAAGTTTTGTTCTTTTTAAAATCCAAATGTTTGAGTTGATAAGTCATCTAATGAAAGATTTTCAATATTTGAGAGCATCTTCACAAGGGTGTATTACAGAAGTAGAATTAAGTTCAAATTTTAAATTAAAAATAGAATTCAAAAACAAATTATTAAAGGCAATAGCTCAAATTCAGAATAAAACTCAAAGCCAGTATCAAGTGTAATTTTAGCCTGGCTTCCTCCCTAGCACCAACAAAAACAATATTTTCTATGCCTTAGATTTCATAATCCATAGTAGCTTCACTAATCTCTGACTCCAATTCCCCTAGTTATTGTGTAGATCTTTGTTAGTTTCACATTCAAGTGGCATGATAGATCTCAAACTAGTAATCAAATATGTGTGAGGTCTTTGTATTGCAGCCACTAAAATATCTAGGATTTTAGAGATTTCTGCAAAGCTTCAATCATTTAAACATGACAACACAATAACAACAGGGAAGTAGGCAATGCATTTTTCTCATATTGTCACTAATATAAATCAAATTATAAAATTACTCATTTCTATTCAATGAATGCAATCAGGGTCTTATATAGCTAGATCGGTAAGATTAAAAGATAGGTCTAACAACAACCAACATGACAAAACTAGGTATGGGTCATTGGCGATGATACTACTGACAATGGCTTCAAGAAATTTGTGGTGGTGAAGAATAATTTTGAGGTAACTTCGTATAATAATAATAAGGGCACATATGACATTGCTATAGGCAATTTTGGTATTCCTTAGTACGACAAATCAATGACCACAACTACAATGAATTGGTGGATTTTAAATCAAAAATAGGAGAACCTTCATGGAGGCAAGTTTTCAGCCTTCTTGCTATTCTCACTATCTATCAATCACTGTATCTATGTTTCTTGCTAGCCATGTTGTTGTTCTCTGTGTAAGAAGTAACATCTTTGAATGAATAAATATTAAGATCCTTAAATAATTTGAATGCTTGGACTACATTTAACAATGGGGGTAAAGTTTAGCTTCCAATGTAGAATAGCAATTAGAAATATTTAATTATTAAATTTGTCATTTTCATTGGACAAATGGTAAGAAGCATTTGCTTAAACATTAAATTTATTGGCAATAATGATAAAGTTCAAACTACTTTATAATGCTCTAAACTTTAAGTCAAATTGTGGACACCATCTTTTGTGCATCGCTCCTGTAAGGGAGATTGATTGCCTATAGATTTTTCTCTATAATTTTACTTAAAAATGAGTAGTCACATGTTCATTTATATTATTAGTCCCTGGCTATTTATAGGCAGGAACTAATATTCCCAGTTGCCTAGATGCAATTAATTTTTAGTAAAAAGTTTAATCAAGTTCTAAAGTTTACAACAATTTTATTTTTAAATTATTTTAGTAACATTATTTTCTTTTTTTTATATTGGTATTTTTAATTTACCCAGAGGTTTTATTATTTTTTATGAAAAAAGAACAAAAACCTTAGAAGCTTTCTATAGCTTCAACTTCAATTTCTGGAAGTTTCATAGAGCTCCGTCAATAGAAACATACTAGTGTTAAATTAAGCTATGTTCTTCTAGTAAAATGATAGATCTGCAATAGTTGTCCATCATATTCAAATCCTTTCACACTTTGTTGGCTTCTCATCTTCTACACAACAGTAGCACAATGCAACAATCTCTCTACCATTCAACCCAGTATTTATAAAGAGTCTTCAAATTTGGAATTTGTAGAATCAACTTTGATATAACATTGCCCTATGTTCTAATAATATCAATTCGTTGAAAATTCTAGAATCATTTAAAAATCTATTAGTATTGATTATTTGGAAAAATTCTATTTGTATCATTCAAACATTTTTCTCAAAAAGAAATTCAAAACTACCAATTTACCCCATGTAAAGTGTCATTTAAATTTTCATTTCAGATCGTTGGAAACGAATATTTTGAAGCACAAAAAAGAAGTGAAATAGTGAACAATTAGATAAAAATTTGGTAAAACCAATCCACAACTCTTCCAACAAAGCAAAGTGGGGTTTTTTGTTGCCTGTTGGAATTTCCATGTGGGTGTGCTATTCTAGCACATGACCATGTAATTTGGAGTGCGAGATTTGGGTTTTATTATTATTTGGGTGGATTGGATTTAGAGTTAGGGTTAGAATTTTCAATTGGACGGAAGAGTGACTATTGATCGTTTGCAGATTGTTTGATGGAGGGACTAGGTATGATTTTGAAAACAAGGGGTAGTTAGCAATTAGTTTACAATGACATCTTAGTTTTGGAAAGTAAATTGTTGTGTGTCATGGTGAATTTGGAAGATTTTAAAATATAATTTTTATATCAAATTTTAATATTTAGCATCAACATTGCTTGCATTAAACTTATTTCTCGAACATAACATATAAAAATAAATAAAACTCTTATATTAATGTTAAGTATCAATTTAATACTATATGAGTAAAATTCTTATATGTCTTCTTTTTAAACTACTATCTTAATGATAACATTATATTTTGCACTTTTACCTTCATTTATATTATTTTTTATTGCTATTTCTCAATTAATAGATTTATAACTTGATAGTTAGAGTAATAAGTTTTGAATCATCATACTAAGGAGAGTAGAGACAAAGACATCCTTAATTTATTCTATTAAAATCTTATTATGAAAATTAATATATTTAGTATTTTGTTTTTTAATTGCCTGCAATATGTATCAAATGTAGTTATTAATAAAATGTGTATTAGAATAATAGTTGTTCGATTTTTATGTCGCTTGTATCTTCTTACTAACATTTTGTTTTAATAGTTTCTCTAATTATAGATCATAATTACAATTACAAGAAAAATAGAAAATTATAAGATTGAATAATATTTTTCGAACATCAACTAATATTTTTCCAGCTAACAGTTGCAAAACTAGTAGATAGCCATCATCATTTTCGAACATCAACTTGCACCATATGCACTGGGCCATCTAAACAAGGTTCAACAAAATGAAATTTTTTTATAGTACATGTTTCTATTTATGTTCCAATGCAATGATTTGTTTTCCTAATCAAAAGGCAAGGACTCTAGCTCCAACAGAGCCCTTGTTTTATGATTAAAAAATATATTATATTTTTACTATGGTTAATTGTATTTTTGTTATTACTTTTCTATAATTTAGTATTTCTATTAAAAATAAGATAAATGAAACAAAGATTAGAAAATATAAAGAAAGCATATACCATTAAATTGATTAAGTATACATGATGGATGTCATAATATGTTTCTTTGAAAAAAAAATTAAAAAAAAATTTAAAAAGTGATAATATATTCTTGCTAGAAAAATTTAACATATGAAATAATAAGTTAATTAGAATTAATAGACAAAAGTAATAAAATATTGCTAGCTTACTATTTATATCAAGATCTAAACTATATAAAAACCAAACCAATATTAAAATGAAGATCGTAATTTAAAAAAAAATATAAACAAAAATATAAACTTAAAAAGTATTAATTCTAAACCCTCACAAATTTCATTGAGATGGTTGTTCAATTTAAAGATAAAAGATAGTTGTTATTATTTTAGGTATACCTACATGTATTGATGACACATAAATTTATGAAGACATAGGAAAAATTTGCAAAACAAAAAATAGAAAATAGAAAATAACAACATAAAAAATGACCTAAAAATTACACACCGACCCACATATCTTTATTTAAATGTGGATGTAACCTTAAAAGAAAATATCACAAAATAATCAGATAATTAAAAAATTAATAAAGAAATCACGTAATCAATGCCATGTTAGAAATGCCACAATATGGGGTTTTTGGGATACGCGGTTATGCCACCAACTAAAATGTATAGTTCTCATTCTTTTGACATAGCAAGACATAGGAAATACCGAGAATTCACCAGTGTTTTATTAGCAGTGGAATAAGAAAAACCCATTAACAACAGAGGGGGAAAAAAGAGAGAAAAAAAGAGAGAGTTATTCCTACTGACCAAAAGTAGTGCAACATACCTTGTTCCTTGGAGAGGGGCAATATTGTTTTAGTTCTATTGAATTATCTTTAAAAAATACAAAAATAATTTACAACACCTCTTTATCCCTTGCTGGATGTAGGTAGTAAGTAAAATGTTAGAGAATGGTGAAGGCACACACCTTGTTTTACAAATGCCAGCTGAAAATGGAACTTCATGAAAATATTTGAACTCATCTCTCAGAAATACAATAATTTGTAGTACCTAGATCCAATAGACTAAACATAAAATTCAAACTGTTCAAATTAAATGCAAATTGGTGTCTCCAAGTTTATGGAACATTCATGGCCAATCTAAGTTCCCTCATTAATTAGCTTCACTGTAATATTGTATGTTAAATTGATGAAATATTAAGGTCGACAAATTTTATTGGAGTAGAGAGGTGCAAAAAACAACAATGATGTAGAGATTGGGAACGTTGCTGCTAAATATATTAGTCGTGGACATGGGAGTGTACTCCCATAGAGCCTCTCCATATGGATCCTCTAGATAAAGCCTCTTAACCTAGAAAGATAAAAATTATATATGTCATCTACCATTTTTTTAAATTGTTATTTTTCTTCTTTGCCTAGAATTTTTTGATATTTTCTTTTCAATTTCAATTAGAGAACTTGAAAATTTACAACAGATTATCCTTTCACAAATTTCTAGGATTTATCCCCTGTGAAGTTTACAGTTTGCTTGCAATAAAAAAAAAAATATTGTTAATTTTTTATTGTTACGGTTTGCTTGCTTCAAAAAAAATTAGGGATTTTCCCTTAGTCATTGGTATAAAATGGAGCTAATTTGAGAGCATGGTTAGGTTCACTCTGAAGAGTAGGCAAGCAGAAACACCCAATTGACTGACAGAGAACTGAGTTGATGACTCCCCACTATTCTTGAGCTCACTTTTCCTTGGATAAGAAGAAAATCTTCCTAAAGTACCCAAAAACATTGTTTACCATATCACAAAATCGTAACATGGTAATGCCAATTATATTCTATGTCATTACCTGAACAAACCACTAAATGCAATCTTTTGAAGTTTCTTATGGTGCTTGAAATAGAAAATCCAATGACCACTTAAGAGAGAGCTCCGACATAGGAGAATTCTTTGACTGCAAAAGTAAAAGACCTCAAACCTCGTAGCACAATAGCAAAACCATACTTACCAAGCTCAAAAGATAAAATATGATATGTAAATAAAACCTCCTTCAAATAGATATGCTAAATGTGAAACATTCATGAGGATGCCTCTTTTTGGACTAATATGTTCCCTCTAAATAATTTCACATGAAGAAAGCTTCTTTTTGATACCCTGTCTTTTATCTTAATCCTACACAACTAAGGATTAAGAAAATTTATAGACTAGCAATCATTGTACCTGGTTCCTAGCTGCTAATGGATAATGAAAAAACATACATTGTCATCTGGCTAGTGTAGGAAAAAAAAAATTAGAAGGAATTGAGATTATATATTTAGAAAGAATTAAAATCTCAAGCCAAAAAAAGAATACTCAAACTTGTTCACACTGGTAGGATCCAAAATATATACTGTAAAGGTATTATTGTAGAGAAGAAAAAATATAGATAGGGGTAGTGGGTACCTTGCCAAGGATCCCACTCAAGCCCTTCTATGAGTGAAAAGTGGGTAAAATTAAAAATAAACCATCAACTCAGTTGGCGGAAGATCTAATTCAAGCTCCTTTATAGTAAAAAATAGGGAAAATAAGAAATACATCCACTGATAAAAGAAAATTTATGATCATTAATGTGAATGGAAATTTTCAATTTTAGAAATATCTAGTTGAAAATAGATCCCTCATAGAGAGACACAGAGGACACCTTTATAATCTACCAATATCACAAAATTAGGTATAATAATTTTTAGTTCTTGCGAAAAGGCAAGATACTATTACATTCATTGAATGCAATTTTTCAATTAGACTAATCAATGAAATCAATGAATTTAAAAGTTTATATGGAACTTACAATGTATATTTTTTTTTTTTCTTTTTTTTCCTTATTAATTTCGCAGAAAACTAATAGAATCATTAGATTCCATATTAGTTACATATATCTATAAAATTTGAAGATATACTAATATTTGCAAAAGCTATATTAATTTGAATTTTTTTTAAAATTGAAAAATACAATTTTTTGAAAATTGTATTGGCCCATGATAAACAAGGGGTGCATGTGCCAAAGTTCCTGCCTTTGTGTTTTCATGGTTGACTGAAGTAGCCTTTGGTTAAAATGTAATATATTTAGTTTAATAATTATAACAAGTAACTAATAATGAAAAAATATAGTATTATAGTACTAAGCTAAATTAAATGACAGAATATAGTTAGTATATTATTATTAAATTTTATAACTGCAATGTTATATATTAATTAAAGCTTTAAAAGAATTTATAAGTAGACATTATAGTATCATGGTAAATTAAACTGAGACATCCTAAAGAACATTTATCATAACAAATATATTTATTGACTAATTTTGTGTAAGATATAGATAAAATTATATTATTTTTTTCAGCAAGAGTTAAAAGAAGATTTAGCACAACAACTTTTCTTTTATAATGATAGTTATTTCCATGACAACTAGATCTAGTTGCCAGAAAATACAACTTAAGCATCTATTGTAAACTAGAAGACATTTAATTACATAGTTTTTTAATTCTCTATAGTCTCTTTAGTCCACCACTTTTGATGATGGTGGCAAATAGTTTCAAATTCTTTATGAATGTCAAAACTATCATTAGTAGTTTCTGAATCCTTGAGGAATTAGCACTGAGAGAATGAGAAGGTAGATAAACTTCATTATTGGCGGACATTAATTGTATTTAGCAACATAAAAAATGTAGGCAGCACAAAGTTATGGGACTGGTCTATCGGGCAGCTTTCATGGATGTGCATTGAGAGTCCTGCAAGTAGGTAGTTCGCTTCAAGATTGGATGCCATGATGATGAATATTGCTTGTTTGCATTGAATATATAAATAAGAAGTTATATTTAAAATAGCTTGCATCAGAAATAAACATATTACATAGTACATACCTAGGTGGAGCACCGATGAGGCTAGAAACTGAATGTTGTTCCATGTATTCAGGCATATTTTCTTGCAATACTCTTTGTTGGGCAGCGTTCATGGATGTGCATTGAAAGAGTCATGTAAGCAAGTACTTTTCTTCAAGATTGGATGCCATGATGATGATGGTGTTGGAGTAATTAACTGTCTGATCATATCCACAATAATAGATTAAGAGTCAGGTAAACTATTGTTTGTTTGCATTGAATATGTTGGTGTTTTATTTTGATGTTAACAGTGCTAAAACTACTAGGCGACAAAAGGCTTAGTACCTAGATATCAGTACATACACAACCTAAAGAATAGCCAATTCTCATTATCACTTGCATATGCAAAGTACTAGGGCCCAACTTCAACAAAACCTTAGACGGTTTTCTACTCTTTTGGCTCTGTAAAACCAGGGCAGGTGCACCCGGGGATGGTTCAAAGATGGAATAATTGTATGAGAATTATCCTTAGTTTCATTTTGATTCTCATCTCTAAATCCTCAAAACATATAGGTAAATAACTGATAAACACATCCCTTGAACAGATATGGCCAAGAAATCTTCTATAGCTCTGCAGATGTTTCCAACAACAATGGCTAAATGAAGCTAAAACAATCCATGCAGGCAAGTGCTGGCCAACTTTGAAAATCTTACAGGAAAGATAATTGAAAATTGATTTTATGATGTATTTTGAAAAGCCTAGTTATAATATACTTCTCTTTTGGCTGAAATACTTTCGATCAGTGCCTAATCCATTGGGAATTCAGAGTCAAGTAAATTCTTAGATCTAATTTGTTGCCTTGCAACGAATTTTCATCAGCAATTCTTATCAGAATTTATCATTCAAAAATCCTTATTAACACCCCAGCAACCTCATCACATTCATCAAAGCCTTTACTTAATCCATTGAATTAACAGCAATAACAAATGGATGTACAGTCTTACTAAATTGCAATCAATTGCATAAGCTCTTACTCACACAACATCAAGGTAGCTCAATATTAAAAAGGAGACAAAATTCAGAGAAGAACAGATATGGGGACAGTTCATAATTTGTATTCATTTCCTTTGAAAATGGTATATCCTTTACAAAAGACCCAGAAAAACCTTCAGAGAAGAAGCACAGTTCTTTCTACATTCATCCATATCTCAGAAATTTTGACAGAAAAAGTATACTATAAATTTCTTTTCCAAAATGTTTGGACCAAAAACAGAACTAAGCACAATACTTAGTGAAAACCAAATTCGGACCCATCTTTAGCCTTGGGATCTCACTTAAATAATGTGAGATGCAACAAGCTTCAGGCTACAGAAGGTGACAGGTGTCCTTCTTTTGAAAAACAAAAACAAGAATAACAGAAAGGTTGATTACAATAGCACTTCTTGGCGGGTCCCTTTCTGTTATGCTTCTTGGTTGTTATGATCTGCTCTCGCAATCATTCCTCATCTTCAGAGTACATACCCATAAGGTCTGCAAGTGATGTATCATCTTCTGTTACATGCAAAATCACTTTAACCTGGGGATTTTCTATGTCATCATTGCTGACTACAAGAGTAACTATTATTCTTACATCTTCCTCGTCATCGTCCCCTGACATCTGTTCACTAAACTGATCTTTCCATCTATTAAAGGTATCATCATCTGGCCAATCAAAACTTAGGGTTTCTCTTTGTATTTTTATTAAAGAATTGGCATTTTCTTCTAAATCATCGAATTCTTTTCTTATATCAGCATAATACAATTGTATTTTTACCAGCTCTTCATTTGTCTTTGCCCAAAACCAATAGCCAGTCTCACTGATGATGTTTGTTATTCTGTTATCAAATAATTCATCCATTTCCTTTTTCCATTTGTCTTTTTCCTTTACTGCATCAACAGATTCTGATGATAAGGCATTTGAACTGTAGATATACAAATAATTGTAACATCATTATTCCTCTGTCTCCACTTCTGTGCAAGAGAATCTAGTCCATTCTTTTCTTTATTTAACTCATCTATGAGGGTTACAATCCTTGTCAACTGGTCATAAAAATTTGACCATTGTATTTTATCCCTCAAGTATGTCACACCCTGCCTCCATTTCTCTTCCTGCTGATTTCTAAATTCTATCTGCCACTCATGTAATTTGGTTTTTTCTGCTTCAAACTCCTCTGTAGTATAGAATTGGGGTCTTTCAGGGGTGTCAGGTATCTCAATAATAGGGGTTAATCCCACAGATGACTATGGGGGATATGCAATTCTTAATGTACTGGATTCTCCCACTTTTCTCTTTCCAAGTACCTTTTCTAATTGAGATACCCTGTTTTCTAACTCAATTCTCCTTTTTACCTCTTGATTATAGGCTTCCACCACTACTTCATATTTATTATGCATATCAATCATTTCCCTCTCTTCTCTTTCCGCAGTAGCCAGGGCAAATTTAGAATAATCCACATTCCTGTGGGCTGCCTGTACATTTGAAGTGTCAGCAACTCTTCTTACAATGATACTCCCTATTAATCCTGAATCATCAGGCTGTGATGAAGTAACTCTGGATCCTCTTCTCAGGGACCACATAACAAGGGCAGCTTGATCATTGCTGAATGTTGTACCCAAGAATTCCTATTTATTTGGATCCTGGAGTCCTAAATTATTTGAAACAGAATTAAAAATTAATGCGTCAGCAATGTCCCAATTGGGCAATAATAAAACATTAGCATTTTTTACCATCTGTCTTCCCTCATCAGGGGTTATATTTTGGAACTCTTGAACCATTTGTTCCTTTATTAGATTTTGAATGGAGGTCTCATCCATTTCTGGATGTTCTGCTCTCATATTATTGCACCTTTGCTCAAAAATGTGCATGTTTACTCTCCACGCAAACTGATGGAAAGCCCTAGATCTTACAAAATTGTTATCAGACAAAAAATGCTGACTGGCTTGTTCCAAAACAGGGTCCAATTCCCTTCCTCTGAAATCTGCTGTAGTTAATTCAAAACTTGGTACAGGGGGTTCCTGAGGGTTCCCTTCATCAATCTCTGCTTGTGTAACAAAAATTTCTCCTTGTGACCCCATTTGTTCGAATTGCTCATTGGTGAGCTGTTCTTCCTCAATTCTTATTGGGGTTTGAGAAGGTGAGCCACTTTCATCAGGGGATACTTCCTCCCTTATTATTCTCCTTCTTTTGGGGGAAGGTTCAGGGGGTCTTTCTTCTAGGACAGTGCTGGTGGATTCACTTATCTGTTTTTCTTTATGCACAACGGGCACCTGCTGTCGGACAATAGTATATCCTGTTTTCTTCCGTACCACCAGTGGACCTATTCCAATGTTGGGGGTGAAACCCAATTTTCTCATAATTTCTCTGGCTTTATCTGGAAAAGAATTAATAAAATGTTGTTTCTTCTCATTCATTACTTCCATTATCTCAGAGAAATTACTCATGAGCTTATGTATTTTATCTGCATTGTTTGCAGCATTACTAAGAGGACTGAAATTTTTATCAAAACAATTAATGAATTCCAAAACTTTTGAATAGACTCTCCATTTTTCTTTCTTTATTTCTTGCTCATGGAGAGAATATTCATTTCTTATTATATCTTCAGGAAAATAGAATTCATGCTGAACTGGACGAAGCTTGATTCTCAATCTAAGGACAGAGTTAAAGAAACCTTCTGTATCACAAAAACGAGAGTGAGACACTGCCATTTTGTATTGATCCAAAAATTTATGGAGAAAGACCCACCCTTCTTTAGTTATCACAAACTGGTGGGCTATAGTACAAGTAGGAAAAATTGATCCTATCCCCCTTTTGTGCAAAAAGGCCTCCTCCACTCCTCCCAACTGCCACAAAAATTCAGCTATCCCTACCTTTAAAGGTACCTGATAGGGTAACACATGGGGTGTTCCTTTGAAACCATAGACCCTGATGACCGTTGAGACTGAATATGGGATAATATCTCCCCAATTATGTGAAACTTTTAGATTATGGGTTTTGTCCATAGGCCTGACAAGGTGCATTAATGCCTTAGGGATTCTGGGATTGTCACTCAATATGAGGCACCTTAGTTTGGAGGCAAAGTGCCTATCAAATCTAACGAAGCTAGCATTTTCTGCTTCCCAGGTCATGTCTGCACTCCATAATTGGACTGGCAGTGCTTCCCCTTCTTGTTCTCTATTTAAAACCATTTCTTTACCAAAATAAGTGGCCCCCTTTAAAAAGAAACATATGCATCAGTAAGGAATACTGACCCCAAACCTTTTCCACCTTGCCCTGTGCAATCCCCACCAATCCATGATGGATCTCATTTGCCAAGTAAGATGCAAAATCAAAAATTATTTCCACACCAAAAGAAGAGATTTGGGTGATCATATACATGAAGCTCACCGGAATAAAATCTTCTTCGCCCTCTCCGAAGACTCTGCACAGGGTCCTATATATCTCCACTGCCCTGGCATTAAAACATGATTTCTTGAAGGGCTCTTTAGAAGATGATGTTATGGTTGGGAGGCCTCCAATCCGGCCTATGTGGGCTTTCAGTGCACCCTGTCTAACTACATCCCTCTTGGATATATATTCTTTTTCTAAATCTATCAGATTAATGGGCACATGATACGTGGTGAGGGGTCCCAGATTGAAAACCTTCCTAATCTCCTCGGGACTGATGGTAACTAAAGCCTCACCATCTATTCTCCTCACTACCTTAGTGGCTTGGTCATAGTTTTTTGCTATGGCTTCAAGCAGGTCAAAATCCATAAACACGCTGGGGACAACAAGCTTCCCAAGATCAAAATTCCAAATGTTGGCATGAGGGGCATATAACTTTCTCTCTGTAAACCATTTCTTGAATAAACTCAAACCAGTTTGAGCAGTTTGAGCATCCCGGACCCAATTACCCTTATCATACAATCCATCAGCTACCCTAAGCCTAAGGTCGAGTGAGGTTAACCTCTTAACTTGCACCGTTTCTACAGTGGACTCAGGAAGTAACTCAAGCAAATCATCATGCACATTTCTATCCAGGTAGTTTACTGCTCCTGTAAATCCCTTCTTAGGAGGCATCTTGGGCTATCCTTTTTAAAACTTAAAAGCTCACAAAGATGATGGCAGTTTTACTTACTTGAATTCTGTCTCAATTCTCTTTTGTATTCCTGCAAAATTTCAGCGAACAGATAACTTGACAATTTTTTATCAACCTTGGCACGCTTTTCTTTCAGTAATAGCTTCTGCACAAGAATGGCTTCAAATCTTTTCTCGCGTGAAATGAAACTGATGCAATCTCTCTGTATTATACTCTATTTTTCCTCACGGACGAAGCTTTCTTGTCTAATTAATACAGAGAGTGGCACTACATTTTTTATTTAAAACTGCGCCGTTGATCTTCAAAGATCCTACGATCATGCGGTACAAAGAGAACAACTAGGAGTTATATTTGCCATGTCAGTTATTTTACCCAATGAGAGCTTGCCACGTACATAATTCTTTCTTTTGATGGCGCTTACATTTAGACCCATTGACGTCGGAGAACACGTGTCAGCATGTCGCTACTTCGTTATGCATAAAGAACAAGCACCTTGCCATGACGAGGCGGCGACAACCGTTGATCGGATCAAGAAATGATCGAAAGATATGCTACAGGACTTCTTAAGAAAGAAGGCGGCGGGCCCAACTCGCTATGTCGCTGAAATTATCTTCCTTGTAACTCTTCATAGCGAGGTAGCGAGCTCCGTTGATTCACTTCAAGCTGACATTCCATATTTATTGTACATTTGGTCAGATAGGTATTAATGAGAATCGGATCTTTGCATAGCTGGCACATGTCAAAATTTATCACAGTCATCTGTCATTACACGTCATCAAAGATCTTGCCGATCTTTTGCCATTTTATGGGGCCTCGCTAACTCGCTAACGGTGAAGCACCTCAATTTTCCGATAGCGAGGTAGCGAGCTTCGGCACTTAAAAAGATTCCGTGCCGGAAAATGCAAGGGGTACCCAGTAATTACTTCTGTTAATTAAAACTGATTCTGACAACGGTATTTATGACTGGTCATGCCACCTGGTGTAATTATGATACAAGCAAGATGCAATGTCATCATTTTTAGATTTTCACGTGGCCTCGCTACTTCGCTAACGGTGAAGTGCCTGAATTTTCCGATAGCGAGGTGGCGGAACTTTCGGAAAAATCAACATTCCGGCTCTGATGTCAGATATTCTAGTGGGTCCCTCTCCTCCCTTTTTTATGGCGAATTGCAAAGTGTACCTGCACAATAAAGCATTTAATAAGCAAATCTCTGATCGCCGCACCTTCACTTCATGGTCCCACCGCTTAAAAACTCAACACTCGCTATCTCGCTATACTTAATGAGCATGCAACTCTCAATAGCGAGGTAATGCCAGCGGTAGATCTAATCGGATCTGACAGTTGGGACAAATAGGAAGAAAGGTAACCCGGGAGAAAGGAAAAGGAATACGAAAGCATATTCGCTTCTTTTGAAATTTGAAAATTTCACGCCCGACCATTTATGAATAGGGATGAATATAGGGCTTATATGGCGATTATTTCTTATAGATGTTTTATCCAAAACCCTATGCTTCACTTAGACATAGAACATCTGACTTTTCTATGGTTTAACTGAAAAATTTTTTACTGCAGAAAAAGTCAGACCAACAGAATACATAAATAAGAAATTATATTTAAAATAGGTTGCATCAAAAATAAACATATTGCACAATACATACCCAGCTGGAGCACTGATAAGCCTACAAAATTGAATGTTGGTCCATGTATTCAGACATATCAATCTGGAGAAGCAAGTTTAAGGCAAGAAATGTGAAAGACGCAATGGGTTTATTTAATACGATGATACAAATTCAGTAGAAAAAGCAAGAATACTCATGAGGATTATTGATGTTAAAAACTTATAGAAAGGAAGAAGTTGTTTTTTCAACGATGAATATGACTCAGGCAGGCAATGATTATGCAGATTTACATTTTCGAATTCAAGAAAATAACAATAGTTAACTTACATGTCACTTAAAAATCAAGCTAAAATAATTAACATTGCTATAGTTAAAATCAACATAAAAATTATTAAAAACTGCAAACTTAACATGGAAATCAAGTAAAGAGTTTAGCTCAAGTGATGTTCCATGTATTCGAGCATATAACAAGAATACTCATGAGGATTATTGTTGTTAAAAACTTATAGAAAGGAAGAAGTTATTTTTCAGAGATGAATATGACTCAACTAGGCAATGAATATGTAGATTTACATTTCCCAATTCAAGAAAGAAACAATAGTTAAGTACATGTCACTTAAAAATCAAGCTAAAATAATTATTGTCGCAGTTAAAATCATCATAAAAGTTATAAAAAACTATAAACTTAACACTGCCAAAAGAAGCAGTGTAATTTTTATGCTTTAAATGGTTAGTATAAATGTGATGATCAGAATCTATACTCTTATAGTAAAAGTTGATTAGCAACACAACATTTTAGTTGTAGGAAATGGATTAAGACTGGAACATGGAGATCAAGTAAAGAGCTCAGCTCAAGTGAACTGTGCCATATTGAAATTATGTATGGTATAATTTTTACCTAGAACTTAAGAAGTATGTATGAAAAACATTTAATATGTGTTGAAATGCTTTTTATTGAATGTTAGTAGTGACTATTCAAAATAGCATAGACAACACATATGTACTAGTGACTATTCAAAATAGCAAAGACAATATATATGTTTTATAACATATTTGATCGAGTACTATGATTGGTATTTGAAACCAAAACTTTGTAATAGCTACAATATGAGAAAAGTATTTGATGTAGTCGGAGCCCTGTACAATGATATGATTGTATGAGTCAAGTTAGTATTACATAGAAAAAGTGATTTAATATGAAATCAGAAGAAACGAAAAGCATTGTCAATGTGTATACCTCAGTGAAGACATTGTGTGGCCTAATCTTCAAGTGCGAGAACATGATTTATCTGACTGCTTTGATTTAGATTGAACTTTCCTCTTAGCTAGAAGTCTCCAAACATAAATATAGTGGCTAGTTTGTCAGCGACATATGCTTCATATGTCAGCGACATATGCTTCATATGTCATATTTTGTAAGGAAGGCCAGATTTGTTGAGCAATATCCTTCTCTGCAAAGCAGTGGATAGTTTGATTGTTGTTGATAGTGATGATTGCTTTAACATGTAGGGAATATATGTAGTTGACTTCCTCTTTACATTTGACACAATATGCTTTGTTGTTATTTAGTGTGGTGTAGCTGTCAAATTTGTAGTCACATTTAGGACAAAATGTATGAAATGGATTTGAATATGCATTTGCAGGTGTCAAGAGCCCAACAACCTGTAAAAAGGTTCAAGAATATTAGCAAAATGTTGAATCTTATTGTAGGAAATGATAAGTACAAGGTATTTGAAATGGTTACCTCAAAAGTGGTGTGCAGGAGTGCATGGAGTCTTTCCAATGTTCTTTTGTCATTTAGGCTGCAAATATATGTTGATGGAGTTGTACGAAGAGCGTGCTTTTGATCTTGCTTTTTTGCAATGTTTTTAAAAAGGAAGATTGGAATTTCACCTTTTCATAACTGTTGTTCTATTTGATAGAAGAGTTGAGAGAAAGATGGATGCATTTACAGCTATGTTGGAAAAGTAATAGTGATTATTTTGCGAAATGAAGCAAAATTGTTTTAAAAAGTATTAAAAAAAATGGATGTAGAATGAAGAAGCTTACCGGTGCTTTATTTATATCTGTATGGCCATCTTTGATATCAAGAATGTGTTGTGTTGCTTTTTTGTTTTCTACCACAACAAGGGCACCTACTATTCCATAAGCATATTCTTTTGTACTAGACATAAGTTGTTTTATAGTTGTACCTGTGATGAAGTTATATTCATTTTGAAGTGGTGGAGTAGTTTCAATTTCATTAGAATCTTTTAAAGTTAAGATGTAATTAGAATCTCCGTGGTCAAAATCTATTTTTAGTGCAACATGGAATTCTTTTATTGCTATTGCAGTTCCTGGTATTATATTATTCTCAAACTTGTGTCGTAGATGGCTACCAACAGTTAGTGTTATTGTCATTTCGCCCTTACAATCTGTCAAACCAGCTCATAAGACTTCATGTATTCCTATGATTTTGTCAAGGATAACTTTGTAGGTGACAAGTACAATGCCTTCAAAAGTGCTGCCAAATTTTCTAGCATTTAGATCTTCAATTGTTACTGGTTTTTCATAAGTTAATTTTGGCCTAATAGAAAACAAGAAAGATGATGCTAAGTTGCATGATTTGGAGGACTGCAAAAGATGCAAAGAACAATTCATGGTAATACCATTTTGGTTTTTTTTGCTTGTTTGTATCTGCCTCAGTTGCTAGGTTTGTTGTCTCCATTATGATTGGTCTATTATAAAGGAAAGAACACAATGTTAAGCTTGGTCCTTATGTAGATAATGCAGTATATCAAAGTAATTGATGCTATAACTTTTTTGATTCTTTTTTTTCATTTATATCTGCTTCATCAACTACTTTAGTTCTGTCCATCATTGTTGGTGAAAACACAAGCAAATTGAATGTATTTAGAATGAGAAGATTGAGCCTTATTGGAAAAATGTAACTGTTGGTTTTTGTAATATCATGTTATAGAATGAATGTTTATAAAAGTTGAAAGGTGATCTATCCAATATACTTCTATTTTATAGGTGGAACATATATTTCTGATTGAATTAGTCCATATGTGGTCAATTAGTGGTCTATGGGCAATATGTGTTTTGTTGAGAACAAATTTTGTCTTGTATTGCTTCATATGTTGTATGAGTTTTCTTGTCATTTTATTGTCCTTAGACATGTCTAGATTGAAATCTCCTACAATGAAAAGAGCAGTTTGTTGAATTGGGTAGCTAAAGATGCTAGTCATTGTGGTTAGGATTTCATCTATAGGGGTATTGGGTCGTATGTAAACATTTGAAACAATGAATTCAAGGGCATCATAATGCAGTGTTAGCATTATGGCTTCGGTATTTTGTATTTTATGTTCTCTTGTATTCAACACTAACAGATTGTCAGTTGTAAAAGTTGTTATGCCATGTATATGGTATACTGTATGGTTGTTGTATTTGTGGAGCAGATTTGTATGGGATGGAGGTAAGTGGACCTCTTGGAGGCACAAAATATTAGAGTCCATGATGTCATAGTCATTGACAATATCATTTGTATGTGCTCTTAGACTACGAGTCTTTAGTGTGCATAACAGTAGATGTGAATTTGGCATTGAACAAGTCGGTTGATTTTCAAGTTGCCATTTTGCATGTGTTTAAAGGCAAGACATTTCAGAATGAATATTTTGTTTGATCTTCAAATGATTTGATTATAGAGGTTTAAGTAAAAATAGTGTTTGAATTGTTTTT
This sequence comes from Cupressus sempervirens, assembly GCA_028749045.1. NCBI lineage: Eukaryota > Viridiplantae > Streptophyta > Pinopsida > Cupressales > Cupressaceae > Cupressus > Cupressus sempervirens. Next base: position 111,126,445 of record CM053784.1, on the reverse strand, counting down.
GTTCTTGAAAGTGTTGTGTATGTTAAGCCATGTTGTGTAATGCCAATTGGGTCAAAAGCTACTTATATTGGGAATTGTTTTCTAATCTTTACTTGTCCACTGTTAAGCATTTTTGGAATTGGCCTTGTTATTCTATCCATGGGAACCCAATCTCTTTGAATTTATGTTGTATAGTATCGAGCTAGTTTATTTCGCTGGTGGTGGCCTATTTTTGGATCATTAAATTGAATCCAAATTATGTCAATGTCTTGTTCACTTGTGTATGTTTTGAATATTCCATCTGATCCATTGATAAGGCCATCTTCTGTGTTATAGTTTCCTTCAATAATTTTGACAAGGATGTTTGGTTTTAAGATTATTTGACTTGGTAGAATTGTTGAATGGTTGTAGATTCGTGTTGCAATGTAATTTTGGTCTACAAGGTCAATTGCACCTAATACAATGGTGTTACCAGGAAGTATGGATAGCATATTCCTGTTATGTGTGTCAACATCTTGTCTTTTGAAAAAGAGGTATGGGAATGTTGGGTCAAATGGTGTTGGGTGTAGGCAAGCATGATTTAGGTATTGTATATCATCATTTGTATGTGATCCCAAACATATCCTATTAAGAGTGGCAATGAATTGGGTATCATTTTTCTACATTGTTGTGTTTAGGGAATAACACTTTACTTTGTCTCTCCAAAAATTGTAAGGCATTAATTTTGTTGGAGATGGTTCATTATTAAATACATCTGAGTCTAGTATTGGGAGAGCTTGGTAGAGATCACTAGAAAAAATTGTGTCGATGTTGCCAAAGTATTTAGTAGGAAATTGCATAATATCACGTAATCGTTTATTGAGGTATCACAAAAATGTGGACCCTTCCAAAGAGATCTTGTATATGAGAAGCAGATGTAGTTGTCTATAGGTCTTTGACATTGTATCTAATGTCTCTATGCTAAGTGGGACAAATTCTAATTTGTTGAAAGGTATGTGGAAGGCTAAATGCAGTGTTGTTCCACCAATGTTGTATGTTGATTTTCCTATATATGCAGTCATCGGGCCTTTTGGTTTGTTAGGATCACTATGAATTGTATTGTTGTACAATTGGATGAGAGCTTGCTAAAGAGTTGTTGCAGTAAATGTCTTTCCTATTCTTGCACCTCCTATTAGAAACAAGTGTATTGGACTATTAGGTTCCTTTTAACTTTTTCATGATAATGTCTTTAATGATTTCTTGTTGCTCTCTATTTAAAGTTCTTCTTAGTCTGCAGTATTCATTATTGTCCATGATCTATAGATGTCTTGCAATTTCAAATGCTCTTGGGACTAGGTTATTGGTGCTTTTATGAAGTGTGGTTTGAATATCTTATTGTATGTCATATTTTTCTTCTTGTATGGGTTTTGTTTCTACAAATCTAATGTCTTCGATGTTGACATCATTTTATTTGATTTTAGTGATAGCTTTATCAATGTCACCCTAGGCAGAATTTGTGGAGTAGCAAAATTTTGCACGATTGATTTGGATCATTGTTTCATTCTGCAAATATGCATTTTCCCAAGTGTTACAGTTTTCTTTTAGCATATTTTCACTTATGATGAATGACTTATACAATATTAATTGCTCTCTACAATAGCTTTCTATGTTAATGTGCTTGTTGAAGTTTATGAAACAAATTACTTTTGGCTTGGTTTTATGGTGAAGCTCAGTGCCGCCTTTTCTATGTTTGGAAACAAATTTTGCAAGGCAAATGTTTGAAATAGTTTGTGGGCATTCTAAATAATAGTCCATTATTGATTTGCACATCACATTTTTTGATTCATCGTCCTCTTTATTTAATGCTTTCATTGATTTCAATATAAGTGTTCAATCATTTTTAGGTCTTGTATCAATGAAGATACATTTTCTAGAACTGTAATTCAGTGGTAATGAAAGAGCCAGATGTGTTGCTTGTTGAGATGACATTTGGTGGAGGTATAGTAAAGCATTTCCTAGTTTTGATATCGATTTTATGGAATTTATATTGTCTTGTTGGTGGTCTTTATGGATTCTCTTGAATGCATTTGTCATTGACTTATCCACTTTTGACATATAGGAGTTGCAATACATTGCTACAACATATGCATTAAGGACGTATTGTGCATCTGTATTCGCTCTCCAAAGCTCTAGTATTTTTTTGGAGAAACTATTGTTCCATATTTGAGAAGGTTCCCTTTGAAGATAAAGGGTAGGTTTATTGATTGTAGATCTCAAGGCCATTATGTAGTCATTTCCGTTGACACCTATTTCCTCTAAAAAATCTATGAATGTAAATGTGTTGTAAGTTTTTTTTCAATTTTGGTATAGATGTTTTTAGCAATTGAATATAAATTTTCATTTGCATCTTCTCAGGGTTCAAGTATTGTTGTATTCCTAATTGGTGGAAATGGAAAATTATATCTACAACATGTATTCATGGATTTTCTGCATCATTTTGTATGGTGGTGTATATGCAATATTGCTATATTTGGGTCTAAATCTTTTGTGTCACATGTAATGTGTTTGTCAATAAATTTTGTAATGCTTGTATTGCTATGCCTTCCATATACGGGTGCATTCTGAAATTTGGTCATGTTCATTTCCACGATTTTGAAATTTGGTTACTGAAAAATAGTCTAATACATTTCCAAAGAAAGACTGATCTATAAAGATCAATGTTTTTAATGCATTTATCTTATTCCTATAGTATCGTGCATAGGTTATTGGGTCTCTTTTGATTAGTTCATAGACATTTGTGTCATTTTATGTAACAAGGTCTTGTTTGTTTGTTGAATAGTGATTTGCATGTAGTTTTTGCAATGTTATTTGTAGTTCAAACCAGTTTTGTCTGACACTGGTAAATGTGAGGAAGAAAGTAGGTGGTCCTAGTTGTTGTATCATTGCAAAGACATTATTTTTAAGGTGTTGTGTGTAATCAGGAGATATGCATTTTTTTTTAAGTCAACATAACCTATATCTGACTTTAATATTTTCTCTAGATTTGGTTTATGCTTGACTTCTTTTGCTAATAGCTTTCTTCCTTTTAGTTGGGCCTTTGGAATTCTTATCCACATTGTGGACATCACTTGTATAAGTATTTTAATTGTTTTAAAGAAGAGGTTAATTGTATGGTATGCAAATCGCCTTTGTGAATGTGGCAATTCCCATAGCATTATTTTTTGGTAGGTGAAATTTTTAGTGATATCATTATCACGTGAGTTACCAAAGAACAAAGTTGGGAAATTCGTTTCTTTTGCATATTTGTCTTGGAATATTCCAATAGGGTATTGGTCTTGGGTAGGTGCAACTTCAATTAACTTGTCTTGCATTTTGTGTATGTTAATAGATTTAGTGAACCCATGCACCAAAGTTTGACATGGTCCTTGTTCATTGTCACTATCTGACTCAAAGTCAATTGTGGATAATTCATTTTGGTTATTAATGTCAGTATCTATTTGGATAGCTTGCTTCCAGTTGTCATTGAGTTTTACATTATGCATTCTATATAATGTTGTTTTTGTCAATTCTTGAAGAGCTTGCATGATAATTGTTGCACGTACCATGCCTTTTTGGAAAGCATTTCTATATTCTAAACATCTTTTCAAGGAAATTGCAATTGTTGTTGTATTGGTAGTAGATACAGGGAAAGCTCTTTGAACAATGTTTGTGTCAACAAGAATGTTAATGATCGAACCAGTTAGGCCAAATTGAGATCGTTTGTATCCAAGCTCCCATATTTGTGCAAAAGAAATTCATAGTGAAACAAAATGCTTCTCCAATTCTCTTAGCATTTTAGGATATTGCATTGCATCACTCATTTTGATATTGTGTGGTGTAGCATATGTAGGAAGAGTCAATTGTTTTAATGCAATATTACATTTTTGACAAATGTAATTTGTTAGTGTATTGATAGGTGCTTGACTAGTTTATGGTAGGTTAGTTTTTGTTCATTTTGAAATGCTCTAATGTCTTTTTTGAAACACAACATTTGACAAATACTGCTTGAGTATTTTGGCGTATCTTGATTTTTTTTTTTTTAAATAATTGTATTGGTGGTAATGTTTTTTTCCTGTGTTGAGGAAAATGTTTCATTTTTTTGTAGTTTGTGGGAAATTTTGTTTGATTTTTGAATGAATTGAAGAATTTGTTTTCATCAATTTGATTATTGTCTCTAATCAATTTTTTAATAGTACGAAGTGATATTCTTTCATTAGTATTCTTCTTTTCAATCATTGGTAATTATATTTGGAAAAGTTTTGTTGGTTGTTTATCTCTTGATGTATTCTTGAACTATTATTTTGCCTGGTCATTGGTATAATTGAAATTGCAATGCAGAAGAGGCTCAAAGTCTCCATGGAGTGGATTACTATCATTGAAAAGTAATGAGTACAGTTCTGTATGTAATGTCCTATTGAAGTGCAAGTACTTCTTGTATTTGGTTAGTGACCAAACACATACTTGTATGTTCAACCATTTTGATAACCAGTGAATGCAAAAGACATCTCCCCATAGTCTAATTTTGGTATTGCCTAGGGCTAGATTCGCAAACAATTGCATTCTACTCAAATATGATGTAACATCTGTAACTTTATGCAGTTCATATGATGTTTGCACACTCAATTCAAGGTTGTATGAGTCAATAACATCCTTCTCACCTCTTTGCAAACAAGCTATAAAGTATTCAATAGTTCCTTTGCACAGTTGAAACAATGTATACTTGTTGTCAAGCAAGTATTGGAAGGAGTCAAATAAACAATCTCCAACTATGTATTTAAATGAATTTAGTCTATACAATCCTTCTTTTTCTAGAACAATGTCGATGTCAAATTCTAGAAGTTTTATTTGAGTTTCATAGTTTTCTACATTCATAATTTCTGAAATGTTTTCTATTGGTTGGTTTCTTTGGCCATAATGTGTAACATGTTTGCAATTTTTCATTTTATCCACAAACAAACATATAATGCACTATTACCTGTAAATGTTGTACTGAAATTGATTCTACTACAACATGTGCTGACTTTCAGATTTGCAGATAACCCCTACCAATAATGGAAAAGAATTCCAATTAGCTACTAATGTTTATATGCACATAATAATTGCAAGCTACATGATTGAAACATGATTTGTTTGATTAAATTAAATACTAGATACAAAGATGAAAGAGAAGAATCAATTCAAAAATCAAATTATTAACATATAGTATCCCTATCCATTGTCAGTCCCAATCTCATTTCTATATTCTATATTTGCTCATGATTATTATTACCTATATCATACATCTCCTAGTGATTGTGATTAATAATATAATTTAGATTAATCTAAATTAGTTTCTTAATTATAAAATTTTACTTTTATTTTAAGAAATTTGCTATATCAGAATTGAAAAGTGGTTGTTTAATGTTTATCATTTCACCTATATATTTATTATATTTTAATGTTATTTCAATAATTTTATATCTTCATAATAGTATTATTATATTACAAAAATTTGTATTGATTTTAATTCTAATAGTCCTATCATTTTTTTACATTACATTCTTATACTTTGAAGACTAATTTGACCAAGATTCAAATGAATGAGATTTCTACTAAAAAGTTGAAATCATTTCTTACTTCATAGTTCTTACTTTGATTTAGAAAACTTAGAAACATTTTTAAAAGGAACGAGAAACTATAGAATGAAAATAGATAATTGCATACCTGTTACACAGTACTTCAACAATATTGCTTAATCTATACATGTATAAATGAAACAATTAATACTAATAAAGAAAACAAAAAAACATAATACAAAGGTAAATTGCAAATTCATTGTTTTTTTTAAATCAAACATATAATGCATTGCTACCTATAAATGTTATAATGAAATTGATTCTGCTACAAAATGTGCTGACTTTTAGATTCGTAGATAACCCTCGCTAATAATGGAACATAATTCCAATCAGTTGCTAATGTTTACATGCATATGATATTTGCAAGCAACATGATTGAAACATGGTTTGTTTGATTAAATTAAATAGTAGATATAAAGATGAAAGAGAAGATTCAATTGAAAAATTGAATTATTAACATACAATACCCATATCCATTCTCAATCCCAATCTCATTCCTATATCTTGTATTTGTTCATGATTATTATTAGTTATATCATACATCTCCTATTGATTGTGATTAATAATCTAATTTAGATTAAAATATAAATTAGTTGCTTAATTATAAAATTTTACTCTTATTTTAAAAAACTTGCTATATCAGAATTGAAAAGTGGTTGTTTAATGTTTATCGATTTCAGCTATATATTTATTATATTTTAATGTTCTTGCAATAATTTTCTACATCTGTTTTTGTAAATTATTAAATTAAGAAATTAAAATATTTTATTATTTGTTTGAAATCTATTTTCATTTATATCTATTTTGATTTAATGTTTTACTTTGTATACATGAATATTATTATTTTTAGTTCTTATATTCTATAACAGTGACTGAAATAATATTGAATTATCAATTATAGATTTGTACTATTTAACATTATCTTTATTTTAAAATACCTTTATTAATTAAATAGCTTAATTGTTTTGAATGTTTCTTTTCAGAAATTATATAATATTTTTCACAATTGTATTTATAATCATCACGGTGACTTTTTTCCTTCTTGTGTAAACGTTGTAGCATTTAAGAGAAAAAAAAGCAAGAAAATAGATTGTAAAGAAGAAAATCTACAAAAAATGAAGTAAATAGATTGCAATTTGAAATTGACATTTTACTTTCATAGCCAATGGCAGCATTCTAATATCTTGGGAAGGAAGAAATATGAAATGAACATATTTTTTGTTTCAAAAAATAAAAGACCATCTGAAAAGAAGGTTCCATTGTACTTCATTTTGGAAGTAAAGGTCATCTAAAAAAAATCTGATTTCATTGCAAAAGTTTGCAGATTAGTATCCCTTATTATTAATTGTCTCGAAAGCATGTCACATGTTATAAATCCCATTACCCATATTTAATGTTTGAAACAATCAATGTGCGGGTCATTTAATGCAGGTCTCTCAGGTCATATATGCATCAGTCTAGTAGATTTATTACTATAATAGACATAACCAAGAGCAATTGAACCTCTACCACGCCCACCCAAATTGCGACAAATTCATAATCAATTCATAAGATTCCTTGATGTTCATAGAATAATTAAATAATCAATTAAATCAAAAATATTTTTTCAAATTTGTTTTTAAATATATAATGAAGTTAGGTAAGAGCTTACAACATTGTAAATTGTGAGCCTTTTATATTGGAGAATCTAATAGAGTTAAATAAAGTAAACAAAAATAATTAAATAAAACACATAATAATCAATCTTGACTTAGATTTCTTATCAATGGACTCTTAATCTCTTGATAAAAGAGTGAAGAAATCAAAAAAAATCTAAAATAGAAAAAAGATAATAGAATCACTTTTACTTAATTCAAATAAACTATATAATATGTTACCCCTTCTCATTTGATTAATATAAATATAAAAATTGTACTATCTAGTAAACACTTTATTAAAAAAATTAAATAGAAAAATTAAAAATATATAAATGATTTTCATATAATTAAAATTTAGTCAATAGACTTCTGATTTACTGGCAAATAAAATATATATTAACGTACCAATTTTGCCATTTGATTCAAATTTTATTTAACATTACTGTAAAATTTTATAACTCATATTAAAACATAAATGATTAAATGGATAGACATTTGTCCTCCCTCATTCAGTAGCCATGAAATAAAATAAAGTCAAATTATCTAACTGTATTATACATAATTAACTAAATAAAGACACATATGTTTTCCATTGTTCAGCTGCCATGAAATAATAAACCAAAATAATTAGATTACTATTATGTAGTGACAAAATGATCAAAATTATGTAACAACAAAATGTTAAACTATTATATACAGCATTATGTCAAACTATTATATACAACATTATGTCAAACTATTATATACTCATTTTTTTCATTTAATTGTACTCCAACGTCCTTCCCTAACATGCATCCAATGGCAAGTGTGAAATGGTTTAACCAAAAACAATCATAAAAATAAGCAAAAAGTTACACTTTACTTACCCCTCTGTTAAATCCATCGACCAACCCAAGCATTTACAGATCAGCTCTACATGTGAAATCTGTAGCTTAAGACAGAAGAACTTTGCCTCCTTTCAATGTGACCATTATGGGTTATCCTAACTCAAAGTAGTGGCCACTCTACTATTCTATGCCCTATCCTCTATAGCTCCCTATAACCGTGGTTTGCTGGGTTGTGGGCATGTGCCCAGGCCGAATTTGGTGATTGACCTGCCAAAGTCATAGGGCACTGGTCCACCATTCTGTAGGTCGTAGATTAAAGGTCTTAGGAATATTGCCTCTTCTTTGGATTTGAAATGCCACATGCCTGAGTTTAAGTTGGAGGACCTAAAGCTAGACTATAAGCATATATCTAAAACCACTCCAAGCGGGATCACATGTCTTGAGTTTTTTCCTTGCAAAGAAAGGGCTATAGTGGTGAGTAGAGACAACAGTGGGCATTTAAGCTTGTTGGATGCACATTACAATGCAGAGGAAGGAGATTACGATGGGCTTCTTGTAAAAAATCCAGGGAAGTCATTGGAATTAACTTAAAAGTGGTGTAAGATAACGAAACCATAAATACCCATCTCATCTTTTGAACTTGTAAGCTTGAAAATGTCATTTCTGTTCTATGACATGGATATGTTCTTAAGAACACAACACCTAAAGCCCTATCAGCTGGTCGGTGGCCATTTTTGATATTTGCCTATGAAATACAAACTGCAAAGCGAATATTTCAAAACATCCCATATCAACAACCCCAATCCCTCCCGTCCACTTGAAAACAAATGCCCTAGAAACCCAAAAGACCAAAGCTTGATATGTATGTCGTAAGCCCTCTATTTGTATTTCAAAAACACATTAAAAATAGAGCTCAACTTCAAAAATAGTACTGTTGACCAAAAAAGAAAACCTAGATTCCTGGTGCCTCTAAGAAGTGCACTATGACATTGTGATTTCAAACCCAAAAGGAAACCACTAAAAAAGACAAAATTTAGGCTATATCCTGAAAGCAAAGCAAAAATCAGACCCTTAGATCCTTTTTGGCTTGGCTTAAATATGTGACCCCATGAAAGCTCAAAAATATCTATATGTCTTCATGGAAAAAATAACGCAAAATAATTAAAATGGACTTAAAAGGTGACCTATGCAATGTGAAGAAAACATTGGTGATTCAGAACTTAAAGGAAATTAGTTCAGAAAAAAATTCTACTAACCTTTAAAAAGAGACTACAATTGAAGTACTGCACTTATCTCCTCTTCTTGGCAACACCTATAATATCCTTGCTGTAGAATAAAATCACAAAGGCAAACAAATAAAATGCCTAAAACGTTATTTTCAGTATAAACCTAAACTTCTCAAAAAAAACAAAAAATCCCAATGCTAAACAATTTGAATTACATGGAAAATGTTATGACTGACCTTCACTAAAATAACAGAAGGAAATACATGCTTTGTTACTCTACTGAGCCTACTTCTGCTTATGTCACTCATAAACAAGAGAATGCACAATCTGAGAATAAATCGCCTCAATAAAAAATTGAGATAGAACACCTATAATAGAGACGGTGAGAATGATGCCGACAAATAAAGGACAAAAGGCTTATTTAATAAAAAAAGATAAAACTGCAATTAATGCATTCATTAAGAGAGGTGTCGGAAAAATGATTTTTTAACAATAAGTTTATCTACTTGTCACAAATGTGGAAAAGATAATATTGCAATCAATGCAGTTGTTGAGAAAATTATTGGTATTTTTGTTGAAGAAAATTGAAATTTTTCATTGCCTTTTTCATCATCAGCCAATACAAATTTTTAAAAATTGTATTTTCCAATTTCAAAAAAACATACAAATTAATATACCTTTTGCAAACATTAGTATTATCTTGAAATTTTTAGATTTTGTAACTAATGTGGAACTTCATGATTCCATTAGTTTTCTGCCAAAGGCAGGAACCAAAATGGCAATGAAAAAATTCAATTTTCTCTAACAAAAATACAAATATTTTCTAACAATTCTATTAATGAATGCATTAATTACAACTTTATCTTTTCCACATTTGTGACAAGTGGATTAACTTTTTAAAAAACAATCATTTTTATCTTCCACCTCACAAATGAATTTCTAGTCAATATTAATTATCACTTTTTATTTTTCTTACCAAATTCAAATATAGATATTTTAATCAAATATGGAGTTAAATGTTTTATATTTTTTATTTTAAATACATTTACTATTTAAGATAGTTTATGAAGAAGAAGTCATATAAATTTATAGAGTTAAATGTTTTATATTTCTTATTTTAAATATATTTATTATTAGTTTTACATTGATGTTTATTTTTGTAATTTGTAAAATGTTATTTCTTTAAGTTTACACTATATTTTACTATCTTACCAAGTTCAAATATAGAGTTAAATGTTTTTTATTTCTCATTTTATATATATTTCTTATTAGGTTTACATTGATGTTTATTTTTGACAATTGTAAAATGTTATTTTTAAAAAGTTTACACTATGTTTTACTAGTTACTATTTTAAAATTTTGCTCAATTTTTTTTTATACCATTAATACTACCCCTCAAACTTACTACATATTTTCGTACTTTGATTTAAGTAATCAACAATTATTTTTTAATTTAAGTAGTTGAAAAAATTTATCGTCAACAAGTTTTTGCTAAAAATTGTAACTAATTTAATTTCCCCTTCATACAATACTACTTCAGTCAACCATAAAAACATGAAGGCATGAACTTTGGTGTATGGACCCCTTGTCTAAATATTGTCACAAGTTAACAACTTACTAGCACATCTACCTAATCTATTAATTCTTACTATAATATAATCCTTATTATCTAACCATTTTTAACTTTCTAAATTAGATATTATTTAAGTGTACAAATCTAACTTTATTAACAACTAACTATTTAACACTAACTATCATCTAGCACTAACTATCCTATTTCCTAAATACTAACCACAAACATGCTAGTTATACCTTAACATATCCTAAATTCCCTAACTATTGCCTAGCACATGAATCAAATGCTAAACACTAATACCATCAACTTTTACCAACTTAAAAACCCTAAATCCCCACTTAGCCACCTACTTAGGTCCACTTGGCCACTAGACAAGCCCACACATCAAGTCGTAGGTGCGCCTTCCAAGCTAGGGAATACTTATTTAAGGACTAACCTATCATTGCATTGGCAACATTTTAGGCCAAGGAGTATGCATGGGATCTTGGGCGCATAAGGTAGTACAAGTATTGGCAAATGGGAGGGGAGGACAGTCAACCATGGATCATTTGTTGTTTGTTTTCCCCTTTTCCCATTGGCTTTCCTAGATGGCAACAAGTATGGGGATGAGAGTGGACGCATGAGGTGAGAGGTGGTTCGGCATCGAACATGAGGGGAGGTAAGAGAGATATCTAGGGTATGCATGGTTGGTGGGAAGAGGGGCATGGCAAAAGAGGAGGATAAGGGTTTGGGTACAGGAGATATTTGGGGAGTGGTCATCAACCAAAATGAATCACTCCCACATTACTATATACATATACACTATTTTTGTTTTGTTTTAAAGTTCCTCTTTTAAATGACATGGATTATTTTGTTACATAGGTTAATAAGAAAAGGGTATGTTGTTATATATAATTTTGTTGTGAGGGTGGCTTATTCTAAGTTATAGTCACGAGAATTTGGTGGCTTATACTCACATCTTTTTTTGATGGGATTGGCTAATCTCCAAACAAAATGTACCATAGACCAAAAAAAAAAAAATATGATTTACTTGTTTAGATTCACGAAAACACGACAAAATTTTCTCAAAAAAAATGTTGTTTTTTATCACAAAATATACATCTTATGAAGATCAAATGCTGAAAATTTCAAAATTTTCATTGTGTTTTCATTTTTTTTGAAATTTAGTCAATGGTGCAATTTGTAGGGAGGATAGTCGTGTCCCTTTTTGACTAGATGGTATTATTTTTTATTGTATCTTAGATCTATTACTATTTAATGGGTTTCTTTTGTGATGAAGTTGTCTAGGGAATATTCCTTTATGAATATTTTATTAGACCAAATAGGCAATGGGTATTTTCCCACTTCACATACAAATTCTAGAGAGCGATTTTGCTCATTTCCAAATTTTGTTGTTTTATGTGTGTGTTTTATCTTTTGCATAGCCTATTTTCTTTATTCTGCACTATTGTATTATGAATTATTTTGTTGTTAAGATATTGTTTATCAATCATACCATAATTCTAATAAAATGGTGGTATCTCTAACTGGTGTTGTCTATTAGTGTCAATCACTTAGTCATTTACAAGACAGAGTCAAATGATCATCACTACAACCGAGCTATTCTACATAGGCTAAGGCATGTACATAAGATAGTATGTATCAAGTAATTCTATAGAAGTTGAGTAAGTATGGTCATAGAGAAATTTTCTAAATGGAACGAGCTCATTCAACGATCAAGTGAAATTCCAAGTATATAAGTACCAAGTGATATAGTATATTGTGATATTGCTATTAGGATTTAACTGTGTGATTTTGAGTCAAACTCATTGACCCATGTTTCATGAGTAGTTATTCAACATAAATCCATCTCTCATGAGAATAAATGGGACACTTAACACTCATTGGGTCTAGGTGATGCTCACAAGGGTAAAGCACCAAAACTTCCCTGGAGGTCACCCATCCCAATACTACTCCAGCCTAAGCACACTTAACTATGGAGTTTCCTCCATGGTTAAACCCAAAGCTTGAAAACCCATTTGCATAACCTTCACCAAGTGTTGTGCCTTATGAACCATTCATTAGAAAGCCCCTTAAGCTCATTAATTGATAAGTAGGAGATCATTTCCACAACAAATCAAATTGTGATATTGTTATTAGGATTTAACTATGTGATTTTGAGTCAAACTCATTGACCCATGTTTCATGAGTAGTGATTCAACATTAATCCATCTCTCATGAGAATAAATGGAACACTTAGCACTCATTGGATCTAGGTGATGCTCACAGGGGTGAAGCACCAATTTTACAATTTTGCTCAATTTTTTTATACCATTAATACTACCCCTCAACCTTACTACATATTTTTATACTTTGATTGAAGTAATCAACAATTGATTTATTTTTATTTAAGTAGCTGAAAAATTTTATCATCAACAAGTTTTTGCTAAAAATTGTAACTAATTTAATTTCCCCTTCATGCAATACTACTTCAGTCAACCATAAAAACTTGAAGGAGGGAACTTTGGCACATGTGCCCCTTGTTTTATAGATGACATTTTGTGTTCATTCTATTGGTCCATACTATTTTTGGTAGGGAGAAAAATCAATTTTCCTTAACAAAAATACACATTTTTTCCAAGAACAATAATGACGCATTAATAATAGCTTTATCTTTTTCAAAACTTTCCAAAAAGTAATTATTTTATCTTCCACCTCACTACCTAAGACATAAATGCATGTCTAATCAATAATAACTAAATCATTTTTCTTAGCAAAGATTGCAAACATATCAATTTATTATTTTTAACATCTTTGAGTTTAAGTTTATTTAAAATCTTACTAAAAAACTAATTATCATGTCATTTAAAAATAATTTGTTTCTTCATAATAATTTAAAATTATTTTATTCTAATTTTAAAATTAATTTTTTAATTCTAAATTATAATTAAATTAATAAATAGGCAAGAGCCTACAACACAATGGTAAATTGTGAGCCTCTTATTGAAGAGGTCTTGGGACGAATCTACCCATGCTTAATAAAATAATAATACATAATAATTAATCTTGGCTTTGGCCTCTTACCAATCAAAAAATAATAATAATAATTAAATTAATAAATAACAAAAGGATATTTTTAGGAATATAATTATTTGATAAATTTTTACTAAAAATATTTATAAATTTTGTTACAATTTTTTTTTAATTTAGTTTTTAATGTTTTATATTTTCTATTTTAAATATTTTTATTAGTTTTACATTGCCCCTTACTTTCCTGCTAACTTTTTTCACACTATGTTTAACTAGCTATTTTTTTCAATCTTGTTTTAATTCTTTTTCACATTTTAAAATTTGCAAAACCAATATTATTCTTTAAACTTACTAACTCTTTTGTTGGTTTGGATCAAGTAGTCAACAAATTATATTTTAAAATTTTAATATTTGAATCTATATTGGAAAAGGTAGAAATAAATACTTCATTGATTTAACTCAATTTTATAATTGTTATTTAAATATTTCTTAAAATAACATAATCTTTAATTGTTATTTTTAATTCTCTTCCAACTATCTCTATTCATTGTCCCTATAATAACATATCATTCTCTCTCTTTTAAATCTCTTCATATCCTTCATTTCTATCTATAAATCTCTATTATCATTATCTCTCTTTTCAATCTGTCTTCATATATATAAATCTCCATTTTCCTTCTTTTCTAACTATTACGAGGAATATATCTTTTAACTCTCTCTTCATGTATTTCACTCTCTAATCTCCTTCTTTCTTAACTATTGGCAGGAACTTCGACGCAATGTGTCTCTTGTTTGTAATTGACTATGTATACAACAATTGAATGAGTAGTAGGAACTAACAAGCACTTCCCACTATTTTCTTAAGAAAACTGAAACCAACATAGAGTTTAAAAATTTGTAATTCTTAAAGCCTACTATGCTAAACTTCCCCTATCAAAAGGACTTACATTTAATGCAGTAAAAGACTTACATTGAATCCAATTAATAGAGTGAAGGACTCACATTTTATAGTGAATTTTGCATTGAAATAAGTGACAATATTTATCTCTTATTTTTCTTATTAAAAAATAGTTTTACTCCTTTCCTTTTTTCATGAGGAACAATAAAATTTTAGATTAAAAAAAATAAAATTAAACTTTTAAAATTATAAGGAAATTTGTAAACTGTATAACAAACTTTATAGCTACAAAAATTTTGAAATGCTATTGGTCAAACAAATTGTACAATAAGACTTTAACGAAAGCAATAGTTTTCTTGCGATAAAAATAACAAGATACTCTTAAATCCTTTTTTTTTAAATCAAGAATAAGGATATCTATTGATATTCAAAAACAAAGGAGTACATTGCATTTGATACTATACCAAATGTATGGCCAATCATAGACATACCATACCTTAGCCCCCACTCCATGAAGAAACAAGCTTGCTTCATGAAGGCACAAAAAGGCCATTAGACAACCAAAAATAGACCAAAAGAAGCACCACCCAAAACCCCCTAGAACTTCGATCATCTCATACAACACTAAGACCACAACACCAAAATGTGGTCACCATACAATAGTTGATTACCCTAAGACATATCAGAAAATGACAAACCCACCGGACGAGCCTACTAGAACCAACTTGGTTGCATCCTCTCAAGAAAAATTAGGCATGGGAGGTCCAGCCACAAATGTGAAACCCCCAACATGAGCAACAAATCCACCTAAACTAGGTGCATGGTCCTCCAAGAGCGAGGTGTCCACTCCAACCATCACACCCTTTATTGTTACTAAAGTCGAACCCCTGGATGAGTTTCTCCATGGTCCTGATTTAATAGGGATCTGGCATCGAATCATGGGATGACTCATGGCATCCAAGGGTCCATTCGACCATTGCATAGTCACTTTGTGTTCCCTTGGTCAAATGTCAACACCAAGAGCGCGAGCTTGATCTTGAGATCACAACCATTGCACTAGCTTCTACCATCCCCAACGAGCCACGGGCAAATGAACTTTGGGCAGGTCTATTGAGGGTCGTACTAAAAGGGGTTACAATTCATCCATTCTTCTACCAATCAGCCTCCACATGTGGTTACACATGTGTAGGCCCACACCCAACTCAACCCACTGAATAATGTTCTTCGTCATGACACTCTACTTCAACTGCAACCATTTTCTCACCACCAACTTGACATCCATCTTAGAATCTACAACCATGAGCCCAAGTGCAAAGAACAATGACGAAATGTCCAAGTTTGAGTGCAACCTCCAATCATTCCACAAGTACTCTTCCCCAAAGATGAGTTGTGTTGGAATATTAAATAAAAAGGTCATTTGCCCCTTGAGCCAAACACCCACCTACCATCCCTGACAACCTGCACAACAATCATAAACATGAATGTGGTAGGTGAGTTTTCAAATTTTGGAAAAGAGGGGGAAATCTTGTGTGATAGAAAACAAAAAAGGAATGTCTTAGATTCATTCGACTAGACAGAGAGAGAGCTAAAGTTGAAGAGCTCAGATGTTGCAGAGAAGGAAGAAAGAAGAAGTGATCAGCAGATCTAGTTTGTTGCAAGGAAAAAGGAAGTTTATTTCGTGACTGCAGTTGCACGTGCTTCTTTGTGTCATCCTATAAGTTTGTAGTTTATTGTTTGATTCGACCTGTTGAAGCAGTGATTGCTCCAAGCATTGTAGTATGCAGCCATTAGAGCTGCAAATTTAAAGCTTTTGAAGTATTGAAGTTGTTTAAAGTTTTAGGGTTATTTTAGGGTTTTTCTGGTTGAAGCTGAATGCTCCCAGATTTTGTAATATTTATAATCAAAGTTGAATAGAAAGCAAGCAAGCATACTTGATTCCATTGTCCTTCTTCTATTCATTTCATTTGAAAAGTTTATTTAGAAGCTTCATACTTTGGCTCTCTGGTTTTAATGGTGAAAAGGAGTTCACGTTATAGTTCTGTCACTCGATATTATCTTTGGTAGAAGTCATCTATAGTTCAAGCCGAGTTCACTCGGTAACGTCTTCTACCGAGCTCCACTCTACAATGGCTACTGAGTTCACTCGGTGCCTTCTCCTACCGAGCTCCACCCTCCTGTGGCTACCGAGTTCACTTGGTAATCACACTACCGAGCTCTACCCTACAGTGGCTACCGAGCTCACTCGGCATCCATTGGTGTCGATTTGCCCTTCATTTACCGAGCTCACTCAGCACTCTCCTACCACTCGATTCCTTAAGCTACCGAGTAAATCTGGCACTTGGCAATAGTGTGTGCTGAGCAAATTTTTAGGTTTGGGTTGATTTTTAAAGTTGTGATTAATTTCTCACAGTGTGGCTTCCCAAAAGACCTCATCATCTATTTTGAAAATGTTTCACAATTGTTTCACATAAATACTACCTTCAAATGATGGGATCTACCTAGTCATTTTGAGTGAGAAATTTGCCTCCATAACTTACTAACAACCCGCAACCTACTACACACAACGCTTAGCTTCACTTTTGGAAAAAAAGATATGTCTCTCTGCTTTTGAATCCATAATGGAGATTTTCCAAGATCATAAAATGTAGCTCCCAAGTTGTGAAATAGCTCATCAACCCACGGTTGAACTGAAATATCTTCTACCTCTCAAGCATAAAGGTATATTGATAGGGGTACCCCATCTATGTCACATGTTAGGACATAAGAAGAAATCGATATCAAATCCAAAAATTCGCTCATATGAATGAGGACATGACATCAACCAATGGGGATTGCATCTGCCCCTGGGCATCAATATGACCAGTCACTAAGAAAAAAATGTTGATTGGGAGTGATGATGAGTCAATATGGGGGTATCAAACCATCAGGAGATAAGTCCTGATAATCTTCAAAAATTGCATCTATTAAGTTGCTCCAATTTTTAAAAGAGTGTCTTCAATATCATTGGCTTTCTTGAACACATGGGATACTCTGAAATCTTTGAATTCATTAAGCAAGTGTCAAATAAGTGAGATGTGTTTGTTTAAATACCAAGTGTCCATTTCACCTTTGTCAATACCCTGAACTACCGATTACATGTCTCCCTCTAAATGAATCTTACATATTCCAGTCTGCAAACCAATTAGTATCGCCTCCACTGTTGCCAAACATTTTACCTAATTATTTGTGTCATCTGGGATTCATTTTGCAGACATGGCCAAAATGCAATCATTTGTACCCCTTGCCATGACCCCTACACCTGAGGGACCCGGGATAAATCCAATATTTTTTTAACATGATCTATGATTTTGTTTTTAATTTTAGTTTAAATTTTAAATTTGATTTAGGTTTTAGTTTTTTTTAATTTTAATATTGATTTTAAGTTTTTGAAATTTATTTAACCAATATGATATGTGTGAGAGGATGTAAAAAAATTATTTATATTTTTTCTAATCTTACATTTTTTGTATCTCTCTTATTAATTTTTCAAAGTATATATTTTTTGAATGATCATTTTTTTCTTGCTAATAAGTTTTTAAATTTATTAAATATCATAAAAATTAAGTGCAATAAGCTTCCTCAGAAATTTCATCAAGGATCAACTTTTTGGAAACATTACAAGTTTCAAAAACCTAACACATCTTCCAAAAGGAAGATCTGTCCTTTCATCATTTCATTACACAAGAAAAAAGCACGAATACTCTTCCAATTGCACATAGCAACGTTCTATGTAGAAAGTGAGAGTTTTATTGTGGACATTCATCCCTCAAATGTGCAATCACATAGGCCCCTTTCCAATCTCTTTGCTAGAGCTCTTTCTTTAATGTCTCAGGCAGTTCTTAATCACCACACACACAAAATGGCATTTAACTTGCATCAAAAACTTCATCTTTGGCTTATCCTATCCCATAATGATCAACTTGAGCCACACCTCAAAAACTAGGGTTTCACTCCTCTGCAAAATCTATTAACTTCAATTTTGTAACATCTCCCCCAACCCTACCAAAACACTAGAGCACCAAAAAAATCTCCCCTCCAAAAGGAAACAATCTAACAAAAATCATGCTCCCCACATCAAAATTCCCCAAAATAACCTTCATTTTTATTTACCCACAACAACAACACATAAGAGAACACAAAAGAGATCTAAAAGTCACCAAGCCCATGCAGAGACCACCATGTAAATAACTCTCACATCACAACTCACCTTTAAGGGATGAAGGCACAAACTCGTGAATTTTCTCATCCATGAGAGCATCCACCTTTCATTCTAGCCATGACTCATCATCTCTTTGTGTTTGTGTGTCTTGTGCTTATTGTTGTAAACTAAAAGTGCCATTGCAACTTCATCTTCTAGGAACTAATACACCCTTAATTTCATTGCTCTGAAATCTTCATCTAATACATGGTCCATAACCAACAGTTTAAGGAGGTACCAACCAACCTAGGCCTGCTTGAATCTTGCATGCCTTTTTCCCTTGCTAAACTGCCAAAAAAGGGAAAAATTGTGTCCTTTCCATTTTATCTATCCTTGAATCTTGGTCTCCCTTCCATAGACCCAACTTTGGGACAGAGAAATGAAGGATTTCTTCCATGCCAAATCTAGCATTGGCTGGAACCAGCTTTTCCATTACATAGTTAATTCTTGGTTTTTGCTTATCCAACTGAAGTGCCCACACCATTGTTGTAGTGTACATGAAATTGAGCTGAGTGCATATAATGAAAATCAGGTTGCCTTGATGGAAAACAGGTATGTAGAGTTGATCAAAATGCACACTTCACTGTTGAGCTTGACACAAATGTGTGTTTCTTTGGAGGCACAATGCTCCAAGAGAAAACATACGTAGTTGCAAAGTGAATCGCATGACTGGCTTTATTTTGGAAATGGATCGATGCGCACGGATCGTGATCGGATGGCTTGAGATCTTTTGAGGATGCATTGATAGCTTACCCGAGTTGTGCGGCGAGATTAGTAGACGAGGAAGGCAACCATTGGTGAAGACAAGTAGCCATGGATTGCCAACGTTCTCCTTGCTAGTTGGTTAGTCAAAAGCCCGAATCATTGAGATCTTCAAAGATTCTCCAGCTCACCCTTCTTAAGGTGGACGCCTTGTTCATTTGAGGACGCGTGGAGAAGTTGTTTTGTAAGGCAGCATTGGATTTAGATAGTCTGCAAGATTGAGTCGGTGCAAGATGTCTTATGGATCTGTAACTTGAGGTAAGCATTATAGGTGGGATCCCACTTGCTACTATGGATGACAAATTGTAAGTGATTGTTATCTTTTATGAATTATGAATCCATGTTGGCCCTATCTTGTGTTGTTATTTTCAATTCTTAAATGCATGTTTGGTTAAGCTATTTAGTTGTTTATATTGCAATATGGATTTGGGAATTTTCATGAGTTGAGTGTAGGGGTAGTCTGCATTATTTATAAGGTAGTTTCTAGTTACAAAGGCAGTCCTACACGGGGGGAAACTCTAACCCTGTGACAGTTGGTATCAGAGCTATTTAAGCTTGATTGTTGTGGCTGATCTTGATTTATAATCCAAGGAGTTGGCATTTGGATTCGGTGCTATTTGGTGGATTAACTTGGGTTGAGGGCTGAGAAAAGTGGCATCTTGGTGCCATGGAAGAATATGAACATTAGGGTACCGCTCACCGTGACAAGTATCAAGTGAGGCCTGATCGAGTGATTGCCCCTAGTCAACCAAAGACTACGAACTAGTTGCTTGATCATGACTCACATCTTGAAGCTTTGGAGGCCGACAAATTTGAGGAATGTCTCAGTTCTGCTGAGGCTTCCCAATTGGAGCTAACCGAAAAAGTGAAAGAAATTGAGGATGCCATGAAGGGTTTCAAAGAAGAGGTCTGATTCTTGAAAGAAGGTCATTCTTTGCACAGCTTTTCATTGCAAGGCAACACCAGCATGATCGAGTCACCCAATCTGACTGTGAAGTATGATGGTGACCGAGATGATAAATCGCTTAACGATTTCCTTTGGGATGTCGACAAGTTCTTATCTAGCACCAAGGATATGGTGGACGATGTTCAGTTGAACCAAATCACGACCTGTTTCACTGGCAGCACCAAGCTTTGGTGGAGGACCTATCTCAGTGACGTGCAAGCAAAGAGACTAACTCGAAAGATAGAAAATTGGCAAGATTTGAAGGCAACACTTCAAGAACAGTTCAAGCTCGGGAACAACAATTGGGTAATTTGTGCTAGGTTTGACAAGTTGAAGTATATGAGAAAGGTTCGAGATTATGTGAGGGATTTTCAAGTTCTTGATCTTGAGTGCAGTAAGCTTAATGATTTTGAGAAGTTGTACTTGCTCATTAAGAACCTTCAACCTTGGGCAGCCGATGAGTTACACCGATAGAGAGTTGAGACCTTAGTAGATGCCATCGCAGCAGTTAATAGACTTCTTGATTACAAAGGGGGCGCAACCAAGGGGTTCAGTAGAGCTCGAACTGATCATGGGCAGAAGAAGAACTTCAAGTCTAGGCAAGATTGACATAATGACTCACCTTATAAGAAGAATGAGACTAAAGCAAAAACAAAGCCTACAACGAATGGAGGATCAAAGCAATAATCGAAGAAGACACTAGCTACAAAGAGTAAGGATGGAAATGGTAAGGCCTATTTTATTTGCAATAGACCTAATCATTGGGCATGTAAGTGTCCTAAGTAAGCAAGGGTAGCAACTGTTCTTGAGGAAAAGGTGCCCAAAATGGGTGTCTTGCAACTACTGAATGCACTTAAGGAAACTCCTGCTAACCAACCGACTGAGCTCGACCAACATGAGTTGTGTTACATGGAGGCATTCTTCAGACCTGAGAAGGTTCTTTCCATGATCGACTCAGGTGCGTCTCATAATTATATGGTAGTAAATAGGGCATTAACTTTAGGTTTGCAAATTAGCCTGTCTGATACTTGTTGCAAAGTTGTTAGTAGTCCTGCTAAGAAAATTGAAGGTGATATTAGAAATGTTGTCATGCAAGTTGGTTCTTGGAAAGGGTTAGTAAATCTTATTGCCAGCAAGATGTCAGAATATAACTTGATCTTAGGACAAGAGTTCATGTGCCAAGCCAACGTTGTGATCGCTCCTCACTTGGGTTGCATCATGGTCTTGGATCTGACCTGGCCTTGTATGGTTTCAACAGTAGCAGCATATGATAAGAGCAAGAGAGTGAGTGCACTTGGATTGAAAAGGGTAGCAAGAAAGCAAGCAGGGAAGTTGTTCTAGGCAGCAATCGTTGGCAGTTGGGACGAAGGTGAAACCTCTGATCCAACTGACCTTGAAGCTGTCAAGGATGTGATCACCATGTTTGCAGATGTGGTGCCCAATTCATTACCAGCAGGTCTTCCACCTTAGAGGCATGTTGATCGTGCAATTGAGCTCATGATAGATGCTCGGGCTCCTTACCATCTCTCTGGCCCAAAAATGGTTGAGTTGAAGAGACAGTTAAGCAAGCTTGTGGAGGTTGGGTACCTCAGACCCTCACGATCTCCTTATGTGGCACTAGTGTTGTTTTAGAGGAAGAATGATGGCTCGCTAAGATTGTGCATGGACTATCATGCTCTAAATCAGCTGATTATTAAGAACAAGTATCTATTGCCACTAATCACAGACAGCTTCAACCAGTTGGTTGAGGCAAGATATTTCACTGAGTTGGATCTTCGACAAGGCTACCATCAAATCCAGATTGCTCCTAGTGATGAAGAGAAAACAACGATAACAACCAGGTATGGGAGCTTTGAGTTTTTGGTCATGTCGTTTGGGCTGACCAACACCCCTACTATTTTTAGCACTCTTATGAATGATATCTTTAGGCACTTGTTAGATCATTGTGTAGTGGATGATATATTAGTGTATAGTAGTTCATTACAAGAGCATAAAGAACACTTGTTAGAGGTGTTCTCAATTCTAAGAGATAACCAATTGTTTGCTAAGAAGGAGAAGTGTTGTTTCACATAGCAAGAAGTGAAATTCTTGGGCCATGTTGTTGGGCATGGCAAGATATGACTGGAATCAAATAAACTTCAAGCCATTTTGGATTGGGAGTCATTGAAGAATGTTCACAAGGTGAGGCAGTTCTTGGGGTTGGCCAATTACTACAGGTGATTTGTTCAAGGGTATTCTAAGCGGGCAACACCTATCACTGATTTGCTCAAAAAGGATAAAGCCTGGCATTGGGACCAGAAACAAGAGTCGTTTGAGTTACTTAAAGAGAAGCTGACTTGTGAGCCAGTCTTGGCTTTGTTGATGTATGGAGAACCGTTTGAGGTGTAGACTGATGCATCTAATTTTGCAATCAATGGAGTCCTAATGTAAAGTGGTCATCCTGTGGCATACGAGTCAAGAAAGTTGAATGATCGTGAGAAGAATTACCCTACACATGAAAAGGAGATGACGACCATCATTCATTGTCTTAGAACTTGGCATCATTACCTACTCGATCTGCCTTTTGTTGTCAAAATAGATAATGTGAGCTCTACTTATTTCAAGACGTAGGCTAAGTTGACGTGAAAGTAGGCTCGATAGCAAGAGTTCATGGTGGAGTTTGACTGCAACTTGGTCTGCAATCTAGGTCGACACAATTTTATGGCAGATGCACTAAGTTGTAAGACTCAGTTGGGAGCAATGACTGAAGAGGATGGTGTGCAGCAGCTTGGAATTCGATTGGAGTTGAATGAATATGTACTGAGTTGGATTAAAGAAGGTCTTGAAGCTGATACTCAGGCTCACCAGATTATGCTTCAAGTTAGTGTCAGGCGAACAAGAAGGTTCAATATTGTTGATGACATTTTATACCTTACTGGAAGTAGAGTATATATTCCTAAGTGGAAGGAGTTGAGGAAGGAACTTTTGCAAGAGTGTCATGATTCTACCTAGGCGAGGCATCTAGGGCAGCATAGGAAACTTGCTCTCCTAGAAAGAGGGTTCTTTTGGTCGAAAATGAGGAACGATGTTGAGTAGTATGTGCGAACATGTTTGGTATGTCAACAGAGAAGGCAGTGCCTTTGTTACCTGGTGGATTTCTGCAATTGATGCCTATTCTAGTTCAACCTTGGGTGAGTATTTCCCTTGACTTCATAACCTAATTACCTCTCGTTGATGGGTTTGACAGC
This sequence comes from Cupressus sempervirens, assembly GCA_028749045.1. NCBI lineage: Eukaryota > Viridiplantae > Streptophyta > Pinopsida > Cupressales > Cupressaceae > Cupressus > Cupressus sempervirens. The sequence goes on along the minus strand of CM053784.1, from coordinate 111,102,488 downwards.
ATCATGGTGGTAGTAGACCGATTCACAAAGTATGGAACGTTCATTCTATGCAAGTATCCTTGCACTGCTGCAGTAGCGGCTCAGTTGTTTTTCAGTAATGTGGTAAAGTTGTGGGGTTTACCTCTTAGCATGATCAATGATAGGGACCCTAGGTTCACTTCTAAGTTCTAGACAGAGTTGTTCAAGTTAGTTGGAACTTAGCTCCTGATGAGCACGAGTTATCATCCTCAAATGGATGGTTAGACCAAATGGATTAATGCTTTACTAGAGGATTACTTGAGACATTTTATGAATGGTGATCAAAAGAATTGGCCAATGTTGTTGGATATTACACAATTCAGCTATAATCTATAGAAGAGTGGTTCGAGCCAGTATTCACCTTTTGAGTTAGCATATGGTCAGCAACCTCTTACACCACATACTTTGTTAAGTGGATATCATGGAAGTGATGCTACAGCAGTGGATGTGGTTAAGAAGTGGATTGAACAGATTGATTTAGCAAGGTATCATCTCACGATGGTTGGAGATCGAATGAAGAAATTTGCAGATCGAAGAAGGCAGGAACTTGAGTTCAACCTTGGTGACAAATTTTTGTTGAGAATGAACCCAGACTAGTTTAAGGCTCCTCGTCGTATCAACTCCTCTTTGGTGCGTTATTAGGATGACCCATTTGAGGTGGTTGCCAAAGTGGGTAAGGTGGCTTACAAGTTGAACCCACCTCTGCACTTGAGAGTTCATCTAGTATTTCATGTTTCTTAGCTAAGGCCGCATGTACCTGATCTTGATGATCTTACTCAGAACATACCTGAGCGTGGACTAGCAAATGTGCTAGACAACCCCACTTGTTGAGTGAAGGAAGTTGTGGGCACATGGGTGCATGGCATTGGTAAGAAGGTTGTAAAAGAATTTTTGGTTATCTGGCAAGGTGCAGAAGATGAGGATCTGATATGGGAGAAGTCAAAAATTCTTTGGCGTGATGAGGAGAGAGTGCTGGAATTTCTCACAGGGAGGAATTCTGCTCAGCCAGAGTAGTAATGGGCACTTGATCTTCCCTGCAATCTTGAGAAAGAATGCATCAACGTCGGGACGTTGCCTAGTTTAAGTGGGGGAGAATGTAGTGTGCATGAAATTGAGTTGAGTGCATATAATGCAAATCAGGTTGCCTTGATGGAAAATGGGTATGCAGAGTTGATCAAAATGCACACTTCACTGTTGATCTTGACACAAATGTGTGTTTCTTTGGAGGCGTAATGCTCCAAGAGAAAACACACTTGGTTGCGAAGTGAATCGAATGACTGGCTTTGTTTTGAAAATGGATCGATGCGCATGGATCATGATCAGATGGCTTGAGATCTTTTGAGGATGCGCTGACAGCTTACCTGAGTTGTGCAATGAGATTAGCGGACGAGCAAGGCGACCATTGGTGAAGACAAGTAGCCATGGATTGGCAACATTCTCCTTGCTAGTTGGTTAGCCGATAGCCCAAATCACTGAGATCTTCAAAGATTCTCTAGCTCATCCTTCTTTAGGTGGATGCCTTGTTCATTTGAGGATGCACAGAGAATTTGTTATGTTGTGCTGTGATTGTAAGCTTTCTAGGATAGTTTTCTTAGTTTGTTGAGTTGTTTTGTAAGGCAGCATTGGATTTAGATAGTCTGCAAGATTGAGTCGGTGCAAGATGTCTTATGGGTCTGTAACTTGAGGCAAGCATTATCGGTGGGATCTGACTTGCTATTATGGATGGAAAATTGTAAGTGATTGTTATCTTTTATGAATTATGAATCCGTTTTGGCCCTGTCTTGTGTTGTTATTTTCAATTGTTGAATACATGTTTGGTTAAGCTGTTTAGTTGTTTATATTGCAATATGGGTTTGGGAATTTCCATGAGTTGAGTGTAGGGGTAGTCTGCATTGTTTCTAAGGTAGTTTCTAGTTACAAAGACAGTCCCACATAGGGGAAAACTCTGACCCTGTGACAATTATCATTGAGAAGACATTAGTGTTGGTGTAGTGTTTATTCTTCACTTCAAAGAACATTTCTCCCAGCAGCAATTCCACCAATTCTGTGAGTAGAATATGCCTAAACTCAAACATCCCATCTATATGTTGTTTCTTCACTTTCCCATAGAAGGGGTTCAACTAGTTCATTCAAGAAAATGTGAAGGAGGATGTCATTCTAACTTGTGACACCAAATCTACCACTTCCTTGTGAAGCAAATTTCCTAAAGGATTTTAATTGTTTTATAAAAAGGAGACTATGCTTATCAATGGAATGATGGACATTCCTCAACTCATTAAAATGTGGCACACAACACAGTGAGTACAATATGTGCCCCATTAAACATTGCCATTGCATTCTTTTAAAATGCATGAATTTGTTATCCCAAGTTCATGTGGGATTGGACCTTAAGAATATTCAACTCTAATTTTTAAATATCTACCGAATTATTCTTGGGATTTTTCCCATTCTTACTTAGTTCCAGGGGTCTATTTCTCCATCTACATGTGGGAGTAAATCTTTAAATTTTTCCACCACCACTTCATTTATGTTCAAAGTAAGGACCCAATTGGACATTTCCTTTTCTTCCTTGTTACCTATCCTCTTGATGTGTGAAATTTTGAAGTCCTCCAAAGTTGTAAGTTTTTGTCTAATGTTTGAGATGTGATTTTGGAGGTGTCAAGCTTCCAGTGATCCTTTTATTATTGCATTTATAATTATGAGGGAATCCTCTTTCACATGTAGTTTTGTCACACCTAGATTCTTCAATTTCCTAATTTCTAATAAGGCAACTTATGCCTCGACAACATTATTAGTTTCACCCTGTAATTATTTATCGCTTAAAGCAGTTAGGTCACCATTAGCATTTCTGACTATAAATCCTACGCTTGATGGGTCTAGATTACTTTTTGAGGCATCATCAAAGTTGCATTTCCACCAGCCATCATGTGTTTTTTTTGAAACCATGGGCTCCATAGGAGCTTGAATGAGATCAACCTTACCGGGCTCATTCAGAGGCCAAATAAAAATGTTCAACCACTCTAATTATAGTCTTTGATTAGCTCGTGTAAATGGATTTTATTATTACCAAACCTTGAAACAACAACATAAGTTTTTTCCTATATATCTTGGTTTATTCTTAGTAAGATTCTTTTGAAATTTTATGATTCATCTTGAAAGATTCTGTTACTGCACTCTTTCTAGATTCCTATATCACTATTAAGGGGCTTAAATTCTAGACAAAATGCAAGGTAGATTTCAATGGTGCTAAAGGCCAAGCCTAAAAGTGTTGTTTTAGGTTACTTTGCATTCAACCACACCATTTTTTTTTTAATTAAAGCATTGACCAACATGTTTGAGTTGTGTTGCATGAAAGTAACAAATAATCTATAGTTTTTTTATATTTTGCATGTAGGACACATTTTTAGGGACCCAAGATGCCCAACCTACACTACCTTTTTTCTATGAGCATCTAATTTCTAAAGGCTAACCATGCAAAGGATCCCTCTTTTGGAAGGCACTTTGTGCCTCAAAATAGATGGGTAGGTGAATCGTGCAACTTTGTAGCTCTTTCTAGGAGATTATAACCAAGCTTAACTAATTAGGAACCATTATTTTCTATCACCCAAATAATTTTATCCTAATTACTACACCACATAAGTAGCCTTCATTAAAAGAGGGTAAAGAGTTTGGCTTTGAGATGTCCTAGTACATTGGAATCACATGAATTCTTTCAAGTTCTAAACCATCTTGAAGAGTCTTCTCGGATCTATGTGTAGGAGATCAACTTATCACCCCAATTTATTTTGCACTAACCTTTCAGTTGTGTTCATTCTTCATTAGTTGGTATGTTATCATAGTTGTTGTAGAAATTCTCTCAAGAAGAAGTTGATTCACCATTTCCAACTTGCCATGAAAAGGTGATATATTATAACATGCCTATAATAAATCATAAAATTCTAGATCGCATAACCTTTAGGTGTATTTCTAATAGTCACAATTCTCTTATTATTATTTAAATATAAGTATCTGGATTTTAGAATCTCGTCCTATAGCTATGTAGGTTGAATACACGTATTCCAAATTAATTTAGCTCCTAGATATTTATTTGGCATATTCCAATTCATGAGACCCGATCCACCATCTTTTTTGTTGGTGCAAACTTTATCCCATACTAGAAGGGGGAGTTTATCTCGATCTTGTGCACCATTTTAGAAAAACTACCTCGTATTTTGTTCAATTCGATGAAGGATTATTTTGGGGATTTTACAATACATCATTGAGTAAACATGAATTGTCAAGATAATTGCTTTCAATATTATAATCCAACCTCCAGATGATAACCATCTACTTTTCCAGGTATCCATTTTGTCATAATAATTACTGACCAGATTCTTCCATGAGGACAATTTTCTTGCTACACCAAATAGGGATACTCCAAGGTAATTACCCATTAGTTTACCTAATTTAATGCGTAGAACTATTCCAATCTCCCTTTGCTTGTCCCCTGAAGTATAGAAAAAGAAAACTGCAGATTTGTGCCAGGTAACTTTTTTCCCTAAAACATTATTGTATGAATTTAGTGTTTGATGCATCATTCAAGCATCTCTGAGTGATGATACCCCACACATAAGTGTGTCATCAACAAACTAGAGATGTGTGATCTACTCCATATTTAGTGCAACTTTATTTCCTTTCTAGTTCCTACTACAAGCGAGAGATCAAGCAACTGAAAGTTTCAGCCATTATAATAAACAAAAAGGGTGATAAAGGGTCACCCTACCTGATACCTTGACCATTCAAAGAATCCTTGGAGACTGCCATTGATTAAGATGGGGAATCTTGGAGTGTTGATACAAGACTCAATCCATCCAATCTATGTTGAGTCCGAACACATCTTCTATAGTACCACAAGCAAAAATATTATGTTAACATCATAATAAGCCCCTATTATGTTCAATTTGACCAATATTTACTTAGTTCTAGCTTGCTCAATTGAGTGAAAAGTTTCATATGTAACTATAACACCTTCATAAATTTATCGATTAGGGGAAAAACCAATTTGTTCCCTTGAGATAATAGAGTGCAACACCAGTTTCAATCTATTTGCAATAACTTTTGAGATTACCTTGTAAATATTATTACATAATGCAATAGACATGAACTCTTCAAAAGAGTGAGTCTCTTACTTTTTGGAGATCAAGGCTATAAAGGTGTTATTTAAATCCTCAAGGACAAAGCCCCCACATTTGGATTCTTTCACCACTTCCCAAATGTCATGTGCAAATAATTTCTAGAGTTTTTGAAATAAAAATGATGGGTAACCATCAAGACCTAGAACTTTATCACCTCTCATGTTAAACAAAGTGGATTTAGCCTCCTCTACAGTGACTTTCTAAGTCAAAATTTTATTTTAAGCATCATTCACACATTGAGTAATGAGGTTGAGAATACGATCTAGATCTTTGAGATCAGCCCTCTCTACTATGTAGCTCTCTTGGAAGTATTGAACCCTTCTCTATTTATGTCCCTTGCTTCAATGAGCAAAATGCCTGAGGAATCCCTAATTGAGTAGACATTGTTTACTGAATACATAACTTCAATAAAATTGTGAAAGAATGTAATGTCGTCCATTTGATCATTTAAATTTTGTATATAAATTTTATGTATATCTTCTATAAACTTTTGTTTTCTCTTATATACTTATCACACCTTAATAATTTTGACTCTTTGGATGCCTTGTTTAATTTTAATTTTATTACAGTATAATTCAATAAGGGTTTTTTTTTATAAGAGGGGTAAACGCTTTGACTTGGAGCTATGAACCAGTAAGGCCATAAACGAAGGACCTCATCCCTATTAGATTTGAACCTTGATGGCAAGGAAAACAACTCAACAACTTAACCATCACAACATGCCACTATTGGCTATAATTCAATAAGGGGTAAACTATTATATTTATATTGTATTATTTCCAATGGTATTATTTACCATCTGTTTAGTTTTTAGTTTTTTAATATTATAATAATATCAATTTTATATCATAATAGTATTTGATGTATTATTATTTAATATATGTATACAATAATATTATATTATATTATATTATACTAAATTTATTTATCTACAGTTATATCAAGAGTCAGTAATAATATGAACAATAATGTATATTAAGATTATTAATGCTATCTTTATTTATTATCTGACATTTCTCCTAGGAGGAGAACATTATAATTATGGTTCTAAGTTGGGGATATGTAACAGTCCTCCCCTTTCAAATTTTCTTGTCCTCAAGAAAAGATCATTCGTGCATTAACTCTTCCATAGTTGCAACATACAAAGTGTTGGTTCCAATAGGTACAAAGAGGGTGGGGGGTGAATCAAGACCATCCACAAAATTAGTTATCCTTCTAACCATTCCAAATAGCCTTAACATAAGCCACTTTTGAGGTAATATAAAGATAAATATGGTCCGATAAAAACAAGTAAACTCACACACAAAAGCATTCATTAAGATGACATAGATATTTTATACATGGAAACCCTTGATGTGAGGATGAAAACCATGGTAGGGATAATGTACCCACTACTCCTTTTAATGCATGTAGAGGGGTGCCCTATTAGGAGATACAAGTGCTTCTTCTAGAAACACATCATGTTAAGAATTCCTATAACCTGTTAGAGTTACAAAAGCATGTGAAAGCTACCTGGTTAGAGAATTTACAAGTCTCCTTTTGAGAGACACCTTGCTAAAGAATTTTTTACAATGAGATTACTAATGAATATCACCTTATTAGGAGCTTACAAATAGATGAAATGTTAAGAAAGCATACTAAGTTTTTGACCTTGAATGTGGCATTGGTTTGTCATGTAGATCTCTACTTTGTCTCTTGAAGATGCATTGATCTTCCTTCTTGCTTGGTGAGTGCTTTGTTCTCACCTCTCCCTTGGTTTCCTACAATGGCCTCTTGTTGTCATCTTCTCACTCTACTGCACTTTCTTTTGCTAGATTCTTCCTTCTTAACTTTCTAGACTCTATTATCTTCTTATTTTATATTAGTGTCTTATCCAATAACTTCTTTTTTCTTGCAACAACTTTAATCTGATTTTAGTTGCATATATACTTATGTTGATGTTAGCACACAATTACCCATGACCAAATAATCCCACTCATTCTTGAATTCAAAATTTGAATTCCTTGCTTGCTTTGTTCACAAAAGACTTGTGAACCCTACACCTGGGATCTAGGCAGGTAGCCTTGCCAATCGTTTCGTGAACTAGTGATGGCCTATCATCCTTTCATGCATGTTCCATTTTGATTTTATCTTCTATCATATCATTGGTGACTCATCACGTTGATGACTTAGAGAAATTGTTGTCCATATATGACTTCTTGTGCCAATAAGGGTGTGCCAAAGTATGTCCCGATGTGTCTTGTGACCATTTTATGTAGTCTTTCCTCTCTTTCTACTTCCTCTAATCATTTGTCACACATTTTTCCAATTAGATACTTTTGGCCATCAATGACAACACTTAATACTTCTTTCATTGTGTGTGCAAAAGATGTGTGTAGGGTCAAAAATCTCCCCCTTTGGCATTGCTGGAAAAATATCATTTACCAAAATCCTCCATTTTTTCCTTGCAAAGTTCCTTTGATGGAAAAAATTGTTACTATACCTTTGCTTGTACTAGTGGATGGTTTCAGTAGATGGACTTGGTCAAAATTTGTTAGACACTCCCCCTAACAGTGTGTCTGACTCTTTGCATACCTCTTTTATTCATATTCCCTTATGTTGTTATTCTTGTGCTACCTTTGTGTCTAAATTCACCTTTCTTGGCATTATGTTCCTTCCTTTCAATCTTCATGTATTCTCTCCTATTGTATTTTTTGTGTAATCTTCCCCTTTGATAAATATATTAAAATCTCCTATTTGATTCATATATTATCCCCCTTTTTTTATCAATGACAAAGGATGTTGCGAGGTGGCTACAAGTTGTTAAATATGTCTTGGTATTGACCCTGTATGGTGACAAGATGGGTATCCCATGATGCCTTTAGATTTGTGAGAGCTATGATCTTACTTTTGACTTCACTCAAGAGTGTTTCTAGTTCACTCATGGTATGGCCCAGAGCTTTTCTAGTAAGTGCATCTACAATTCCAATATGTTATTGGATGATGCATGTCATTAGGAATAGTTTTCATTGAGCTTTCATAAATCTAATGGTCTCTTTTCCCTTTTATCCTTGATCTGATTTATGATATTTAGTTTCCCTTGAGTTTTGGATAGATATTTAGCTGTCATGTCAGTGGCTACTTTGTAATTATCTTTCTGATTTTGCAACTCATGTTTTACTTGCTACAACTTTTGTTCAAGATTAGGTAAGAGTGCTCATGGATCTTATGACTTCTTCATGACCGTTGTTAAATACTGCAAAGTCTCTTTCAATTTTTCTTTGGCTTTTCGTAGGGTGGTCTAATACTGTGATACCAAATTCTGCAAGGTAATCTTTCTCTTGGCTTCAAGCTTCTTCTTGACCAATACTTCTACACTTCTTGGTCATCTTTGACCTTGTCAACCAATGTAGAGAGTCAGTTGATGAGATCCGCATTAGTACCATATTTGACATCTAAGGCTAGTTATGCAATAATGTTTCTGGTGATGACCAGTGTTCTAACTCATTGTTGCTTCTTAAGTTCAGCCCACTTCTTTTAAGTGTTTTATATTTATTGATTTCTTCTAGATCAATGTCGTTTATCATTTATTTCTTTATAGCTATGAGTACATTAAGTTCCTCATTGCCTTCAGTAGCTCCAACACCCTTTTTCATAAAATTATCCTTCATCTTTTGAGCTTGAAGATGATGATGACAATGGTAAAGATGATGATGTTGTCATGTACCTGGTTAGTCTTCTCTTCTTCCTAGTATTTTCCACCTATTTTCCTAGATGTTCTTGGTTCTCTCTTCCTACTTTCTTGTTCATGTGTCTTTCTTTCATACACTCTTGATCTTGAGGATGTAGGTCTTGTAGTAATGCCTTGCCTTTCTTTTTGTTGTCCTGCTTCCTCTTCACCTTTCTTAGATGGTTATTCCACATACTCCTTCATTTCTGGGGATTTCTCCTCTAAAAATCTATCATCTGGTATCTGTACCAGGATGGGTGATTCACTTTTATCATCATCATCCTTCTCTAGTGATGAGTCAACAGATATGGTTGTAGTCTTGATTGTGTTATCAGCCTGCTATTGATTCATGCCTTGTGGTAACTTGACTCGCTCCTTTGTGGTTTTCTCATTGTCTTGTGTTACTAGTGGGGCATTTACTAGTTGTTCATCCTTATTTTCTTCAACTGTTGACCTTTATGTATCAACTCCCTTGGGTGTAGTTAACTCCTATTGAGTCACATTGTTTGTTTCTTGTTCCTATCCTTATGGTACATCTTGCTCTCTTTGAGGACCAGGAGTTTCCTGCCTCCTTTCTTCTTCGTTTCCCTTTATTTCAAGTCTCGTGCTAGCTTTTTCCTCTATTGGCTTGGGCTTATCAATTCCCTTGCCCTTCGGACAAGTTGATTTTGTTCTGCCTCCTGGAATTTGATCTCTCTTTAGATACATATCAATATCTAGAGTGGACTCCTTTAGATATTAACTTATGCTTACTTGAGTTTGGTTCATTCGACTAGTTATGAGGTCTATTATATTTCTCATCTTGTTGTACCTTCCTTTCTCTACTTCTATTAAATATTTCTTTTGAGACTCATTCATCTTGGTCTCATCTTGATTATGGGGTCTTCCACCATTTTCTCATAATAGTTTACTCTCGTACTCCATTTATCATTTGGTATTTTTCTCGTAATCTTTTACTCTCATACTCCATTTACCATTTAGTATTATTTTCAAATATTTGGGTAATTCCAACCCAACATCATAGGGCCTTCTTTCTATTATCCTTAAGCTAGTTGAGATAACACTTATAGCTTTTGTCTTGTTTTCCTTTGAAATTTTTTTAAATCTATTCTTAAGAACAATATAATCATGATTTTTTACAGATGCATTTACAATCTCACTAATGGAAATCAATTTAAACTTCTTCTTACCTTTCTTAGGTGTTAGTGATGCTTCCACTCCCTCTTCCTCAGCAGCTTTTGTTATCACAACTACTCCAACTACATCATCTTTATATTTAGTTTCCTTAGCCTCAAGTTGATCCAAGGATGGCTATCTTTTATCTGGTGCTTGAATTTTGTGAGGGGGACTTGTTTCCAATTCTTCTCCCATCTCCTTGGTGATAATTACCTTGGATGACATAGCTCTAAATGGATTACCTACTTGACTCCTTGTTACTCTTTGTTGAGTTGGCTTTTGTGTTGCCTTCGATTCCAAGAGAAGCTTATTTCTTATCTTAGCACAAGTGCCAAACCTTGGCAGAATGAAGATTTCATTTGAAGCTAATAATTTTACTACATAGGGCCTATCCTCCTCATATTTCACTTCGTATCCAAAAGGTGTCAACCATAAAGCTCTTGGTTGGGTTGAGCACACAATATACTTGTTTGTGCTTGCTAGAAGGTAGATTTTGTCTTTGTAGCTTTCCACCATACTTGTGGGTATTCATTCTCTCTGGTTCATTTCCTTTTGGAAATTAAAATAATCCCACATCATGGCATTTCCCTTTCCTTACAATCTCCTATATAACTATCCTATTTAAGCCATGACAATTGCTCTTTGCTCCACTTGATGCTTGGGGATCTAAGGAATTCTCCCCTTAGGTGGAAGAAGATACATACAAGTAGGGATCCAAACCTTAGAGTTTGATTTTGATGATCACTCATTATCTTCCTGGTGCTTTCCATTATATGCATGTGCAAACATCTACATAGATCAACCCCTAATTTATTGTGGATGATCTAAACTACTTTGTAAGTGATGTTGCTTGGAACATGGTTTTCTCTACTGGTGTGACACAACTTGTAACCCAACACCATGGATGAAAACATTAATTTAGGGTTTGGAATATCACTTACAGTGCATCCTATTCTATTATGTATCATCTTCCCTCTAATTAACAAAGTTTCTTGCCTCAAAAAGACAATGTCCATTGACAAATCAATGTTTGATGCATTGAACTCATTTACCCTCTCGATTAGGGCCTTTATAATCCTGTGTGGTTTATCCAAACATACATATTGCTCATGAATTCTACATAAAACAAACATTTCCCATTCACTATGAAATAAATTGGGTATCTCCATCGATCTTCTTAGCGTGGAATCCACTAAATCTTTGTGTTCTATTTTTGGGGCTTCTTTTGAGAAGAATATGTCATACAACTCTCTTATCTCCTTGTTGTCAGTATCATGTATCTCAAGTTCCAAGTATGCACTCATGTCTTATGTGAGAAAATTATCATCATACAAAGATGATAGTGCGGTTTCATCTTCATCATCCTTCCCTTTTTCTATGATTTCTTGATACTCTAGGCGAATACTTTGTTTGCTCTCAATTACATTCACCTTATTGATTTCTTTTGCCATTGTTTTGCTTTATTCAAGATAATTTTTGATAAAATTCATGAAAGGTTCTTTTTCACAAATGATATTCGTGTGTCTTCACGTCTAATCTCTTAGGGTTTTGTAGTATGAAAGCACAAGTGTTTTCATAACGCAAAATATCCAATGTCTCTCACTCCTTGTATTTTTATCACAAGATTGTAACGTCAGGGTTACAATGGTCGAAAAAAGCTTTTACCTACTAGAGGACATATGTTATTAATACTTCAAGTCATTATGCAATACTTCAAGTCATTCTGTAATGATTACTTTTCACGACCTTGATCTTTCATCAACATATCACACTTTGTTTTAGTGTTGACACTCCTTCTCTTCATGTGCATGACTATTAATTTTAAATTAGGGGACCAATTTCTTATTATTTTATTTATCTTCTAACCCCTCTAAGCTTTGTGAGCTTAGTCAATTTATGAGGTATCACCATTGACTAGTGAGCTTTCTACCTCATTTGGATTTGTTCCAATCACTTCATTCTTCTTTGTCCACTTGGTGGCAAAGTCATTTTCCAGTTATTTCATGGTCATGAGCTTCTCCTTTTTGATTGAGGACTTATTGCCTTGTCTTCTACTATATTTGTAGTCCCTTGCAAGATGATCTATCTTGTGGCAGATATAACATGTCATTCTGTTACCTTTCCATAGTCTGGGACTATTCTTTGGGTTTATTGTCAGCTTGCATTGAGTTGTTGGATGACCTTCATTTCCATAGGTCATACATATTAGTGTGGAAAACTTGTCCCTTCCAACGGAACTCGTCACCTTTGGAGACCTTGATTACCTCGAGCTCTTATTCTGGAGTCCTTTGTTTTATGCCCATACTTGTTGCAATAGTAGAAATGTCCATCTTTTCTTTTCTCATTGAAATTAGAAAACCACTTTTGTGTTGTATGTCCATAGAAATGACAGTTGTTGCAATACCCTTCATAGGTGAACTATTGAACATGTGTAATCTACTTAAACCAACACACACCATATGTGTGTCCTTTATTACCACAAAATAGATAGGTTGGTTTAGTAGTACCATTACCTTTTGGAGACACACTTCCTGATCCATCATTGTTTAGGTTCCTCACTCCAGGAGTCTACCCTTAAATCTTGCTATCACCTTGGTAACCAAGACTGATTGTGCTTTTGTTTCTTCTCCAAGCCTTCAATTACTCATCTATCTTCTTGGAGCTTTCATTGAATCTCCTCAACTTTTCATTTTATCCATTTGTAATTCTCATCTCTTCAATGAGCTTGAGCACTTTCTCTATAAGTTCTATGAACTATTCCATATTGGCATATTTTCTCCCCTTAGTCTTCAACTCACCTTCTCTCCTTTTTTTTGCTATATATTTATCTCTTGTTAGGGTGGAAACATCTCATCCAACCTACGCTTTGGAAACTTATCTAGTTAGCTCATCTCTTTCTTTATTTAGTTGAGTAATAGTTTCCTTCAATTGTTCTATTTCAGCCATCAAATCAAATATGTCTTCTGACTCCTCGGACCCTCTATATTCATGTTCAATAACTTCTTGACATTCACTAAGCTTTTGCATCAACTTCTTTCTCTTAGCTAAGGACTTTCTAAGCCTGTCCTTCAAGTCTTCAATAATGTCCAGGGAATCCTTCAATTGTCTTCTTAGTGACATCATTAGATCATCCCTCAAGTTTCTATACTTGTTGCAACAAGGATCTGTGCTCTGATACAAATTATTGGTCCCACCAAGTATTGAGAGGATGGTGAATCAGTACTGTCCACAAAACTACTTATCCTTCTAACCATTCCAAATTGCCTCAATATACACCACTTTACAACTAATATCAAGATAAATCCAGTTAGATAAAAATAAGTAAACTCACACACAAAATAATTCATCAAGATGACACAAATATTTTGTGTGGAAACCCTCAATGTGAGCATGAATACCACAGTGGGGATAATATACCCACTAGCCCTTATAATGTATGTAAAGGGGTTCCCTATTAGGAGCTACAAGTGCTTCTTCTATAAGTGCATCCTATTAGGAATGCCTATAACCTTTTAGAGCTACAAAAGCATGTGAAAGCTACCTAGTTAGAGGATTTACAAGTCTCCTTATGAGAGACACCTTGATAGAGTAATTTTCCAATGAGATTACTAATGAATCTTGCCCTATTAGAAGTTTACAAATAGATGTAATGGTAAGAAAGCAAATTAATGTTTGACCTTGAATGTGGCATTGGTTTTTTGTGTAGATCTCTACTATGTCTCCTTAAAGATGCACTAATCTTCCTACTGACTTAGTGAGTGCTTTGTTCTCACCTTTCCCTTGGTTTCCTATAATAGCCTATCATTTTTCTCTTCTCATTATGATGCACTTGCTTCTGCTAGATTCTTCATTCTCAACTTTATGCACTCTATTCTCTTCTTCTTCTCTATTGGTGTCTTATTCAATAACTTCTCTTTTCTTGAAACAACTCACTTTTTAATATGATTTTAGTTGCATATTTCCTTCTATTGATGTTATAGCATAGCTACCCATGACCAAATTATCCTTTGTGATCCAATGGTGGCCTATCATCCTTGCCTACTTGCACCATTTTGCTTTTACCTTATGTCATATTATTGGTGACTCATCACGTTGATGACATGAATCAACTATTGTCCATATTTGACTTCCCGTGCCAATGTGGGTGTGTCCTGATGTGTGTCATGACTGGTAATTATAGACTTCCTTCTCTTTTTTCTACCTCTAAATGGTTCTTGCACATTTTCCTGTCATATAATTTTGCTCATCAATGACAACACTTAATACTTATTTTATTGTCTGTGCCAAAGATGTGTGTGTGGTCAACACAAAGCATATATTTAAATGCAATAGGACCTAAAATATTTATGGAGCATACATCTAAATGCATGGAAACACAAAGTAGACACATGAATGCATGAAAACATCAAGCAGACACATGAAAACACAGAGCAAACACATAAATGCATGAAAAAATTAAGCAAACACAATGCAAACACATAACATGTGCATTCTTGATTAATTCCTTATAGTTAACTAGAGTCAAGAATATGATTTACAAAATTTACTTCTTTGATATAATCCTACAACCACAAGTGATCATTAGTACACATGTATGTGTGTGTGTGTGTGTGTGCGCGCGTGTGTCTATATTTATATATAAGTTTTAAAGAAAATGTGAATCATGATAAATTACTCTAAGTCAATTCTCTAATAGAATTAATTTGTTCATCTTTTAACACTCATATAAACCTCAAAAGGTGGAAGGAGTTGATGTTAGACATGACCAATTGGAAATCAATTTTATTCTTAATAAGGATGTTATTATCTGAATTTAGGATTAGAAGGTATAGATGTTATCCAAGTTTCCTAGACACCAAATGTGCAATGGATTCCCTCAAAGTTTATAGGTCCAAGCCCATGTCTCAAAGGATCATGGGTCGCTAACCCCTACACTATCTTGGGACAAACATCAAATTTCTTGGACTTAGACAAGCCCCTCCTTGGTAACATCATTACCATCTCTTGTTGGCCATATAAGAAGTAAGATTATTTATTATATTTATAGTCATATTATTTTTTTCAACTCACTGAAGGATAGAGTAGATGTTATTACTTATATTTAGGATTGAAGGTTATAGTTGTTATCCAAGTTGCCTAGATTTCAAATGTACAATGAATTCCCTCAAAGTTTACAGGTCCAAGACCATGTCACGAAGGATCATGGGTCATTGACCCCTACCTTGTTATGGGACAAATATCCAATTGGTTGGGCTTAGACAAGTTCCTTCTTGGTAACATTGTATCCTTTCGATCACAAATCAAATGATGGTAAAATTGGAAGTAGTCATGTTCCAATTATAAATAATATGTAGAGATCAATTCTTAATATAAGAATACTTACGTGCCCAATATTAATTCAACTACAATAATATACTAGATTCAATTCTATTTTTATAACCATTAGTAATAATATTAATGAATACTCTTTAAGAAGTATTGAAGTCAATATTAAATGTTGATTCTATAGTGCCTTAATTATATTTTTACTCAACACATAATATATGTAATTATAATGAAAAGGGTCCTTATATACCCTATTGGCTAACATCACTATGTTATGGTAGTGGGTCAATATTTGAAAGGGAAACATATAAATATTGTCTTTTAAAGGTGTATGCTTGACTAGATTCACCTAATAATAGAGGCCTCCTATAATTTTGGCTTTTTTGCCTTTCAAATAGCCTTTTGCCTTTTTTATATGTCTTTTGACTATTATGTATAAGATTTTACCTTGTTAAAGTCTTTCTAATCTATCTTATATTGTCTCTAGTTTGAACTACGTATTTTCTATTGCTTAGTTTGTAATCTGATTTTTTGTTGTCATGCCTTTTTAGAATTGTGGTCTAGCTATAGGATCTTTCTATACTAGATAACAACTTTTTTGAGCCTTTTTTTCTTTGATTTGTATCCTTCCTTTTTCCCACATTATATTATTTTTGAGCCTCAGAAGGGAGATAGCCAACAACAAAGGTGAAGATAACCCTCAGATACCATTTGTAATGTTCCCCATTTGATCATTTTCAATCTTGTATATATATTTTATGTACATCATCCATAATCAAAGAGAATGCTTTTTAATTTCTCTTATATACTTATTACACATGAAGAGTTGTGACTCTTTAGATGCCTTAGTTTAGTTTTAATTTTATTACATTATAATTTAATATGGGATAAACTATTATATTTATTAATTAATTTATATTACATTATTTCCTATAGTATTATTTATTATTTATTTAGTTTTTAATATTTTTAATATTATAATAATATTTAAAGTATTGTCATAATTGATATATATATATATATATATATATATTATACTATATTTATCCATTTACAATTATATCAAGAGTTAGTAATAATACAATCAACAATGTATATCACAATTATTAAATATTATATTTATTGTTTATTAAACAATTCTCCTAGGAGGAGAACGTTGTAATTGTGGCAAAGAACTTTGTATTTCTATCACCATCCTAAAGCCACATTTTCCTATATTTTTTATGCCAAAAGCTTTCTTCCTTATGCAAAAGCTTTGAGTATTCTTCTTTGAGTTTTTTTTCTCATGATCGAAATCAACAACCAATTAACTTATGAAGCTCTTTTGAAACTCTCTCTTTTTCTACAAAGATGTTTTTAAACACTACTCTATTCCATTTCTTAAGATGTTCCTTCATAAGTAGTAAGATTTTCAAATAAATTGAAAGCTTTGTTACCTTCTCATTGTCGAGAAAAAATCCACCAGTCTTGAATCAACTCTTTGAATCCAACAGCATAGAACCACATTTTCTCAAATTTGAAAGGTTATCTGTTTAGAGAAGTGCCCTTGTGAAGCCAAAGACTAATTAGGAAGTGGTATGACCTTATTAATGGTAAGAGGTTTGTTGAAAGATCCCAAGGAAAATCTACCTAATTACCCACCTTGAAAAATCTATCCAACTTCTCTACAATGTTTGAGAATCCACATCTTATGTTGGTCAATGGGTACTCTTTAGATTGAACTCAATCTCATTCATGTTGTTATTTGAAACAAAATATTGAAAGTTGTGTTCCTTTGAGATTTCCCAACCATGTCTACCCAATTTATCCATCGGGTGAAAGATAGAGTTAAGATCTCCCCCTACAATCAAATGTCTATCCTAAAACTAAAGAAGAGTCTGTGAAATTTACTCCCAAGTTCTTGTAGCACATTAGTACCTATAGGGTTGTGCACATTTAGGAGATCAAATCTCCTATTTATTTATTTTGAAACAACCCATGTCAACTACCTTGAATCACCTGATGCCAACAAGTTGATGTGTACATCCTAATTCCAGAGCAAGCCCAATCCCCTCGAGGTGCCAAGTACATATACAAAGGAATACTTCCAATTACTAAAGTGCTTAGTAAAGCCAATCACATATGTGCCACTAATTTTAGTTTCTTGTAAGAGAAATATTTCAAGCCTCATTTGATTAAGGGATTGGTTGATCAGTCAAACCTTGTCAAGGGCATTGCAGCCCCTAAGATTTCATGAGAGGATCTTTATTGTCCTTGGGACAAGGAGTTATGATCCTTTCCCTATCTAAGTTTTCTTTTTCCCATAGTTTATCCAACTGCCTCCAACTTGGCTTTAACATTTTTCCTACCTGTCTTACATTTCTACCCCCCTTTACATTTGAGTTTTTGTGAAGGGTTTTGGTTGGTGTCTTTTTCTTCTAGACCCATGAGTGTGTCCAAACCTAATCTATCCTCATTTTGCTAATATGATTTAGAGATGTATTTGATGTTATCATTGTCACTAATTGTCCTATCTAGAGTTGAGGTAAATGTCACATCCATATTCCTTTCTAGTGAGATTTGAATGTCCTTGAAAATTGGAGAAATCTTACTTCCCAAAGTTGGTCTCAGGTTGTGGTCCTGATAACTCAAAAAGTTAAGAGATTCATCCAACACGTTCCTAGATCTTATTTGATATTGGTCTTGCACTAAGTCCACTAAGTATTTGAATTGTGTGTTTGAGAACACCCGCATTTATTCCCATCCTAGTCCTAATTGACTATCTTGAGAATCCAAAAATTTTGAGCATCAAAGATTCTCCACTAAAATCCTCTTAGAGTGAGGGTCATTACAAGGGTCCCCCATCAGCTCCAATTTGGCATGTGAGGAGATTCCTACCACTATTCTTTTGCTAATAGATCATTCCTTGAAAGCATACAAGAATTTTGTCCACCAATGGTCATTTTTTTTAATTTTGAAAATCATGATCGTTACTCCATATTACAACGCTTTGCTAGTCATTTAAACATGAGCATGAAGTCATAGTCCATCTTTTGTAGTGGATAGGAAGAGACATAAGACTAAGAAAGGAAGGATAGTCGTCCTAGAGTGAGCCCTCTTTTTCTATCATGAATTTTTGGAGGATATCACTTTTGAGTCCTTTACCTTTTTTGTAATGAGTCTAGGGCTTTCATAGACTAAGTGTATGTCCCCATTATAATGTTTCCAAGAGTGAAGAGCATCTTCAACTTCAACCAGTTGCATCCAGACATTACCTTTAGTTATGAGTTCAATAATCTCATTTAGAGGATGAGCCAAGCAAGGAACACTACTGCAAACTAGGTATAGGAATAATAGGAGAAAGGTATCTAAATCCTTGAAAGTCCTGGATGAATGAAATAAGTTGGAGCTAGATATAAGTAAATGTGTTAAAAGGACAAATAAAGGTAAAGAACATACTTTTAAAGTTTATTTTATTCTTTTTATTTTGAATGAAATGAATGGAAATCATCAAATCTAGGTTTGAAACTATGTAGCAGATGAAACCCATAAATATTTTAGCAATATGTCAAGAGTGAACTAGTGTTGGAAATGTAAGAGGAGTAACTGAGAGGGGAGGGGTGAATCAGTTACCACAAAAACAAATCCTTAATCCCTTAAGATGTAACTACAAAACAAAACAAAACCAAACTCTGCTGAAATTGAAATATTGTAGTAACTTGGTTAGCACTGAAACACTCAGTTAACGCAGTAACTCAGTTTACACTAAGAATTAGTGTCACTCGGTAAACACTCGATTAATATTGAATGTATGCATTGTTACTTTGTTAACATTGAACATGCAGATCTTATGATATTAAGTGTTATTAACCTTAATTAACTTAGTTGCAAAATCATAAAGCAAATAACATGAACACAAGAGACACAAGGATTTAACGTGGAAAACCAATTTGGGAAAAACCACCTGTTACAACTAGTTACTATTTTTTCACTCTTTTGAAGTGAGCCCTATTAGGAGCCAACCCTGTTAAAGGTTACAAAACACACTATTAGGTGTGAACTTATTAAAGGATTTAGTTCACCCTATTACGAGTGGCCTTGTTAGAGGTCTTTAGACATTTGAATCTAGAAATGCTATATTGTTAGAGGATTTGGCAAATAGATGTTAAGCTAACTCTATTAAAAGATATGATTTACTACTACAATTATTAGAAAGCAACAATTATATGACTTGATTGTTGATGCAACTGTATTTGTTGATTTCAGATCTTTGTTCTGGCTTGAATACTTTATCCTTCTTGATCAAAATGTTCTTTGCAACTCAATCAACTCCTGATTCCCTTCCTTGATTTATTGTTTCAATCCCATGCTTTTTCTCCTCAATTCAATCCTCAACTTAACTATATACTTTTATGTTTTACCTTTTCAAGTCGGCTTGAATACAATTTCAAACAAATGAAATTCATCCCATGAGTCAGCTAGAACTAACCAACACAACTAATATAGGAAAATCCTTCGTTAGCCGACCCAACCCAAGAAATGATTTTCCTTCAAACTTCCTTTGGTAACCGAGTGAGCTTGGTTATGGTTAACACTCATTCCATGCCAACATTTCTTTGGTAACCGAGTGAGCTCGGTAGACACTGCCTTCCTACAAACTCCCTTTGGTAACTGAGTGAGCTTGGTTAACACTTGCTTTGAACTTGGTTAATACTGAAATGTTCTTCATACACTGCAACTTCTTTTGACTCCCAAGTGAGCTCGAAATACACTAATTGCTCAATATTGTAATCACCTAAAAATGGTCATCTAGACTATTAGCCCCCTTTTCAACATTTTGGCTCAATTAATTTAATCATTTACCTAGACCAAATTGCTAATAATCAATTTATTTGATTATAACCTATAGTTTGACTATGCTATCCTAAGTTCATTATTTGATTAAAATAACATGTCCCCTTTTAATTAAATAAAAGACCCCATTCTTTTAACCCACTTAAAGTGCACACATAAAGTCCTTTTTCTATTTTGCAATTAAAAAGAAAAGGCTTTGTGACTTTTGTCTTATATGACAAGTCAACTTATATTCTATTGGTTGACTTGTGTGTGCACATGGATCACTCCTCTTTTTGAATTTCACCATTGATCATCCACCATCTTCATCTTGATCTCTACCGTCCATACATCTTTAAAAGGGAGAGAGCTTTCCCCCTCAATCCATCCTCATTTTGAATATTGTTATGCTGTAGGTTTTCTAACAGGTTTCTTTGGAGCTTTATGGAGAACTTCTATTTCTTGTCTACATTCTCTCATCCATGACATCATGGCATTCTAGCTTAGCTTAGCTTTCATTTTTACATGTAGCTTAATCTCACATAGCTTAATAATGGTATTGTAACACTCTCATACATGTTTTAGCATAGCTCCACTTTTCATATTCATTCTAGTTTAATCTTTAGTTGCATTGCATTCTTGAGGAACTCCTTGGGACATTTGCATTCTTGCATCTTGTCTTTGGAACCTCCCATTGCATGGTTTACTAGCAAGAAGAGTATCTCTAAGGCTCATTTGAGAGCCTTCTTATTCTTGAAATATATTCTCTTGCACTCTATGGATAGGGAGCTCTAAGCCGGCATTCGAGCATTTCGAACTCATGGAATCATTTGGATAGAAGGGTTTAGAGTGGGACACTTTCGAGTGTACAAGTATATACTTGAAATTTGTGTAGCATCAAAGGCAAGATACAATTTAATGATTATATCCAACAAAATCCTTCTTTAGCATGGATGGCAACACAACATGTCATGATACATAGAAATTTTAGAGAAAAATAGAAGAAAGGATAATATCCTTAGTTTAATTCTAATTCTCATCCATGAGAACTCACTCTATTAGTGTGAACTCCCTCTATCACCAAACTCTGATTGCAATGACTTTAATAGCAAACTCTCCCTCTTTGATATCAACTCAAAATTTATGAAATAAGAAATTCTCCCTCTTTGACATCTCAAACATTCACAAAAATTTCTCTAATATATGACAACAAACTCTCCCACTTTGACATCTCATGCCAAAGACAACAATTAATGTAGTTTCCATGTACCTTGATGTACAGATTCATATGCAATCTGCTCTAACAATACTGCATCAACTTGTCTGATCTTCAACATGCTTGGTTGATGCATCACTAAAATCTAATTAGTGAGCTTCAAACAAGGGAATGACCCATAGCTTACCTCTTAGATACAAAAATGCATCCTTAGGCAATAGCTTGGTGAATATGTTTGCAATCTATTATTTTGTATTCACATATTCCAACATCACTTCCTTATCTTGCACCAATTCTCTCAAGAAATGATATTTTATTAGAATGTGCTTGATTTTGGTATTCATTACTGGATTTTTGGATATGTTGATTGCACTTGTGTTATCATAGAAGATAACAACTGGGTCCTTGATCTCCTCCTTCATTCCTAACAATAGTTGCTTGAACTACACAATATTGGAACAATTGACTACTACAACAACATATTTTTCTTTTGTTGTAGACTGAGAGATATAATTATGTTTCTTGCTTGTCCAAGATACTAGCCTTTTTCCAAGAAAAAGTGTTCCACCAGTAGTGCTTTTTCTATCATCAACGTACTTTCTTCCCAATCTACATTAGTGAATGCCTTCAATTCAAAGTTTCCTCCTTTCGTATAGCACAGATCATAATATTTGGTACCTTTCAAATACCTCATGATTCTTTTGATTGCCATCATATGATTTTCTTTAGGATTAGCAAAGAATCAAGCCACCATACCAACTGCTAATGCTACATCAAGTCTTGTGTGTACTACATACTTAAGTTTTCCAATCATTGAGCTATATGTAGTCTGATCTACCTCCTTGGAATCATCATTTTTTGAAAGCTTGTGTCCAGTAGACATAGGTGTTCCAACTGGCCTAGAATCCTCCATTACAAAAAAATTTAGTATCTCCTTGATGTATTTTGATTGAGAAATATAGATACCATCCTTCATCTATTAAATTTGTAAGCCAACAAAGAATTTGATTTCTCCAAGCATTGACATTTCAAATTCCTTACTCATTTCCAAAGAAAAAGTTTTGCACAAATCTTCATTTCCAGTAAATAATGTATCATCTACAAATATTTCTACCAACACAATCTTCTTATCAGGTCTTGCTTTGATGTATAGGTTGTTGTTATCATTAGTTCTTTGAAAATCAGCCTATATGAGATAATTATGTAACCATTCATACCAGGCTCTGGGAGCTTGTTTGAGACCATACAAAGCTTTTCGTAGTCTGCAAACCATGTCCCTTTTGTTATGATCAATGAAACCTTCTAGTTGCTCAATGTAGACTTCCTATTCTAAGATTCTATTCAAGAAAGTTGATTTCACATCCACTTGATATACTTTGGATCCTTTGTGTGTTGCGTATGCAAGGAGTGTTCTAACACCTTCTAGTCTAGTAATAGGAGCAAAAGTTTCTCCATAGTCAATACCTTCTTCTTGAGCATAACTATTTGAAACTAATCTTGCCTTATTTCTTGAAACTTCTCCATTCTCATTCAACTTATTTATTAATACCCATTTTGTGCCAATTACATTCTTGTCCTTTGGTCTAGGAACAAGAATCCAAGTTTTATTCCTTTCAGTCTAATCAATCTCGTCATTCATTGTCCCTATCCAACTTTCATTTTCTAATGCATCTTTCATAGTTCTAGGTTCAAAATCAGTAAGCAAACATGTACCTTTTAATTTATTCCTTGTAATTATTCCATCTGACTAATCTCTAATGATTTGCTTGGGTGCATGATGCCTTCTGACATATTTAACAATTTTGGGCTCCTTTCTGAATTCACTAGGTTCACCATGATCTTTTGAATCATGCTCAAGTCACACTGTCTGTGACTTCGGTCCATTACATGACTCGATTTTCACTTGTTGAAACTTAGGTCCTCCTAACTGTGTCTCAGGTCCTGCTGATTGTGACTCAAGTTGTACTGGTTGCAACTCAGGTTGAACTAGGGATTTTAAGGACTCAGGTGGTGAAGACTGTTGAATGCCATTTTCTTGAACTTAGGTAAAGTATTAGGCTCATATTAAATAAAGTTTCTATAATCTTCAGGTTCTTTCCTGCTCTATTCTTCGGACTCCTTTGCAAACTCATCAATCTTTACATGTGCACATTCTATAACTTTGTGAGTAGATAGATTCAAACATTTGTATGTTTTACTCTTATTGGAGGATCCCAAGAATATGCCTTCATCACTCTTCACATCAAATTTTCCTTTTCTTGACTTCTTCAGAATATAACATTTACTTCAAAATACTTTGAAATAACACACATTAGCTTTATAGCCATACCATAATTCAAAAGGTGTTTGATTTGAGTCCTTCTTCAACAAAACTTAGTTCAAGGTATGAACTGCAGTGTTAATTGATTCCTTCCAATATTTGATAGAAACGTTCTTCTCTATCATCAATGTCCTTGCACAATCCATGATTGATCTATTCCGTCTCTCAGCAATGTCATTATGCTAATGTGTACTAGGTGCAAATACATGTCTTTTAATTCATCTCTCATTGCAAAATTCATTGAATTCGTCTAAGATGAATTCATCTCCTCTATTTGATCTTAAACTTTTTAGTTTCTTTCTCATTTCCTTGTCAACTCTAGCCAGATACCATTTGAACTTTTGAAAAGCTTTTGATTTATCCTTTAAATACATAGTTGTCATCATCCTAGAATAATCATCAACAAAAAAAATAAAGTACTTATCTCCAGTGTAGCTTTGTATGCCAATAGGTCCGCAAAGGTCTATATGAACTAGCTCCAAGACTTCTATAGAATGATAGTTCTTGCTTTTAAAACTTGTCTTTCCTATCTTACCAATTTGACAATTCTTGCACATGCCCATATCAGGTTTCTTCAAGCTTGGAATGCCTCTAATGCTTTTGTTCTTGCTTATGTTGACTAGGTTATCAAAATTCACATGACACAACCTTTTATGCCATAACCAACTTTCTTCTACTTGAGCTATGCAACATGAATTTATAGTTAAATCTAGGTAGAATAGATTACCTCTTGTTTGATTACTAGTCCCAACTAGATTTCCATTTCCATCTAGTAGCTTGGCTTTGTTATTCATGAGTTCTACCTTGAATCCAATATTATTCAATTGTGCCACACTAAGCAGATTATGCTTTAGTCCTTCAACCTAATAAGCATTGTCACTTCTGAGATCATTGGTTAGTGTAATACAACCTTTTCCCTTCACATAACAAGGCTCATCATTTCCAAATTTGACACTCCCACCATCATAGTGTTTCAAGTGTTCAAATTTAGATTTATCACTAGTCATGTGGTGAGAACAACCACTATTAATAATCCATGTATCATTCTTACTAGCATGTGAGATAAGGACCATCTTATCATTCTCATCATTTGATTCATCCTTAACAACAATGTAAACCATTTCATTTTCTTCACTACTATCAGAATCTTTAGCCATGTAATAAGATTTCTTACCTTTTTCCTTGTAGTCTTTATAGCTTTTGAAATCCTCCTTGCCTTTGTACTTGTTGTGCTTCTTTTCTTCTTTGCTTTCTCTATTTTGACACCTTGCAAAAATGTGACCAACTTCTTCACAAGAAAAGCAAATCAAAGGAATTTTTCCTTTGTACTTTCCTTTGCCTTTGGGAAATCTTCTTGCAAGCAATGCTTCTATGACTTCAAGATCATCATTAGAACCATCTTCATCTTCACTGTTAGACTTCTTGCTTTTAGACTTTGCAACTTTCTTGTTAAGTGATAGCTTGGCTTGGAATGCAAACTCAAGGTTACTAGAGTTAGGAACATAATTATCAAAATTATCCAACTCAATTACAGTCAACTTTCCCACTAGTGCATCCAAAGTTATATCATTCTTATGATCACATCTCATTTCTTGAATAACTGACACTTTAATTGCATAAAAATGAAGAAGGGTTCTAAGTACCTTGCTTACCATTGTTACATCACCAATTTTCCCACCTGAGGCTCTATTTGCACACACTAGCTTCGATTCTTTCATTGTACTATGCAATGTTCATCACCAATTTTCCCACTCGAGGCTCTATTTGCACACACTAGCTTTAATTCTTTCATTGTACTGTGCAATGTTCTCATCTTCATCTGATTAAATTGACCTCTGAGACTTTCTGCCTTAGCTCTCCTCACATTATCATCACCTCCATAGATAGCTTTTAGTTTGATCCACATCTCATAAGCAACAGCACAATATTTTATGTCATCAAATTCAACATAGTTGAGAGTGGAAGCAATGTCAATCATCATAATGTTATGGTTCCTCTTTTTTGTAATCTCTTCCATAGTCATAGTTCTAGTAGATGTCACATACTTGGTGTTTAGATATTTCAGGCCTGAGTCTCCAATTTTTTCCAAATGCAACTTCATGAGTTCCTTCCATGCTAGGAAGTTATCTTTGTTTAGCTTAGGAATCTCCCTTTTGTAAGACATCTTGATCTTTAGCTTAGGTCCTTGAAACCTTCTCGGCAAGCACCAAAAGCTCTGATACCAATTGTTGGAAATGTAAGAGGAGTAACTAAGCGAGGAGGGGTGAATTAATTACCACAAAAAAAAATCCTTAGTCCCTTAAGATATCAGTATAAAACAAAACCAAACTCTGTTGAAACTGAAATACTGTTGTAAGTCAGTTAGCATTGAAAAACTTAGTTAACATAGTAACTTGGTTTACACTAAGAATGAGTGTCACTCAGTAAACACTCGGTTAATACTGAATATATGCATTGTTACTTTGTTAACACTAAAGATGCAAATCTTATGATGTTAAGTGTGATTAACCTTAATTAACTTAGTTGCAGAATCATAAAGCAAATAACATGAATACAAGAGACACTAGGACTTAACGTGGAAACTGAATTTGGGAAAACCCACCAATTGCAACTAGTTACTATTTTTCATTCTTTTGAAGTGAGTCCTATTAGGAGCCAACCCTATTAAAGGTTACCAAATACATTGTTAGGTGCGACCCTCTTAAAGGATTTAGTTCACCTTGTTAGGAGTGGCCTTGTTAGAGGTCTTTATACACTTCAATTTAGAAATGCCACCTTGTTAGAGGATTTGGAAAATAGTTGTTAACTCTGTTAAGATATTTTATTCACTACTACAATTATTAGAGAGTAACAATGATATGACCCAATTGTTGATGCAACTATATTTGCTGATTTCAAATCTTTGTTCTGGCTTGAATACTTGATCCTTCTTGATCAAAATATTCTTTGCAACTTAGTCAACTCCTAATTTAGTTCCTTGATTTATCTTTTCAATCCCATGCTTCTTCTCCTTGATTCAATCCTCAACTTGACCTTATACTTATATGTTTTACCTTGTCAAGTTAGCTTGAATATAATTTCAAACAAATGAAATTTATCCCATGAGTCGGCTAGAACTAACCAACAAAATTGATACAAGAAAATCCTTCATTAGCTAACCCAACTTGGTCAACACTAAATTAGAAACAATTTTCCTTTAGAATTCCTTTGGTAACCGAGTGATCTTGGTTGACACTCGTTCCATGCCAACTTTTCTTTGGTAACCGAGTGATCTCGGTAGACATTGTCTTCCTACAAACTCCCTTTGAACTGAGTGAGCTTGATTAACACTCACTCTGAACTTGGTTAATACTGAAACACTCGTCATACACTACAACTTCCTTTGACTTCTGAGTGAGCTTGACATACACTAATTTCTCAGTATATACTTGACATTTGTGTAACATTAAAGACAACATACAATTGAATGATTGTATCCAACAGCTAGATCTTATGGGGTGAAACAGTGGATTATTAGGGGTGCAATGTGCCCCTGATTAACTGCATGTAATGTTGATTCTGATTTTTTAATTCCAACAAAAACTTAAAAGGGTACTTAGATCTGCAATTTGTTCATCGATTAGATATCCACAAGCTGCAATAAAAAATGATTTTTGTTGTTGATGGGGAGTTTTCCTTGGTCAAACTCTTTTAGGAATTAACCTTGAATATAAATAATTTAAATAGCATGAATGTAAATTAAATGTATGAATTCATCTTACAATAGCTAGATTTCTCAAATTGAATGTAGCATGCTTACTTTACCAATTGATTTGGATCAAGAAGATGAAGATCGATTGATGTAGGAGAGGCAACAAAGGATCTCGAAGATAAACACCTTCAATTACTTGAATCCTTGAATCATTTATCTTTGATGGAGGAATTCTTGAATGAATACTTGAAGATTTGAAGGATTGAAAACTAGAATTGAGTGCTTTAATGTGTAGATTGATGATTGTGAAATGGAGCAAATGGAATGGTTTATATAGAGCTCAAAATTGACTAACTTATTTAGGTCAAATTAATACCCTAAATATATCAAGATAGGAGACCCAAAGAGGAGGCTAAAATAGGTCCCAAGAATTGTACCCCTAATTGGCCCATTAGGGGCACACTGTGCCCCTAACAACCAAGTCACAGGACCTTTAGGATCTAAAAACAAGCCCAAATGTCTATAATCAGGTGCAGAGTTTGAGATATAGTCGTTACGATGCAAAGAGTAGATTCCAAGTGGATAGATGAAGGGAAAGGAGGACCTAGGAGGAATAAATCCTACCTCAAGATTATCACTATGAAAATAAGAGCTTTAAAGAGGGTCTATTAGGTTTTACCCCAATTCCATCTAGGAGGAAGGACAAAAAATAGAAGAAGGGTTGAAAGACACAAGGAGATTGATGATATCACATTATATAGGTGATAAACCTTCATTAAATTGGAGTGCATCCAATTTAAGACAACATAATCACTTTTTCCTATTCCTAAGGTAGACGTTTAAGAGATTATGTAGGTTGGTCAAACAAGGCAATTAATAAACTTTTTAAATGCTCCTCTCATTAATTTTTTTATCCTCCTTGCTACTCACATATTCACATGGCTAAGTGGAGTAGAGAACATGGGGAGTGGTTTGATAAGATAGCCCCCCCCCCCTCCTTATTAATTGTGAATTTTGGGTTGAGGCACCATAAAAGAGGAAGTCCTATTTAGTACATGATAATTGTTTAGTAAGTTAACTTTTTAAAACAAACATGCCTCCCTTTTTGAATCAACAGGTAAGGGTGGGTAGGGATGTGTCCCATCCTCCACTTGTAAGGTAATGTATTTTTTTGAAAAAGAAAGGACCCTGTTAGCTATTTAATTCCTGGACGCCTTCTTATGGGAGGGTAATAATAATAATATTTTTTTATTGTTACTTCTTAAGATTTCATTCATAGTTATGATAGTGACTTTATGCATTTTAAATTGTATTGAAGAAGCAAGGTTATCATATACTGATTTTTTTTTAATATTCCAATGTCTGTAACTTGGAAGGGATTTTAATAATAGTAGCCTTTTTTTAGCAAAAAATGGTAGGAAAAGAGCGAAATACGAATTTGGCAAAAAAGTAGAGATATCAAATCAAATTAAATCTAGAGGATTCGAAACAGCATTACAAAGCACGAAATACAAGACAACAATCGGCAGTTGCAAATAATTCAAACCCTAATAAAATAATAGAAAATCATAGACACCAGGTAAACACTAATCATATTAATCACAGAAATATGCAAGGGCATGAGGAAATAAGAGTTAATGAGAATCGCATCAATACATCCAACCAATTTGAAATTTTATCAAACAATAAGGCCCGTTGAATTAACTCTTTCAAGGAGATTATGGAAGCATATGAAAACAGAAGGCTTGAGATCTTAAATAAGGAAAAAGTCAAAGAATATCCAGCGAAGGTAGAGGAAGGATGGCAAATTGTTCAAAGAAAGAAGAAGATATCAAAACAATGCCAGAACCACCAGTCGATGCAAAAAAAGCAAAATTAGCGAAATAAAAAAAAAAGACCTAAGATTTGAGATCCAAAACAGACAAGATGGAGATGGAATAAAATATAAAAAGAAAAGGAAGGAGGGTAATACAATATCACCATCACTCTATATATCTGAAGCTAATCGTACAGTGATAGGGCCGCGACAAATTTTGAAGGAAAAAATGGATCATGGACCTTTGACAAACAAAAATCGTATATCCCTCCACATAAGAGGAATATGGAATTTCTGAAGCAAACAAACATAGAGGAAAATTAGTTGTCAGATAATAACTTTGCTGATACACTGATTATTAGTGACATGTTCACACAAGAACACTGGAAAGAATGCGAAGAAAGGGGGCTTTACGTAGTATAGAATGGCCCTAGCAAATATATCCCGAATCTAAAAAGGAGAATTGAAAAATACTGTCAGGACCAGGTAAGTATAAGTTTCTTTGCAAAAAGCTCATTATTTATTCTCTATAAATCAATGCGAACTAGCAATTTATCAGCCAAAATGGCAAACTATTTTTATAAAGGATTTTTAGTTAAATTTTTACTATGGGAACCTAATTGGTTTGAAGGTAAACCTAACAAAACTGCCTATTGGTTAAAATGTAAAAATTTCCCTCCGAAAATTAAACATTTTAAAACCCTAAAACGAATTGGAAATTTTTTAGGTAAGTTAATTGGTATAGAATCTGATTATTACAAAGAAAGCACCATCAAATTCTTGATAGAATCAGATTGTAAACCAACAAAACCGATAATTAAAAAATTAATTACAAACGGATCAATTTATAACCTAGAATTTTTAACCTGTGAGGGAGAATGTTCTGGCATAATCATTCCTAGCACTGAAGTTGGATTTAAAGCTACAAACATTAAAGACATGCTCAGCTTCGTCAATCAAAGAAAATGATCTAATAATGAAGCAACAGATGAGAAATTATATAAAAAATCAAAAATAGAAGAACATTGCATAGAGGAGCCAAGGGATTCTCAGGAAAGGATAAGTAATGACGATCTCAAAGAACACGAGGTAATAGATCAAGATATTTTATTAGCTATAAATCAATGCACTAAATGTAGAAATAATGTTGAGGAATTGGAGACTAATTAGAATAAACTCAAGGCACTAAATTATGAAATTGAAATCACTCAAAGCGATATTGAAGACTTGTTAGTCATCTTAGAACAAATGCACAAAGAACATTGCACTACTGGGGAGGATACTTAGAGTTTAAACCCCTTAAATCAAAAAGAGGACAATCAGGAACCATTGGATATTGAGGACATGCAAGAAAAAATAGAAGAATACAGAGAATCTCTAAAAAGTACAGATACCCCTATTCAGAATTCAGCTAAAATCCTAGCAGCGGATGATGAACAATGGAACAATATAACAATTCGCAAAAAGAACAAGAAAAAGAGTTATAAATTCTGGCAAACTCCAATGGATGGCTCAGATATATTTGAAGAATTGGGGAAAAGTCAAACAATGGGCATTGAAATGCAAACAACAATGCAATTACCTGAAATAACTAAGATTTTAAAAGAAGCAAGCCTATCAGAAAGAGAGGTAGATGAAATAAAAAAGGGACTTAAACCCAATACACCAGTGAAGGAAGGAATGGATAATATGGAAACCAATCATACTCCTATTCTAGCAGGAAAAGAAGAAATAGAAGAAGGATATTGGAACGCTGAAACAAAGGAGGATGATTTAACTGATTTTCTCATTAATGACCTAGTAATGGATGAACCAAAAAGCAATGAAGATGAAAACAAACAGATAACTTCAGAGTTTCTGGGAATAGCTACCAATGAAGAAGGCTATAAACACCCTAAATGTGGCAAAATTAAAAGCAGAAGGGGGAGGAAGTCTCTTAAAGAATTAAGAGAAGTAGCAGGACAAGCTAGAGAACAGCAAAAAATCAATGATTTATTAAATGCAGGGAAGGGGAAGAGCCTTCCCAATGAGCAATGAAGATCACTTCCTGGAGTGCTAGAGGGCTAAATGCCCCTAGCAAAAAAAGGCTATTAAAACATAATTTAATAGCTTTTGAGTCGGAAATTATAATCATTCAAGAAACTAAATTAGATATTGCAGAAAGCATTAAACTGGGGAAAAGATTAAAACAATGGCAGTCAGACTTTAAAGAATCTATGGGAGCATCAGGAGGCCTAGGAATAATTTGGAATCCTCGGAAGGTCAATCTCACTATAATAAATAAAAATTCGAATTGGATAAGTAGCAGAGTGACAAGCCTAAAAAATAATGTTAAATTTATACTAATTAATATATGTGGTCCCATTCCCTCTAGGGATAAAGTTACAGTATGGCAAGAGATCAGTGGCTTTCTCTCTAATCATCCAGATATGACAATATTTCTAGGAGGAGACTTCAATGTAATCATGAAAAAGGAAGAAAAGTATGGTGGAAAGCAAATGTTATCACAGATAAACAGGAACTTTAAAAGCTGGGCAGAAAAAAATATGCTGATAGATATACCAACAAAAAATGGAATATTCACATGGAATAACAGAAGAAAAGATTTCAATTACATTGCAGAGAGATTAGACAAATTCCTAGTTAAAGAGGATTTAAGCAGCTTTGGCATGGATTTTATGGCAGAAATTCTCCCAATATCAGGATCTGATCATTTTCCTATTACTCTTAATATCTGAGAACCCAACAAACCAATAAGAAATGCCTTTAAATGTGAAAAAATGTGGTTCTTAGATCCAACATTTATGATTCAAATTAAGAAATGGTGGAATACAGATAAGCCGCAAGGATCAAAAATGTTCTGCTTGATAACAAAAATGAAAAACCTAAAAAATAAAATAAAAGAATGGAATAAAGAGCACTTCAAAAATATTTTCTTAACAAAACTTGAAATAGAAGAAGAACTAAAAAACCTCAATAATGAAGTAATTAGGGAAGACATGGATAATAACAAATACATAAAAGAAAAAGAATTAATGTTTAAACAAGAAGAAATATTAGCAAAAGAAGAAATCTTCTGGCGCCAGAAATCAAGAGAAAAATGGCTAGAAGAAGGGGACAGAAATACAAAATACTTTCATAACAGTACTCTCCATAACCATAATCTTAGACTCATAACTCATATAAAAAACTCTAAAGGAAACCTAACCTCGGAACCTCTTAAGATCTCTGAGGAAATAATCAAGTATTTTCAAGACTGTCTCAATAATTATGAAACATCTCACATTACTGCCCAGTAGGAAATGCTCAGTAATATCCCCAAAATTATCTAAGATAATGACAACAAATTCTTAAATAAACCATTCACTTTGGAGGAAATTAGGACAACCCTCTTTAGCATGAACCCGGATAAATCTCCTGGCTCGGATGGTCCAAGCCTTTTTTTATCAAAAATGTTGGGATATTATTGGGAAAGAGCTATGGGCTGCCATAGAAGCTACTAGAAATGGGGGACACATACTCAAAGAAATTAATCATACTTTCTTGACACTAATACCAAAAAATAGTAACACTGAAACCCCTGGAGACTACAGACCTATAGCTCTCTATAATACTATATACAAAATCCTATCAAAAGCCCTTGCTGCCTGGCTCAAGACTCTTTTATCTAAAATTATATCGGAAGAACAAACCGGCTTTATGCCTAGAAAATCCATGATTGATGGAATATCTATTATACAAGTAACAATTCACTCAGTAAAGACAAACAAAGAAACATGCATGTTCCTCAAACTAGATATTCAAAAAGAATACGATAAAGTAGACTGGCAATTCTTGTGTAAGACTATGGAGAAATTTGGATTCTCAAAAAGATGGATAAACCTCATCTACCAATGTATAGCTACACCAAAATTTTCAATACTCATCAATGGAACCCCTGAAGGTTTCTTCAGTGCTTCAAGAGGCATATGACAGGGTAACCCGATTTCACCCTTTCTTTTTATAATATTGGCTGAAACCTTGGGTAGAACAATCAAACAAGCTCAAATCCAATCCAAAATTCAAGGTATCCCAGTAACAGAAAATGTTGAAAACACAACTCATGAGCAATTTGCAGACGATATTATTATAGCTGGTCTTAGCACTATCAATGAAACAAGAAATTACAAAACCATCATAGATAATTACACCAAAGCATCAGGACAAAAAATTAATGCAGGAAAATCAAAAAAATTCTTTCTGAACATAGGAAATAATCAGGAAGATCAAATATGCAATTTACTAGGGTATAAAAAAGGAAAATTTCCATGTAAATACTTAGGGATATACATAAGAGATGAACAAAAACAAAATCCGGGTTGGCAAGATGTCCTCTCCAAAATTAACAAACACACAGACAGCTAGAATGGGAGATAGTTAACAAAAGCTAGCAGAACTACCAAAATTAAAGCAGTCCTATCAACACTTCCAACATATCAGTTATCATGTCTACAAATCCCTAAAAATACCAACAAAAAAATTGAAGCCAAACTTAGAAACTTCTTTTGGAACGAGACTAAAAATAAAAAGAAAACAGCCTTAATTAAATGGGAAAATATATGTCGACCAAAGAAGATGGGAGGATTAGGTATAAAAAACCTAGAATGGCAAAATGAAGCATTAGGGGCTAAATTGGCATGGTGCATGTTTCAGGACAAGGATAGTAGATGGTCCAGAATCCTATACAATAAATACCTAAATCCTAATGATCCAACCTCCTTATTTAGAATTAAAAACCCACCCCGAGGATCAGTTTTTTGGAATTTTCTTACAAAATGTCATCATATCATTTCAAAACATGCAACTTGGGACATTGGAAATGGCAATAAAGCCCTCTTTTGGGAAGATTCATGGAATGGGCTTCCTCGTCTTGAAACGTATAACATTTCCAATCAAATTGTAAACCTCCTCAAAGAGATGGGGGACCAAAGTAAGAGACTATGTGGAGCATGATCCATCAAAAGAGGATACTTCATGGAAATGGAAACCCCTATCCAACACTAACATATCTTTAATTGACCAATCCAAGCTAGAAGGTATCCTCCAAGACCGAAAAATCCATCTTTCTAACAGAGAAGACAAATTAAGATGGGCTCTATCTAATGATGGAACATATAAAGTTAAAGAAGGATACAATGCGATCCTCAACTCTGAAAGATGGGAGGAAATCAATATCCTTATGAATCTCTGTTGGGATCCTGCCATTTTGCCCAAAGCAGGAATCTTCCTATGGGCGGCTTTCCAAAATCGTATTCTCACTACTGATAGAATAATCAAAATGGGATTCCAAGGTCCCTCTAGATGCTCTCTATGCAACAACAATAATGAAATAGTTAATCATATACTTTACCAATGTAGCTTCTCAAATGAATGTTGGCATAGGATCAAGAGAAAACTCAGCTAGACATCGCCCCTACCTGAGACTTGGAAGGATCATATCAATGGATGGCCTAAAAGCAGAGAGATAAACATTGATGATAAAATTTGGAATGTCACCCCTGCAATTGTAAATTGGGAATTATGGAAAGAGAGAAATAGAAGAATATTCAATAATACTGAAATGTCAATCTCTCAATTAGTCAATTAAATGGAAATAGCCATAACTGAAGTCTTAAATAATTACCTCAGAATTACTCCTAAATAGGAAGGCACTTTTACAACTTGGGATGCAGAAATTAAAAAACATTGGCCTCAACTAATCAATCCTTCGTTATATTACAATTCTAAGAACACCTTAGCACGCAAAAAAAGCAAATGGGAACTGCCCCCTCAAGGGTGGAAAAAACTTAATTTTGATGTAGCCTCCCGTGGAAACCCATGGGTATCTGGAATAGGGTTTATCCTAAGAGATCACCTGGGACAATGGCTTGTCAAAAAAGCAAAACCCCTAGGTATTATAACCAATAACTTGGCAGAGCTAGAAGCAGTAAACAAAGGACTTTCATACTGTAATAAACATAAAATTAAAAAATTAATAATTGAAGGAGATTCACAAATCATTCTAAATGCCCTAAGGAAAAGATCTACTCCAAATTGGAAAATCAACTCTAAATTAGAAGAAGTAAATAAAAAACTAGACAAAATAGAAGAAGTTATTATTCAACATATCTACTGTGAAGGAAATTGTGAGGCCGATAAGTTGGCTAATGAAGGAGTGAATGGCAACGACATCTATTTACTTAATCAAATTATAAACTAACAAATTAATATTTTAAGAACCCTAATAGAAATACTCAAGTTCCATATACTTCAGGACATATAAGCATAGATTCATATAAGGTAATTATATATAGATAAATTATTATTTTAAGTATAGCAGGCTATATGAAAATACAAATATGGTCCGGAGTACATAGGTCCTCACGCCCCTTACATTAAAAAACTTAAACCATAGAGTAGTCCTTACCCACTAAAATAATAACTTTAAATGGAAGGGATGGCGTATTGTATTCGGAACAAATTATTTCAAGAATAAATATTTGTATAAGGTTATTTGATTTTAACCCTTCAAATAACATTGAGCATATGGAACTTCTTAAAGAGAGCAAAACTAGGCATTCGAATTCTTAGAAAGCTTGAATGGAACCTTCTAGAACTTCTAGAAGCTCCTCAATTTTTCTAGAACCATCGGCCCTCTATACTTAGCTGAATCTTCATCCCTTGTTTTTTTCCACCTCACCTCAGCCAAAACAATGGAAATGTTGATCAACTTGTATCATGCAAATGAAAACCAAACTATGGCTTTCAGGGGGAATATAACACCGGAACGATGGACTCGAAGCCTTAATCCAGTTGATGACATGACAAGAGTTGCAATTAGTAGGGTAATTGGAGAAGGCATTTTCAGGTATGAATATACATGGAGAACAAACAGTGATATTATAGGATCGTTCATAGGCTGCATGATAAGGGCCAAAATTGATAAATGGGATACTGTTCGTCTTTGTTACAATATTTTCAATCATGTATGGCTAATAGGGTTGGAAGAGGCAATAATGAGTATTGATAACAAAAATCGCATTCCTCTTCCTGAACTTTACATGGCCCTACCCCCAAGAATTCTTGATACCACTTTACATCCCACTCGCCCTATTATCCTTATCTGTGACTATCCCACCTTCAACAAGGAGCGGGCAAACACGGAGGCAAGCATCCACTTTCTGTTGCGATGGAGAGGAATCCTTGAAGATAATAGCCAGAAATGGCTTCTTAATTATCTCACGTCCACCAAAGCTTACATAGAACCAGGTTCAGATTTTGATAATCTTCCTTCACTATCCTTTTGCACTCCCAATTTGGACAAATCCAGTAAAGCCAGAATAGCATATGTGTTACCCCCCAACTTCCAGTCAGAGAATCCAATGGATATTTCAAAAGTTATCATGGTGTGCATAGAGAAAACTGTAGAAACAGAGTAATTTTGTTTGCTCTCGCAATTTGAATCTCCCAAAATAGGTTAGATAAGAGCAAATTTTGTTTAAATGCAGTAGGTTTTCCATAAGTAACAGCTCTTTGAAACTCTGGAGAACAAAGGCTGATGAAAATAGGGTTTAAATATATGAATATGGATAAATCTGTACAGGTTAATAGTATATGCAGGAGCTGGTAAACTCATAGAAAACTTTCTCTTTTGTGGCAACTTTCTCTGCTCCATATTATAGAAAAACTATATTATGGGATAAATATAACATAGTATGGTTAATTGACTCTAATATTATGTCTTTATCAGAACCAATGAGGCATATGATGATCAAATTGCTAATCATCTTGTTTCCTGCATAAGTTTTTTTTACACTCCCTATTTTACTTTCATGATGTTAGTAATTGCAGGAAGGTTTCTATGCAGACATAATGCTATGTCTGTGAAAATTAACTCTCAGCTTATATTACCCCTTCCTTGTCTTTATTTGTTATTACCATCTGGCCTTTCTCTCAGTACTTAGTCGTTATTTGATATGGTTTTCAATGTATAACAAATTGGTAAGGATTTGGTAATAACTTTGCAGTCTATAAAAGAGGAACATATGTAATTATATGTGGGGCATTGATATATATACGTCAGTATGAGTAAGCATGTATATATAAGTGTCAACATAGATAAACGGATGTTCTGCTAAATATAGGATTTGAAGTAATTACAAATTTTTAATAGAAATTGGTACCTCTTTCTCTGATACAGTAACATCTAATGGATCTCAATCTGAAACCTGGATGATTAATTAATTCATACAAAAATAATAAACATAAAATGTCCCAAAATCTAATGATTGTGATATTATCATAAGGAATTCACCAAAACATTATATTAAGGACTAACAATACTAATTCCCTCTCTTTATAAGTATCTCTTGTTTGGTTTTGTGTTGAAGCAAACAAGTAAAAAGCAAGTTAAGCAGCAATTGTCAATGATAATCTTCTTGGTACTCACCCTTTTATAACAGCGGCTTATGAAATCCCTTGGAAGCTACCACATTTGTAAATTGTATGATAAATGGTTTAAATTGATAATTGTAAAAGGATCAATATCCTGAGAAGGATTAACGCATGATGTAATTGCTGGGGTATGCCCCTAAGAAACATGTAAAATAAATGACATTGTCCCGGGCAAGACTGGAGGTTTTCTTCCCCGTTCTTTCCTACCAATGCCCGTTTGAACGGTGGATATGTAAAAAACTTATATTAATAAATAAAATCAAGGCTTTTGCCATTTATTGATTAAAAAAAAAAAAACTTGGAAGGGATTTTTTTTTTGTTGTCCATACATTTTCCAGAGGGTTCTTATGCATCTACAGGATCACTTATGAAGTTAGCATTTTTCTCTTTGAACTAGTTTTCTTCATATATTCTATATGATTATTTATATTTGAGTTGATGATATTCCTAAAATTGTATATTACATCTCAAACATATTCTACATAACAATTTTGAAGTATCACACATAACAACTACCATATTACTATCATAGTATAATTTCAAGACGCTCTAATATAAAACATAAATGAAATCTTCTTGCTTTTGATTTTAAGAACATTGAGTATTCAATTTACATTATTGATATCCGATTTTGGACTATAACTAAATATGAATGCACTAGCTATTGAATACATATCCTACAATTGTGCATAAATCAAGTTTAATCGCATAATGTATCAAGCTACTTTTATGAGAGTGGTGTGCAATAGAATAGCAAGAGTTAGTTTTATTTCCATCTTACTAATGCCTACAATACCTCCATATCCAAGATTATGAAACCACAACATCAATGCAATGAAATTCTATAGTGCCTGCCCTAGTTCACATTTTGTTATCATTGCTGAACTCTTTTAGAGCTAGTTTTATGTTGTTGGTTAGCAACATTGTTTTGAGTTTATCAGATATTGTGCTATGGATTCAGTTTATTATGTGATGAGATTACTTAGACTCTACATTTCAAATATGCATGATGATTATTTTCAGTGTTTGCAGTTATTAATGATGATTAGTAAGATGATTTATTATCATAGATACTTACCCCATACTTGCATGTGTATGGTGTGCATGTTTTCTTTGCGTGTTTGCTTTTGTATGGCGTGTCTGATGTGGTTAAGGAAGGGAGTCGTAGTCACCTACTAGTCGGGATCTACACGATGCACCACTTCTTGCCATTGTCTATTTAGTTTAGTATATATTGTGTTTGTACATGCATGGTTTTTATGCAGGTTGCAGGTACCGGGTATCAACTTCTCTAAATTGCCAGGATGAGCGTACCCTATCACACTATCTCAATGATAAGAGAGGGGAGGTAAATTCTCAAGTCCAAATCCCAACCCTTTTAAGCCATTTGTTCTAATTGAAAATTAAGGCAAGTATCCGAGTTGAGTACCCTCCGAATACGTTGGATAACGTAATTCGTGATATAAACCCTTGGTTTGATTTTGTATGTATTTTGGCAATGATGGGTTTTCATATTTTTACCTTGTGAAGTCTTTGGAGTATTTTCTATTAATTAAGCCTAATTAAAAAGATTTAATTAATGGTTTAATTTAATAGAAAATTAATATGATATTTTAATATTTATTTTATTTAATTAATTAAAAAATTAATTAAACAAAATAATTAAATTTGAAAATAAAAGTTAAAAGTTTAAATTTGGAATGTGACAATATTTATTTTAATAATAATATATTTGGAGTTCATTTCTAAATAAATGACTAAATAATAATATTATTAAAGCTAATAAATATTTTAGTAATTAAGTTTTGAAAATGAAATTTAAAAGTGGGAAATATATTTAAAATTATTAAAAGATTCTAGATTTCATGTGCTTAAAATATAAATATATTAAGATTGAAAAGTGAAATTATTAAAGTAAGTGCATGAGATTTAATAAATAAATAAATTAAATTGGAAAGAGTAAAAGTAAATATTAAATTAATTATTGTGCATTATTTTAATGTTTGATCACATAGGAGTTGGCAAATTCTCGAGAGTTGTCATGTAGACAACATAGGAGTTTGCACTCTAAGAATGCATAAGTTGTCTACACTTAAGAGTTAGCATTTTATTTGAGCACATGATGTTTACAACCTTAAGACTCAACTAAAAGGTTGGAGAAGACCTATGCTGGGTTGTCATGCTTATCTTCTAGTTGTTTCTAGAGACACTCTAGATGCATCTTAGAGGCCTTTAAATTGAGGCTCTCCTAATGTGTTTGGGACAAGTTGAATGGAAGCTACAAGCTGCAAGCTTAAGATAGAAGCTTCAAAGCTTACATGCATTGCAGAAGTTTATATGCTCATATATTTTCTACATACTTCTATGCTTCTTCTAGCACTTTTAGTCACTTGGAGGATTCGGTTGGCTTGGATCTTAGAGGAATTGCGAATGTTGGAGAAGGAAGGGATTTTCTATGGACTTCTGAGGCATGGCAAATTAGCATCAGTGTCCAGGTGCACTCGTGATAATCACATAATTTATTTGCACTCTTTCTCTTCTTGTCTTCATCGTGTTTGCTATATGTGTCTGAATATTCTCTGTGATTGGATCTACAATTAAAAATTGGAATCTAGATATGCTATTTGGTTGAGAAGAAATCAATAGAGAACTTATTAGAAAACTCTAGATCCAATTTAAGAAAGAAATTAGATTTGAATCCGGTTTGGGTTCGAATTTATATTAAATTAGAAAGACAAGATTTGGATTTAAAATAGAAATTTTATGGTGAAAATTCGAATCATTAGGTGTAATCTTTTTATCAATTATATTTTTTAATGTGTATGAACAAACCCTTTTATGGTTAAATTTAGAGAACAATTATTTTAAGAGAAAATTCTTAATTCATCACAAATTGTCCTGTCGTTGCCCCTTGGATAGACCTGAACTCAGTCATTCCTAACTTTTTATCGTGATCAAATTTATTCGATCGCTCTAGTCAGAATTGGCGCAACTTGGCTCTCTCCAACATATTTTAATTTCAGCCTGATCCAACGGTTCATTAGGGAGATATGGCCCTCGTACTGGGACTGTTGTATTCAAAGACAGATATTTCTCCATTTCCCATAACCAAGAGTTCTTTATGCTTAAACTTCACAAAAAATAATATATCAAAACATGGAATGAATTAAAG
The DNA here is from genome assembly GCA_028749045.1 of Cupressus sempervirens. Lineage (NCBI taxonomy): Eukaryota > Viridiplantae > Streptophyta > Pinopsida > Cupressales > Cupressaceae > Cupressus > Cupressus sempervirens. The sequence goes on along the minus strand of CM053784.1, from coordinate 111,061,587 downwards.
ATATTATTGTAATCTTCCCTTATTATAATCTTATTAATATGCATTAGTTTTATATGGTTTATTATCTAATCTAATTAAATCAAATTTAATTAAGATTAGTTAATAGTAGAAGAAGTGTAATTAATTATTAGTCAATCTAAGTAAATGGATTTTTAAATGAGAGAAAATTAAAAGAAAAGATATTTTAATATAGTTTATATAGTGAATTTTTTATAATATATATTAAATACTATTTAATGTATATTAAATACTATTTAATGTATATTAAATACTATTTAATATATATTAAATAATTTAGAGGTGGTAATTTTATATTACGTTTTGAAATGAGGAGACTTTAATGATAATGGATTAAGATTTAATTGACATGGAGTCACTGTTATAACATTGTTATAATTTGAATTACCATGGTATTATTAATACGTTATATATTATTAACTAAATTATTGATATACCTTAATGGTATTAAGAGTTAGCTAATGAAGCTTATGTAAAGTTCTTTAGATCGATTAATAATAGTTTTGATGAGTTTATTATTTATTAATGTTTGTTGGGTCTAGCAAATTATTAGTAAATAATAGTATAATGATCTAAATGGTTATTGATGATACAGATTAATTAAGGAAACATCAGTATTCATATAAGAATGATGAATGTGGTCATTACAGAATTATTATTAAGATTTTCAATATAGCTTGTAATTAAATAGTAACAAGTTATTATTATTGAATTAGTGATATGATCATTTGAGTATTGAATTATAGTTGACTTTTATCTTACAGAATTATAGTTAGTTATTAGTCAACTAATATTAATTGGAACGTTGCCATTAATATGTAATTATTAATTAAATTAATTAGAGTTAATTAGATTTAATTAATAATTAAGTTATGTAATAGAAATTTATTTGATATAATTCTTTTAACGAGATTGTAGATTATCTATATTGAAGTTGATAAGTCTTATGACTTGAATTATGACTTTAGATATTATATAGTTGTCAATGATGATAACGATTAAATTAAAAGACTCAAACTTTAGTAATACTTAATTAAGTTTCTAATTGAGAACTATTAGAATGTTGAAAGGTCATGGATTGTGCACCTATGAGAATTGATTGATTAAATTGATCATTTTAATAAAGTTATAATCTTCTTATTCGAAGACTAGTAATTGGCTCTCTTATAATTTAGACGAATAATGATCCTTGATTTATGTTAAAAGTTGAAGTAACATTAAAGAAGAGTTAATCATTTAGAATATGGATCATGGTTAAATATAGAGAACAATTTAATTAAAGGTCAATGATGATCAGTTTTAGTGAATATTTATCCTTAAGTTATTCTTAGGATAATGCTATCGGGGAAAATGGGTTGACTTGTAGGTCAAATGACGAAACTTAAGACACTTGAACTATACTTGAAAATGAAAACTGAAACCCCTACACTTGAAAATGGAAAATGAAACTCCACACATTATTCAATTATGTAATATAGCAAAACCAAAATATGTGTTTGCATCGTGTATTCTCTATGCTTCTTGTTTTGAGTTTTGGGTTGACTAGTGTTGACCAGTCCTAGGTTGTTACCAGAGGCTCGGGGGTTATGAGATGTGATGGTATGTTGATCTTATTTGGTCTCGATCTTTATAAGCCCAACCATGGTTATGTGATCATATGCTCTATGAAATGTTTGTATTTACTGATTGTTACTGTTCATCAGTCTTCATGTGTGAAGCTGAGATGTATGTGTATGAGACACTTGAGCTAACCATATTTTTGAGTCATCAATCAGTTATCCTTGGATTATTTTCTAGTCGCCATGATGGGACTGAAATGTGGATTTATTTCTTGATGATGTCATGTTGTGACATGTTTGACTCAACCATTTTGGAGTCTTCGATCAGTATGATTTTGAGATATTCTTGGTTGCTTGTTGAGAACCATTTATTTTGAGATATATTTTGGTTATTGAGAACCAATGATTATTATGATTATCAGTGATGCCTTCAGTTGCCAATAGAGAACTGTTGTGGTCATGATTTTCTATGGATGCTTTTCCAGATGCTCATGGAGATTTGATGATTCTTATTTTGGAGATTTGATGATTCTTATTGTGGATATTTGATGTTTTTATCATGGATATTTGATGATTCTTTTTTTATGGATTATCTTTTGGATTTTCTTTACAGTCGCTTGTTCAGGATTGTGATGATTTTATGACTCCATGAGCTTAGGGTAGGTAATCTACTTGTAGTGTCGGGAAGTGGCTTGCAATGGAGGCCGAGGCCCTAAGTGGCTGCCAAGGTAACTCATTGTAAGTTTGGTTAATAAGTGATAACATTTACACACTAAATGAGGATTAAATGAACTTAAAAAGATAATTGTTTTGGTTATCGCCCATGCCTTGAGTGCTTGTACAAGCTAGGATGGGAGTAGTGAGAATGCATGGTTGCGACCTTGCATTTCGTAGTATGCCTCGTCAGTATGAGAGGATACTAGTGGCCGCATGAGATCAGTATGGACCCGTGGAGTTTAGCTAACTGCCAGGGTAACTTGTACGTGATAAATGCGATGACACTTTCCCGCTTGCAGAGTAGGTTTCCTACATGTCATTGTTGTGCCTTTGAAAATTAGATGTCAATTTTGTGTGACTGGAACCTTTGAGTTAGTATACTTTTAGGATCCCTAGACTTATAGAGATTTGTGCTTTGTGAATTGATATCCTGTTTGGGACTTGAGATTATCTCCTCAGCACGGTGGGAGTGGACCACTTAGGTTCCACGCGGTCGGGTGGTAGTATTTTTCCACTCCTATCATTTGAGATCCGTTGGGAACACCATGGCTGGAGTATTCTTGGTTAGTATTTATCTTCATTATGTTCTTGGAGCATTATGATAGATGATATACCTTATGATGGATGTATTTGCTGGTATGTTCCTTACATTGATGATTTGCATATGTTAGTTGATGATCTATTATGCTTTACTTTGCATGTTAGTAGGATGTTTTTAAGAGTGACATTCCTACTATGTTAATAGTCGATGATCTCTTCGATGATTTGGAATGTTACGCATGGAGGGATGGCTAGGATCCACGATGATCTAATGATGCTATTAACGGTTGGAAGGAACCGTGCACTTAGTTATTTATGTTTGTGATGTATGGTTATCTCTTATGATGGATGTTTATATCTTTTGTGATGATGTAACATGTATGATATGTGGTTTCATTTATGTTATTGCATCATGGATTAATATTGGATGATGATGTACTATATTTACATGGATGTATATTCTTTTAAGCTTTTCATACCCTGTGATCATTGTTATTTCATTAGGATGTGATGTTAGATGAATAGTTAATTTAGATGTGATTCAACGTTAAGGGATCCTTAAAGAATGTAATCTGTTATGTGTACTTTTATTTGAATTGTTACTATTGCTTCCGCTATCATGTGAATGATGTAGATGGATTTACTTTCATGTTTTAAAAAAAATTGTTTGGCAAACTTAGTGAAATTCTTTGGATCCCTTGGCAGGGCATTACAAATTCTCTTTCATAATCTTCTCAAATCTTCCTCCTAACACACTTATTGAGCATGAACTAAGGGTGGTGGAATGACCATATCAAGCTATACACAATGGAAGGACCATTTGATACATACATTATTCAAATCTCTCTCCCTCTATGGACAAATGAATTGAGAACAATAACAACACTCTTACAATACCAACTACTTCACATAACAAGTGGAGTTTATCTCTCCATTTCCAACACAATAATAAAGAGTCTTCTTCTCCTATGCAAAGAATAAACTACATGAACTTCAAGCTTCCAAGCTCATCAAGTGAATACCTGCAAAAGAGAGACAAAATGGGAAACCATGGAGGCTCACCTCCCAACCTAGGCCTCAAGGAGGCCACCCACTGAGCTTGGGGAAACAAGGCACAAAAGGTTGCATACTACACATTCACATGCCATGCATGATCACAACAATATGACAAGATTTAACACAATACATTGCAATACATCCCATCCCAAGGCTTTGCACAAAGATTCAATAATTGAATCAAGTATAGGGTGAAGGTGGGCTCTCTCAATGAGGAGGATTACCAAAGCTATGATTCACAATATACACATATTCTCATTATCAACATGCCCTTTTAGGGCTTACAATAACTTCTCTTCCACACACTTCCTTATACCTCCCAAAATGCAAGTAACAAGGAGACCACATTCCATTGAACATATAAACTCATCTCTACACATGGGAGAGTTCCTCAACTACATGTGTGAGCCCAACTAACCCCTTCACCCAAGCATCTCTTCCCTCCCAAGGGTGAGTGATGCTTCACACCCATTACATAAAACACTCACAACATAACCAAAAACAAAATTCAAGAAGAAAAATCACATAAACTCTCACATGCAACACTCATACAAGAAGATCCTAATTCGCACCCACGTCTACAATATACCAATATTTGCTATGAAAGAAAGAACACCATATCAACTCTACATGCAAATGAAGAACATTGTGGATCATGGGTACCAACCTCACTCCAAGCAATGGCAATGAATAGTTGTAGTAGAGCTCCTTATACTCCTCCTCCAAACCCTAGTTGTCTCTAAAGATAGAGAGTGGCCAAGTGACTTTCTAATTTGGTCAAGCCTCCATATAACACCCTCATTTTCGGATTCAATAAAAAATACATTCTTTTTGGGGTCTCCTAGGTCTACTATGCACCCTAGAGGTAATTATTAGCCCCCTAAGTTAAAGTACTAACATGGGTAGGGTTTATTTTTGTCACAAACTCACCTTAGAGTTACTTTATGGCCCTCCCAATGCTAGGTAATTCAATTTTTAAAATTTTCCCATGGTGATAACCTTGTTCTCTTTGCTAATTTAGGGCAATAAATCAAATTTTCCAATTAAGGCATTAAACTCGAAATAAGGTGGCCACATGATCCATCATCAAAGAACATGTCATTTCACATAACGAGTACAAGTGTCAAATGACACACACAAAATACACTATATATCACACACGACACATTTATAATCTACACATGAAATACATACTACACACATGCATCTCACGTTTACAAAATAAACACATTATAACGAGGTTTACGAATCTTACAAAGATTCACCTTGGTAGAGTTATTTAAACATGTGTTTATACCTTGTTTCCTCATTAAATTTCCATGGTTTCATTTTCCTGCACATCAAACTCAAGTATTAGTAGTCCAAGGGGGTCAAATAAACATATGCAACATAAGTGCGTGTAATAATAATATCCATATTAACATAATTCAAATTAGATTTCCTTTCCTAGTCTTTTCAATTATTCCATTCGAAATGTTAAGATATCAAAATTTGCATGTCATAAGTCATCATTATCAAATTAACATCTATCTGCATATCCTAACCATTCATCTGCATGTCATAAAGCATCATAATCAAATTAACACTTATCTATAAATAAAAAATCATCAGAATCAAATTAAGATTTCGCATTGCATCAAAATCTGATATAATCATGTCATAAAGTTGCATCCATATATGTTCGAACATTCTTACACAATAACAGGTTCTTAGTGCATATAACAATGTAAAACACTACTGAAGTATCAAAATCAATAGATAAAGCAATCCACTGTCCATCTAAGTCTTGAATAACTGTCAAAATATCAAGGTCTCAAATATCAAAATGTAAATAAAATATCCATGCTATGACGGGTCAAGGTGAGGGCTCACATGTAATTTTCTTTATATTATATATGTTGAACTCTTTTAGGCCTATTTCATACATGTGTTAGTTTCGGAGATATATGGTATGATGTTATTTCATTATTTGAAAATATCATTTATGATTACATGGTTCATTATATTTCATGTGTTGTATAATGATTATGATTACTTACGTGTTAATGTTTCTTTAATGATTCTTATTTAGTAAATATGATTGTTTTCACAACGATGTCAGATGATATGTCTTAAATGATGATTATTTTACATTCATAGTAATGCATTGTTATATCTGAGCATTTCATGAGTTGACTCATGATTTGTTATGGTACTTACCCCATACTTGCATGTGTATGGTGTGCATGTCTATTTTACTTTTATGTCTGACGTGTCTAATGTGGTTAAGGGAGGGAGTCATAGTCACTTACTAGATGAGATCTACACGATGTACCAGTCCTTGCCATTGCCTGTCTAATTTAGTTATATATATGCATATGTACATGCTCATCTCTTATGTAGGTTGTAGGAACAAGGCATCGACTTCCCTGAATTGTCAGAATGATCATGCTCTATCACAATAACTTAATGGTAAGAATGGGAAGATAATGATCAAGTCCAATCCTAGCCATAGCCTAATCACTTTCCTTGCAAGGAGGACTTATATTTGACTCTCTACCCCTTTTTAAACCTCAACTTTGTCTTTGTGTGTGTTGTTTGAGCTTGGATTTTGAATAGTTTTGCTTATGTGGATTTGATTATGTTATGTATTTGGTAAAAGATTTAATTGTGATATTTAGATCAATCACATAATATTATAATTATTAAATATTATTTAAATAAAAAGAAGAATTATAATATCAAGATATTTAATTAATTGGAAAATTAAATTAATTAATTTTTTTTTAAATTTAAAAGACTTGATTTAAAAAGTCTATATATGAAAGTTGGAAAAAAGGATAAATTAAAATATTAAAGACTAAACATTGAATTACCATGAATATTTAATCAATGATAATAAAATTAGAGTTGCACATAACTAATGGGCTTTAATTATTATTAATTATTAAACTAATTATATGCAATTTAACTGCACATTAATTAATAAAATTAAAATAAGATTTATGAGTGGGCAATAAATTATTTAATTTAAAAGAAAGGATATTTATTTAGTTTATTATAAAAATATAAATCTTTTTTGTGAAAAGAAAGTAAATAAATAAAGAATATGTATTTATTTAATATTAAAAGAAAGGAGAAAAAAGTAGAAATTGTGTATTTCTTTTATTAAAATAAATAAATAAAGTGATTTTATTTGTTTTTTTAAATACAAGAAAACAAAAGAAACTATTATTTTATTTTAGTTGAGTTACTTTCTTTTGTAAGTTTACTTATTTTAGAAACCTTAGTTTTATTAGTTTTATTTATTATTTATTAAGAGGTCATTCTGGTCTTTTTGTGGGGAGAAAATTCTTGGAGAACAATAAGATAATTTAGAACATAGATTTTAGGAGACAAGTTACAGGTTATGCATTCAGATTTTGATGTAAAAGATTTTTTTTCAAAGCTTGGGAGTAAAGTCTACAACTTGATTTTCTTCTTCTTCTTAACAAATCAACTTGGTGTTTGAAGGTAAGGGGTTTCAAAACCTCTTTTCAATTTATGTTGGAAAGGTTGTCTTCTATGTGTTTTCCTGATTATGAGTAAACTTATTTGCGGGTACTTGTGTGTCAGTTCGAGGGTTTGAAACATGTGATTTTGCTATAACTTTTATTTAATATATTTTATCAAAAATATAAAGATACATTTAGACACCCATTTTGGATTTTATTTAACATGTATACAAATCATATATGATTTTTTTGTATAGACATAGTCAAAGATTGACTATCATGCTAAACAAGGCCTATTTGAGCTTGATTTTTCAATTAGAGACACACAAACAATTACTTATAAATTTTACAAAATACATATTTAGGAAAATGTCTTCTTTGGGATTGTAAAAAAGTCTATTATGAATACTTTTCTTGATTTTCATGAAGATCCAAGAGTTCAAACAAAAGTAATGTTCTTTCTTCTAAACTGGTAACTTTCAATCTGAATAGTATTGCTAAGAAGATTCATAGTTTACACCATTCAAATGAACTTTTCTTTAGGATTGGTAATAACAAATAATATGTGAAATTAAATTATCTTTCCATTGATATAGGTTGTAGATCTTTACCATTCCATGTGAGATTATAACATTTAAAATATCAGCTAATTTACGTAGAGAAAATGCATAAAAACTCAATGTTATGAACTTTGAAAATGTTTTATCTTTATTTTAAATATTATTTATTTAACATATAAAATATTTAATTCTAAACTTATTATATAATTAGCAAACTAAAATTATCTAAACTTTTATAATCTTTATATAATCAAACAAAACTTTTGAAAACAGTCTAATCTAAATCATTCGATAGAACCTTGTATTATTTGGTGTGTGTCTAATTGAGGTTTTTTTTGGTTTTTTTTTTTGTGATGGGTTTTGGAAATTTTAATGTGGTGTTTTATTTTTTGATGGCTTTTATGTGAACTATTTAGCTAGCCAAACTAGGATGTGCACCAAAGGTGTATTTTAAGATTTCTTTTATGATGGTTATTTGACTAGATGTCAGGATGTACTTTATGATTCAAAATTGAGGGCTTATGTTTATGAGATTTATTTGGTGAGTAAATGTGATGACTTGGGTTTTGAGAAACAAAAAATATTTTTGGGTTCCCTGTTAAGGAACCAAGTTCTATCATTGTGGGTGTTGTGGTTTGGGACACAATTGTGGTTTATGTGCTTAAGGGAGGTTGTCTAGGTACGTGCCTTTGGAAGTGGCTTACAATAGGGGTCTAGGACCCAAAGTGGTCAGTACCAGGGTAACCTATTGCAAGTTGTGTAATAAGTGATAACATAGTAATTAAAATATCTTGCCTAACCATTTTTCCTTGAGATACATTAAAAAGATAAGTTAGAGATGTTCTTTGATCATGCCTTGAGTGTTTGTATAGGCTAAGGATGAGAATAGGATGATACCCAGTGAGAGGTATGACTAGTTTTCTTCGTCTTCATGAGAGGTTATTTTGGTTTCGTATGTGTCACATTGAGGGTTCGGGGTCCAGAGTGACCAGTCCAGGGTAACTCAACGCTTGAGGGTCCAGGGTCTAATGATAGACCAGTCCAAGGTAACTCAAATAGTTTGACCATGTGATGACACTCCCTAGTATGTAGCCTAAGTCTCCTCCATAGATTTTGTGTTTGCCTCTAGTGGTGTAGTTATTGGTGTTCTTCTTATTGTTGGATGTATTTATTGTTGGTGTTTACTTTCATTGGTGGTGATTGATGATTCATGGTGATTGTGCTTTTGACATGTGTCTTTTGATTTGAGGTGTATATCTTTTGTGGAATTTATCTCATGATTTTGGTACTTGATAGGTACTTTCTATATGTATGTTGACTTGGTATGTGGTTGGTGGTATTAGATGAATGTTCTTTCAACTTTGGTTATATTTTCTTCTTGAGTAGTTTGTGTTACCCTTGAGGTAGATTTGGCTATTAGGATTAATTTCTTAGAAATGTTTGATGGTTTGATTAGTTATATGTGGATCGTTCATTATCTTCCTTGCACGGTGGGAGTGGAAGCCTGACTAAGTAACCATGTGGTTGGGAGGTAGTGATTTTTTACCATTTTGGTCCCCCTCATATTTATAGATGTTGGAAGTTCAATGATACAATTATACTTTTATCATTCTTATCCTTATCTCAGAGACTTCTATTTAGTTGATATAATTGTATGTTATCATGTATCTTGTATTTTGATATACTTGTAACTATTCTTGCATACCCTTTGACATGTGCAGTGGATGCTATCCATTAGATGTATTTCATTGTACCAGTTGTATTCGTGATTTTTCTTATGAGATTAATATGTTATATTTTAATGATAATGGACATTTTTCTTAAGACTTAAACAATTAATAAAAAATCTTAAACGTGACTCAACGTGAAGGAACCCTTGAGGAATGAAATCTATATTGTAATTGCATATATAAATGTTGTGTTTGTGTATATTGCTTTTGCATTATTACTTTGATGTTGTATAAAATTTAGAAAGAAAAAAAATAGTCCAGTAAACTTTGTAACATATTAGGCTTATTTCTTTTAGGTTCCTAAGTGGGGCGTTACAAAAATCATGTATGCCATATTTCAACTATGGCATCATTCACCATATTGTAAAATGTATTGGTTTGTCTTAACATTTAGAAATAATTCATAAGAATTCCATTTTTATAATTTTTTTAACAATAAGCTAAAATGTGTGCATTGTTTTTCCTTCAATTTATTTAATATTTAGATTAGTTATTACACTTTTAATTCAATTAACTATATTCCTATTTAGTTTTTCTGATTTTTTATTTTTTATTTTTTTGTGAATAGTTATTTGAAACCATTAAAATTACTCTTTCAAATCAATATGTCTTATTTAAGAGTCTTGGATCTTCTCAATCAATTCTCCACATTTTCTAAAAGAGGCGTGAGGCAATTGAAATATTTTTAATCATCATATATTTAAAAATGTCAACATCGCTATTCTTTGTGCCCCTTTTCCATGCACGCATAGGCATACCTGACATCATTTTACATTAAAATGAGTCCATTCTCACCTCTCCATTGATTTCCAACTCTCAAATAAGTATGGAAGTGGCCTAACCTCTCGATTTCTAACACAATGAAAACATAATATTTCAATTCCAATTGATGAAAATGCATGACCTCTAAATGAAGGTAATTAATGAAATGTGTGAGGGTGATCAAGCTTTAGCCTTGGGATGAACATTTTTAGAACTATGCAGAGTATGGAATGAGTGACCATGATGTATTCAGTGGACATCCATGCTTTTTAAACATTCTCAACTATTGATGGACATGCAACTACTACAAAAGAGCAATTCTCCTATAGGTATCTAAATGAGACTAAGAAAAATCAAAAGAGGTCTCAAAACTAACATGCCCACCATAGTTCATGCCACTCTGAGTCAAGTAAAGAACTATCAAATTGCATCATATATAAACATTGCTACAAAGCTCAAAATCTTAATGGATTTGGTTGTGTACTCATTAATTCTTCCCATTGCTCTCCAATGTCATTCAACCATTTTCAAGCCCTAAAATCTCAAAAAGCATAAAAACCCAAATATCCCTTAGCTCAAACAAGCCAAATATATGCTTTTTAGAGAAACTAACTAAATAAATAATAAGACCAATTTGGACACTAAAAACCCTGAATAAAATCTCTCAAGGTGTGTCCAATTAATGAATTAGCTTAGAGATAGGCATGTCAATATGTGTTATTTTAAGTGAATATGTTGTTAGATTTTGTTAAGTATTGTACAAGTGTAATGGGTAAGTGCGGCGAGATGAGAAGAATGGAGTCCATGCAAAAGAACACAATATGAACCATTTGGCCAAACATTTGGGTTTCTATTTTACATAGTATTGATTTAAGAAGATGACCACTTGGCAAATAAATGCATCTAGAAGATCATAAACAAGTGGATAATCCTATAATGGTGGGAATGTGCATGAGTATAGGGAAACATGGAGGCCTGATCATGGTGGATTTGCTGAGTCAATGGGGGACTCCTTTCCAGACATATCTACATGTTCTATATCTCCTATAATTTATGCATTTGAGGTTTGGGGACTAAAACCCTTTTATTAAATTTTCTTTAAATCCTGTGCAATTCTATAATCTTTTCATCCTTTAACAATGTATTAGGTTAAGGACAAGATGCTTTTAATTCACTTAAGGGAAAAATTAAGGCATGTTTATATTTCACAAGAGTTGTTAAATTAAATTACCATGTTTATGATTTTATGCAATAGGTCATGTTAAATTAAATTGATGTGTGTGTGTATGAGAGAGGGATATGTGAATAGAAATAGAGAGTCAGGAAGAAAAATAAAGAGACGATAGACATGAAGCATGTGTGTATTTTTTGTAATTTCAATTTGAATTTATCACTTCTCAATCGAGACCTTTGTTGAAAAATAACATCATCTTCTATTTAAAAAACTACTATTTGATCTCATATACTTTATTAATGCATACAAAATAAGAGCAAAATTTTCCCACCTCTTTGACACACCCATTACACACCAAACTACAATTACTAGTTATTAATTTGAATATAAATCTATTAATATTTATATTAAAAAGTCAAGTCACCATTAGGCAAGAGCCTACAACACAATGGTAAATTGTGAACCTCTTATTGAAGAGGTCTTGAGTTCGAATCTACTTGTGATCATGCTTAATAAATAATAATAATAATAAATTAAAACACATAATAATTAATCTTGGCTTCAGCCTCTTACCGATAAAAAAAAAATTCAAGTCACCATTTAGAAGTGTAAGAAATTAAGGTAATAATTTTTGCCCTTAAGAATTGCCCATCATCATTATTAGTCCCTGCCTATGTATATAGGTAGGGTACTTATGTTTTCATTTGCCTCCCGCCCTATTTATTTTTGTACAGATTTTAATGCAAAAGACTAAGGTTTCGAAAACAAGAATTTAATAAATCAAATATGATAAGTTGTTTCTTAATTTCTGATTGGTCGAACCAAATTTCTCAGGGTTTATGTCCATTTTTGTAAATAGTAAAATTGACAAAAATATTAAATGCCATGTTGGTGGTCTGCAAAGTAAAGGAGACATGTAGATGGCAGTTGTCGGACATCGACAACATTGCAGGCATAAGTGTAGGGTACGAAGTGACGACCAATATAATAAATAGAGGGCTTGCATCCAGGAAAAGGGGATTCGAGGGTGCAGGATCACATTGGTTTCTACAAAGGTATTGTGATATATAGGGAGTGAGTTATGGTTCTAATCTCGACTACTTTAACCAGTGACTAATAAAAACATGCCCTAAAGAAATGACCGACCACCGTAAGAAAGCCTTCTACAAAGACCTTATCTCCTACCATGGTAAAATTCTCTGGCAAAAATGAGAATCGCGTGTGGTGAGAGAGGCTAGTGAGCAAGCGCATCTCACCTCTGTAATTTAGAGAACACCAATAATGAATGTCAAAATTAATATACAGTTTCTTTGAAGACAAAACAAAACAACTTTATTTTAAAGCATCAACTATGAGTTGTCGCAATAATTATAATATTAAGTACATAAGTTAATGTAGTTAGTGTATTAATTTGGATCTTAAATATCATTAAAAACTTGAGATAATAGAACTTAAAAACTAATTTGTTGAGTATATATCAACATTTTAAAGAATTTTTAGCTTTGAAAATAGTTTTTAAAAATATTAATATATTTTAAATATATTTTAAAATTAGTTTTATATAAATCAATAGTTTTTCAAAAATTAGTTTTATATAAATCAATGATCATTGTAAATTATTAAATTTGATTTTTTATTAAAATATATTATTGCCATTAAGAGTTCTATTGCTTGTATATATAGACTTTAGTATATATTAATAAAATTTTGTAAAAAAAATTAATTTCTCAATTCTAACTTATGTAATAAAATTCTAAAAATCTTAATTTTCTTGGTTAAAAATCTATTAGTTCAAATGTCATGATTTTATAATGCATTACATTAAGTTCTATATTTTTAAACAATGGCTACTCGCTACATTATTTTATGTTATTTAAAAAAAAAAAATTAATTTTACTATTATATTATATTTAAATCATTAAAATTTGTATTACAAATTGAAATGTAAGTGTAAAAAAAATATGTAGTTCAAATTTTAAAAAACAATAATTAAATAAAAATAATCTTGTTTAAATAAATTAAACAATTTGAACTATAGCTATATCTCTATAAAAATAGATTGAGCTCTGCCTTGCAAAATGGCGAAAAAAGATAATTCACAAATCAATACACATCGCCCCAACTCGAGAACTTTCACATACCAATAGCAGAAGAAGCCCTTTCCCCCTCTGCATACTAGTAACAAGTATGATGCTCTTTTAGTGCAGAAAGATGACCAAAACATTCCCCGCAGCAATGGAGAAGGCAATTTTGAAACTCTGGTCGAGCAACATTCTAAACAGAACAAAGAAATCCAAGCCAGACAAAATTTTAAAGCCGAAGAAGGATGGCAGTTGGTGACAAATAGGAAAAAACGAAGCCAGTACCAACTAGAACAAGATGGAAATGAAACGAGAATTTAGAGGCAAAAGAACTATTTTAGTAAAACGAAGTATGCGTCGATCACAGAGCTAAACCCTAGCCCTAAGATGGGCAAAAATCCCCACTAGGAGAAGCAAGCAGAATGGTCCAAAATAATATCAAAGGCAAATAGTGTTCCCTTAGGGACAACAGCAAAAAGTTTATCCAAAAGCACGTCGGATCTTCAAAACAATAAGCGCGACCACAATCTGTAGAGGGCTTTTCCTTTCAAAAGGAAAGAAGTTTATATTTCACCACATCGAAAGAACTATCAAGCAACATTTAAAGAGAAAGCTGCCAAAAACAATAAGCAAAGACTCCCAACAAAAAGCAGAGACTGCGAAGAAATCATAATTAGCAACTCATATAACAAAGGGAAATGGAAGGACTATGAGGAAAAGGGCATCTACATGTATTGGAACGGTCCATCAAGGGAAATCTTCAAGCTGGTGTGCATCATAGCCAAAAAATGGGGTGATAAGGTAAGTAGCATTACTTCTTTTGTCGAGCATTACTGGTTTATTCTATGTAGAAATGCTAAGGATAAAGAGGAAATTATAAAATCTGATAACTATTTTTACAAAGGACACTATATTAATTTCCTAATATGGAAACCAATTTTCAATAAAAATCATGCTAAAAACATAACATCAATCAAATGGGTGGAAAGCTCAGAAATTCCATTAGAATTAATGGAGGAAAACATTGTCAAAAAATTGGTAACTCTTTAGGAATAGTTATAGGGTTTGAAGATAATATAAAAAAAGCAAATACAATTAGGGTCTTCATAAAATCAGATCTTAACCAGCTAGCATGTAAAAAAATTATTACTAACAGATCAATTTATTATTTAACTCTTAAAGAATACTCAGGAAAAATTGACAAAATTCTAGATCAACTCTTCTCTAAATCACATATTAAAAATAACATTAAAGAAAGTTTAATAGTTAAAAGATGCAAAAGCAAATAGAAAGCATCGGAAGATGAGGTAAACAGAGAATCAGGAAAACTCAGAGCTAATTGGAATGCAGAGAATGAAGTCAATAATTAAGATAAAAGACAACCACAAAATAAAAAAGGACTTCCACAATAAGAGATGGAAAAGAACGAATCTAGAGGAGAAAATTGGATGGATAATATCAGCTACAAACATTCTCTAAAAAAATTTAAGAAATGTAAGGATTGTCAATTGGAAAAAGAAATGATAGTAGAAATGTAATCTAATATCAAGAAATTAAATCAGCTCCTGCATGAAACACTCCTGATACAAAATGATCTAATTGATTAGAGTGTACTAGCGAAAGAAATCCACAAGGAGCATAAAGGGAAAATAATAAGAATTACAGAAATAGGGAAAACATCAGGAAGTAACAAGGAACATATGAAGGAATGGACAGTGGATCTAACAAAGGATCTGACAGAAAAAGCAAACAATGTGCATTTGGCTCAAAGATCAGATAAAGAAGATGGACATATCATGAACATTTCAAAAGAAAGAGCAGAGTAGAAGGAAACTTATGAGCAAGAGGTCAATATCCCACCAACAGATTCTGCCCATTGGATCAACATAACAATTAGGAAAAAAGGGAAAAAGAAAAGCTACAAATTCTGGCAAGCTACTAGCAATGGGAAGGATATGTTTGCATCAACCCCAGAGAAATTAATATCAGATTCAGAAATAAGAGGGTCATCTCCAAAGCAGCAAAATCCTTCAAATGAAGAACAAAGATTAAGGAATGAATCACAAGATAATCTAGAGGAAGAGGGTAGCAGTAGGGAAATCAAAGATACTAGGTCAGATCGACCCACAGAAAGCAAGGAATACCAAATCAACAAATTAATGATCAAAGAAATCATATTAGAAGATCAGCAAGAAAGAGAAGTTTCGACAATTGCCCAAAAAGTAATAAAAGAACAAAATCTTGAAAGGATAGGCATCTTAGTAAATTAGGAAGGAATGAAAACACCTAACTGTGGAAAGTCGAAGCAGAAACGTGGAAGGAAACCACTAAAGGAACTCAAAGAGGCTGTTGGTCAGGTAAAGGATCAAACAAAGATCTTCGACATTCTACAAAGCGGGAAGGGGAAGATCCTTCCCAAGGAGCAATGAAGATCACAACATGGAATGCTAGGGGCCTAAATGCCCCTAGCAAAAAATGCTTTTTAAAGCGTAACCTCACCTTATTTGACTCTAATATTACATTACTACAAGAAACCAAATTAAACTATGAAGTAGGAATAAAACTTAGCAAGAAATTGGGGAAATGGAAATCAAAATTTCATCAATCACAGGGAGCATCAGGAGGACTCAGAATGATATGGAACTCATGGTATATTAGTACAAAAATCCTCTCTTGTCATACCAATTGGATAGGAGCAAGAGTAATCAGCACAAAGACAAATTTGCAGGTAATCCTAATAAATGTATATGGGCCTACCTAGACAGCAAACAAGCTAGTAGTTTGGAATGAAATCAGTGCATTTATCAATTCAATGACCCAAGAAATGTTCATTTGAGGAGGAGACTTCAATGTGGTATTAAGAAAGGAAGAGAAACAAGGAGGAATTAATCCAGCACCTAGAGCCATGGAAGATTTTAAAAATTGGATCCAGAAGGATTCCCTTATTGATATCACTACAAAGAATGGAATTTACACATGGAATAACAGGAGAAAAGGATTCTGTTATATAGTAGAACGACTGGACAAAGTTTTACTTAAAGGAGATCTCAGCATGGATAAGCTTGTAAATGCAAAAATACTATCAATGGCAGGCTTTGATCACTTCCCAGTGAAAATGGAAATTAAAGAGCAGACCAAACCAAGTAGGAATCCCTTCAAATGTGAGAAAAATGTGGTTTAAGGACAAATCATTTATGGACCGAATTAGAGAATGGTGGCAAGAGGAACAGTTTCAAGGATCCAAAATGTTTTTCTTTGTATCAAAATTAAAAAGTATTAAAGAAAAAAATACTAAAATGGAACAATATACATTTTAAAAACATCTTTAAAGAAAAGCTAGACATTGAAGAAAAGATTAATAGCTTGAACAAAGAAATCATCAAGAAAGGTATGGGTAATGAAGCCTACCATCTTGAGAAATAATACCTACTAAAACATGAAGAAATTTTAGCTAAAGAAGAAATATTCTGGAGACAAAAATCCAAAGAAAAATGGTTACTAGAAGACGACCGAAATACAAAATTTTTCCATAACAACACTATCCACAATAGAAGTTTCATCAATATATCAAAGATTAGGAATCCAGAGGGGGAGCTAACTAAAAATCTAGTAGAAATAACATATATCTTTATCAAATATTTTAACGATACACTTAACAATTATGATTCATCAAACAAAACTGCCTAGGAGGAGATGTTTAATCATATCCCAAAACTGATTTTAGTAGAGGACAACAAATACCTTAATGAACCCTTCTCCTTCCAAGAGGTCAAAGCACTGCTTTTCAATATAAACCCAGACAAATCACCTAGTCCAGATGGCTTCCAAGCCTTCTTTTTCCAGCAATGCTAGGATGTCCTGGGTGAAAAATTATAGAAAGCCTTGGAAGCTACATGAAATGGAGGATCAATAATAACTGAAATTAATCACACTTTTCTTACTCTTATCCCCCAAAAATGTGAAAGTATAGTGCCTGGGGATTTTAGACCATTCATCTTATGTAATACCATTTATAAGATATTCACAAAATTTTTGGCTAACCGACTAAAGAGATTCCTTCCCAAACTAATCTCGAAAGAGCAAATAGGCTTCGTCCCCGACAGATCCATTTTAGATGGTATCTCCACCATTCAAGAAACTATTAGAACTAGACGTATAAAAGGCATATGATAAAGTAGATTGGAGATTTCTCTATAAAGCTTTAGAAGCATTTGGTTTCTCAAAACAATGGATCAACATTATCTTTCAATGTATTTCTACTCCCAAAATTTCCCTTCTCATCAATGGTACCCCAAAATGATTCTTAAATATATCAAGGGGCATCAGACAAGGAGACCCGATATCCCCATTCCTATTCATCATTATGGCAGAAGCGTTTGGAAGAGCAATCAAAGCAGCGCAAGCAGAAAGTAAAATCAAAGGTGTTAAAGTCACTAAAGAAGTAGAAAACACTACCCACCAACAATTTGCAGCTGACACAATCCTTCCGGGTATTAGTACCTTAAACAAAGCAAATTAGTTGCAACATATCATAGAAACATATACTAAAGCGTCAGGGCAAGTGGTAAATGTCGAGAAATAAAAAATCTTCTTTTTAAACACACCCAAAGAAATGGAAGAGCAAATTTGCAATAAACTAGGGTTCAAAAAGGGCATTATGCCTTTCAAGTACCTAGGAATATTCCTTGATAAGAACAACAAGACCAACCCAGGTTGGGATCACATCCTTAGGAAAATTGAGAACCAAATAGAATCATGGAAAGGAAGATGGTTAATAAAGGTCGGGAGGACCACTAAGATTAAAGCAGTTCTCTCGACAATTCTAATATACCAACTTTCTTATACTCACTCACCCAAAAATATTAACCTAAAAATGGAAAAGAAATTGTGTGACTTCTTCTAGAATGGTCTAGAGGATAAGAAAAAAGTGACACTAATCAGTTGGAGTAAAATCTATAGACTCAAAATAACTGGGGGTCTTGGAATCAAAAACCTAGAATGGCAGAATGAAGCTCTTAGAGCTAAACAGGTTTGGAGACTGTATCATGAAAGGGATAGGAATTGGGCCAGAATCCTATTCAGTAAGTATCTTGATCCTAAAGATAGCTCATCCCTTTTCAGAATTAAAGACCCTCCTAAAGGCTCAGCAGGTTGGAATTTTCTCATCAAATGTAGAAATTTGGTTTCCAAATAGCTTACATGGGACATAGGGAAAGGTGAAAATGCTCTGTTCTGGGAAGATTCCTGTAATGGGCACCCCCCTTTAGTCTCTTCGGATCTATCACTAGAAGTAATTTCTTACCTCATAATATTACGAGGAACAAAGATGAAAGACTATTTAAAGGCAGTAGACTTAGATACAGGTAGGATATGGAAATGGAAATCCCTCTTAGATTGCGAACTTAACCAGACGGATAAAGAAAAACTTGAAAATATTCTAAAGAATTGACCAATCTCTATTAAAAATAGGGAGGATAAACTAATTTGGGTTGCTTCAAAGGATGGAATGTATAAAGTCAAAGACGGATATAGAAGGATTACAAACTCACAGAGATGGGAAGAAAATACCCTCCCAATCAATCTATGTTGGGACCCAGTAGGACTGCCTAAAGTAGACATACATTCCTCTGGGTAGCTATGCAAAAAAGAATTTTGATAGAAGATAGGATTAGAAAGATGGGCTTTGAAGGGCCTTCAAGATGCATACTATGTAAAGAACATGAATAAAATGTAGATCATCTCCTTTATGAATGTAATTATTTGCATAAATACTGGAAGTGGCTCCAAGGCAAATTAAACTAGACAACCCCACTTGCAAGTAAATGGATAGAACACTTGATGGGATGGTCGAAAGAGGCCACATAAAGAGTATATGGGAAACTTTGGCCTATCTCCCCAGCAATTATAATGTGGGAAATATGGAAAGAAAGAAATCGTCGAATCTTCCAAAATCAAAGCATCACCGAGCAAGATTTAGCTGCTAAAATTGAAGTGGCCATTACAGAAGTAATGAATAGTGACCTTAGGAATAGACCTAGAGAAGAAGGATCATTCTCTAAATGGGATGTAGAGATAAAAAAAATCATTGCCCTTGCTAATTAATCCCCCTCTTTATTACAAAAATAAAATCGATCTTCCCAGGCAAAAATGTAAATGGGAACCCCCACCTCCAAGATGGAAGAAATTAAATTTTGATGGGGCCTCGAGAGGAAATCTAGGTAAGGCAGGCATAGGGTGTATTATCAGGGATGATTCAGGAAAGTGGCTAGCCAAGAGATCTAAATCTTTGGAAAAGGTATCGAATAACATTGCAGAACTTGAAGCAGTAAAAGAAGGAATTAATCTATGTATAAAACTTAAAATAAAAAAAACTTATGATTGAAGGAGACTCTCAGATTATTATTAATGCACTTAGGAAAAAAGAAACTCCAAATTGGACACTAAATTCTAAACTCAAATCAATCATCGAATGACTCTCATATTTTGACGAGGTAAGATTTTTACATATTTATAGAGAGGGCAATAAGGAGGCCGACACATTAGCTAATTTAGGAACTGATGGACTTAATTCCCTATCGTTCAATCATAACCGATAAATCATTGTTGAAAATGGCTTTGATCACAATATATTTATTTCACGTGTGAGATCTCATTAATCATGAATCGGGCCTAGTACCTAACTTCATAGAAAATCTCTCTCTCTCTCTCTCTCTCATGTTAAACAATCTTCAGCATGATGATTTTGCAAGGAGTTTTGGCATTCATTAAGACATCACCTTAATAATTAAGGTCTCTAGACCTTTCCCCTTATCTATTTAATTGGGATTTAGGACACTTCATTTAGTTTAGTCTAGATAGCGATAGGTTCCAGACTAGGTTTAGCTTGCGATTTGCATTTGGGCCACCATGGATACCAACATTTGTCTCTTTCATGCCTATGAAAATTGAACTATGGCATTCTGCGGTCCAATCAAACAGGAAAAATGGGATAGACTGTTTCGGTCGATTAACGACATGAGCCGAGTAGCAGTTAGCCGAGCAGGGGAGAAGGGGTTTTTAGTTACGAATATTCATGGAGGACAAATAACGACATCATAGGGCTCTGGGTAGGGTGTTTAGCTAGGGTTGGAGTAGAAAAATGGGATATTATTCGGCTACCATACAACATCTTTGACCCCTGCTGGTTAATTGGGCTAGAAATTGTGGTGGCAAACATTGATGCTAGACTCTAGATTCCTCTCCATGAGGCATACATGGAACTTGAAGTGGATAGTTTAGAACTTGCTAGATGCCCGAGGCGTCCTTGTCTGGTCATTAGGGATAATATCTAGTTTTTCAATGAATGGCCGAGAATGGAGGCTAATATAATTTTTTTGTTAAGATGGAGAGGTATCATCGAAGACCCAGGCCAAGAATGGCTCATCAATTATCTTAGGATTTTTGATGCTTATATACATCCGGACATTGATCTCGCCAACTTGGAGGATGTGGAGTTTTGCCTTCCCAACTACGACAATCAAGCAGGGGAAGATCAACTTATGAATTTCCCCCAGGTTCAATGGCCAAAAAATTGTTTGAGGCTTCAAAAATTATCATGGTCTTTAAGAAAACTTGGATCCTTATGTAGCAGATGGCTCATTTTGTATTAAATTCGACCCACTAATATAGCTATTAGTATATACTTACATAAGGGTCTCTCTGTGTAAATAATGTTTTTGCCTTTATTCTAGATTCAGATGGTAGTATGCAGGACATTTCTGTCATAGTTTTCTTCGTATGCTCTCTGCAGAAATTTTGATATTGTATAAATCAACTCTATTATTAATGAAGATAGTTATAGTTTATAAAGCCTCAAAATCTGTTGCAAGTTTTGGTTTCCATTATTATTTTGGTTTAACTTTTAAGCTACTGTTGACTGTATTCATGGCACACCCAATTTTTAGCAAATGACTTGTGATCTCGGAATAGACATTCAGTTAATCATATAATTCAATGGACATTTATCACGTTTATATTCGTTTTCCCCAATGCCAACATTTGTAAACATTATTATCACTTTCATTTGTTTTAATATTTCAAACTCTTATTAATATACGCTATCTCTTGGAGTTGGCTCCCCCAGATCCCAAGTAAATCTTATTAATTTTTTTTTTTCTAACCTCTAACACTTTTGGTGGTTATTGGTGTTGTTCTTTGTACAGGGTCCTAGCTGTCAAACTTATAAAGACCTTCTGAGATAACATAAGAATTTGGTCATCTTTTTCAAATTCATATTATGTAATAAACTGGGGTATGCCCCTTTTACCAATGTATAATATAGGGCTTCGGTCCCAGGCAAGACTAGAGATTTTCTTTCCCCGTTCTTTCCTACCAGTGCTCGTCAGAACGGTGGAACACTTGTACTATTAATTCATTTAATAAAGATTAATCAAGGCTACGACCGTTTACCAATTTAAAAAATAAATAAAATAAAACTATATCTCTATAAAAATGATATTTATTTTACAAAGTCTAATTTTATATTTTCTTTACAACTATTTATTTATTTATTAAATATTTATTATTTCATTACATATTGAAAATTTTATCGTATTTAAAATGATTTTTGATATCTATGTTCTATTATTTTGCCACGATATCATTATTGTTTTACTATAAAAAATTTACTATAAAAAATTATATAGATAAATACATTAAAAATGTTACCCATTGAATCTATAAATTCAAACATTTACTTATCTAAAAAAAATATAAAACCTTTTTCATTAAAAAAGAATATTATATTTTTTTATACTAACTAATAAATTAATTTTTAACTAAACAAAATATGCTTTTACTCTAAACATTAAAATTTTGAAATGATTACTTATCAAATATTTGAACCAATTCTTCACTGCTCATTTATTTAATATTTCTATTATTTTACTTCTTTAAACTAATTGCAAATTTAGTATTTAACAAACATTAAAATAATTTTTCACCTTGCTATTTTGACAATAGGTAGGGGTAGGTAGGGGATCTCTGCTGACGAGAGCTCTTGTTATTAATATTTTTTTTAACTTTCGCCTAAGTGATGTGGTATTGATATTCATTTCAAAAAGTAACTAGTAATTCCACGTGTCAGCCATAAGGAGATGGTAGAAATGAATTTGTTTTTTAAGAAGGGAGCAGTTAAAGAAACATAGAGACCAGAAAGCTGTGTAAGAACAATTTGTATTACTTCTCACTCGAGATGATTTTCGTTGTCTTCAAATGTCCGTATTTATATTTTGACTACTTTTTTGACCATCTGTGTAATCTGCCAGATACAACTGGTCCGCCATTTCTCCAGCTGATTTTTTCAAGCTGCGGATGAAGCAGGCAAGGAAATGTCCAAAATAGGGTTTCATACTTAGAAAACCTAATCAATGCACATGCAATTCTATCCAAGGTAATATTTGACCTTTTTAACGTAACGTATTATTATTAATTACACTTTTATGGTTTCAGAAGTTTTAGACATTTTTGTTTCTCTGATATTTTTCAGCCTGTGACTTTCAATATCTTCGTTGTTTATGCAATGTTACGGTTGCAAATGATCTTATATTTCGTTTTCTTAAACGTGCCAAATTGCTTCACGTTGTTTTCCGTCTTGTTCGTATTTTCCTCATATGTGTTTTTGGTTGATTTGGATTCACAGCAGGGCTGGGATCCTTCTTCTGGGTTTAGTCCACTTATTTGTTTATTACTTTTATCATTATTTTTTGCTTGTATATTTATCATTCTATATTCTTAATCTAATACGATGGTTTTTAAATTTTTTTTATTGCTAAGTTTTCATCTAAATAAAACAAAATATCCTTAAACATTTATGCCTAAATTGCTTTATTTACGGGCCTTTAGCTAGTCTATGTTACCGTTTGCTTGAAATCTTCCGGAAAGATGTATCACTTCAATTTTTATTTATTGGTAACTTGATTTAATTCCACAAGATTTGCCATGCTTTCCGTGTCAGAAGCTCCACCGGCAGCAGCTGTTTCATTTTTTTAACGTGAAACCTCTTAATATCATTGTATAGCTGGAAATTTGGAACGAAAAATGATTTGGCTTGTTTTTGTTTTATTTATTTAATCGGTAATTATTTGTTGAGGTTATTGGCCGCCTTTAATTTGCTTTGGCCATGCTTAAACTAGATTATGAAGATCTGTAAACATTTTTTTTTTTATCGATTAAACTCATTTTAAGGTGAGTGGACCCTTGTTTTGATATCGAGAATATTACATCAGAAACATATGTAGATGCCAGCTCAGATAAATATATAGATGATAGCTCAGACCCCAAAAGTGACTGGACTTCAGAATACAACTACGTGAACATTTTAATCTGCCTCCATTCCCTACAAGCAAGTTAAGTGCAGACTGTATATTCTTCTACATTAGCCAAATCTAATAGTATAACTATATATCACCTATTCTGACCCTGCAATCAGAATGGGGATCTGGCTGGATCTGCATCACTAGCAACAACCTCAACAGCCCATGAGAGTACAAAATTGGGTTTCAAAAAACCAGTGAAAATAGTAAAAAAAAAAGAACATTTTACCACCCCCCAAACCACCCCACCTGTAGCCGTTGCACCATCCAGAACATCCACTGTACAAGCTTTTGACAGGCAATCTGGCCCGCATTTGCTATGATCAACAACAGCTAACACCTTGTTTGCCTCTGCCTCTTCCTGTGAGCCCTCTATCACCTGCATCTCGCCTTCTTCCGCTCTCCTCAAGTTTTCATCTTTAATGTAGGCTTGGAGCCATCCAAACACCTCCTTCGAAGCCAAACCCAAAATTCTGTTTAGGAAGACACCCTTCGCCATGGTTGCCTTAATTTTTGGAAGTTCCACTAGGCTCTTCAAGAAGGTGAGTTGGAATTTGTTGATCTTGCACCTATGCCTTTAGATGACATAGTAATTCATGGCAGATGATTGTTGGTCCTGACCTTCGCATTGTTCAACACGTCCTCCATCTCCCCTAAGAACTTCTTCCATATCAAATCCTCACATAGAGCTGTTGCCATTTCCTTGGATTCACTTGTATGAAGGACATAGGCCAAGAGCATTGTCAAAATGTTTGAGTTTACGCTGTATCTATTATTGGTTTTGAGAACCCACCCACCACCCACCACCCACCACCCCCCACACACATACACCATCTTCACCGCATGAATTACTAGTCAGTGGTTGTTTTAAACACACAATGCATCCTCTTCTTTCTCGTCTCACCTAGGAATGCCATGCATTCTCATTGACAAGCTCGATTGGTGTATTTATCATGCCTTTTTCTCCAAAGATATCTATGAAATGTTGTGATGGTTTGAACTCTCAAATAGTAGTCAAAACATTTAAGTCACATGCTTGAATCTTAGACTCCCAATGTATGTAATCCTTTTTAATGAATCTTCTATCAAATTTGAGGCATGACATCTTTTCATCCTCCATTTACCGACTGGTACAATTATATCTCCTACCTATCTTTGCATTCATAGGCATTATTGACTTTGCACAACACCCAACTTTGAGGCTTTTTTCGCATGCTCATCTGCCACACCATTGCTTTCCTATACATGTGACTTATCCTAAACTCCTTGAATCCATTCAAAAAATTCAAAATCAGTGAGTCATTTCTCTTTTTCCAATTTGGGGTCCACCACTATCTAGTCGTGTTGATGGTCAGGAGGGAATCTCCCTCTTAGCTACATTCTCTTCTTTGCAATCCAAGTATTCAACTTTGTTGTTTGTCCCTTTCCCTATCTTTAGTTTTTTAGCCAAAATTCTGCCTTGAGGGTCTTGCAGAACACAATTAGTGCTATATTCCCCTTGGTTGCCTTTGGAATCCCCATCAAAGTGTACTTTGCAGATCCAATACATGTCAAATGAGTGACCACTTGCACAAACTTGTATGCCCCATGCTCCTCTATGGCATTTCCCAAAATATGAAATTGGGATTCTAGATCCTTGCTCTACTTTGAATAATCAATGAACCTAAGGGAACATGAGCCAACTAAACATGTGATTATGATGTTTATAGGTGGCTGACGTCTAATTTCGGTCCACCCATCCATGACAATAGACTAGCCTGTCCTAATCCAACACTATCTTATATCCTCTATCAGCACACTCACCTTGGAATATAGTGCATAGTTTATGTTCTCTAGGAGGGGTGAATGAGGTACCTGTTGTGATCTATTCACACTATTTGTCCCATTTCAAATGGAACCCCTCTTTTTGCTTCTAGTTAAGTTCTTGCGGTAAAGTTGGCAGTTCAAAGTTTCAAAGGGTTGAGGAGTGGCTAGGCAATCAAGTTCTCAACTTGTGAAAGGTGGGAGTATTAAAATTTAAGTCCTTTGGGGTTGAGTTGTAGTGGGTCGAACCAAAAATCCTATAGTATTAATATTTTTGCTAGCAAAGTAGTCCAAACTATATTATAAAGGCACATTGTATGTATAAATGTCTTAAAATCCGTATAAAAATTGAATTTTCCCATTTAAAATGATGAAAATCCAGACAGCACATGAATTTCCCCTCTTTAAATGATGAAAATCTGGAGAAGGCATGAATTTCTGCACTCAAAATAATCAAAATCCAGATAAGGCATGAATTTCCCCACTTAAAATAATGGAAATCTGGACATGGCATGAATTTCCCCACTTGTAATGATGATATTTGGACATGACATGAATTTCCCCACTTGTTGAGACTTTTTCAATAAAAAATTTGAAGTGTTGGGCGATAAATTTAGACATGGGTCGATTTTTCCCTTTTGGATACCAAGAACAATGAATAAAAGTTAATGGTCAAATGTAAGTGATTCTCCCCTTGGGCACATGAACCTTGGGTCCCAAAGTCAAGAATATCCCAATAGAGCATGAATTAATCCAGACACGGGTTGATTTTCCCTTGAGAATAGTCAAGGACGAGCAAAGATTTTTCTGAGTATGGGATTGGATTTATCCCTACATGGGTCGATTTCCCTCACTTGTGGGCAAGTGAAGATGGATTTTTTCCAAGTATAAATGTGGGAATTTATCCCTACAGGGGTCAAATTTTCCCACTTGGATGAAGGTAAATAACAATGGATGTTCCTTATGGGATTCGAATTTCCCCTTTTGGGGAGGGTAAAAGGTGGGCGTAGTTATATTTTTGCAATCCCCACATGAATTCATTTTTCCCTTGGAGACTTCAAAATTAAATTAATTAAATAAAAGGAAATAGAATAAGTTGCACAAGTGTTGAGGTAGCAGATTTTATCCTACATTGCTTGTGTGGGTGAAAACTCAACCAAAACCCACTTTGAAAAAACAAGCTACAGCCATGACAAATAACAAGAGATTGACTATGTAGTTAGTGGTGGTGGATTCAAAAAACTTGAAGGCGCTGAAGAGGAAAATCGTCCGAGGCCAAGAAGCTGAAAGTTGAACTTTTGAGATGAAAAAGGGCATCAACTCTGATATCACATCGAGGAAGCAAAATCAGAGCCTTTTTTCCAGCCTTTAACAAGGGAATTCACAAGGTAAGAAGACAAAATGATTTGTATTTAGATTTTAATCTGAATTTGTTTCCATAGGGGCGATTTCTTAAAAAATGCAAATAAAATTCTTAAGCCCCAAAACCTTTCCAAACTTAATTGCAGATTAGTTGGAAGGTCAAAACAGAATCTTGGAGGCATTGAGAGGCTGGAATTTGTTTGTCGTCAGACCAAGTCTGAAAATCCCTCTATGGAGTTTGATTTCCTTCTAAATTTTTTCTGAGATTTTCATTCAATCAATCTTCAGTGCAGACTTATTGGACTGATTTGACACCCATTTCAAAGCCATTGGAGGTATGAAATGCACACGTCTTCATACTTATGTCATAAAACTTTTGAAACATGGGCAGTTTTAGGAAAAAATCCCATGATTCATTGACTCATCCAATCAATAAATAGGTTGCTGCTGAGTGCTTGGAGGGTACTGTTGTGTAAAAAACTAGTTCGAAGGTCAAGTTCATCCAGAAAAAGTAAGTTGCAGCATTGTCTTCAGAAAATCTTAGTTTGACATTTTGGTAAAAATGGATTTCCTATCATGTTTGTTTTGCAATTTCATTCGTAATTTTTAATTGAACCATGAATCATGATTTGTGATGAATTTAGTAGAGCGTTATGACCGACTTTAACTTGTCTTCAGA
Source organism: Cupressus sempervirens (assembly GCA_028749045.1). Classification (NCBI taxonomy): domain Eukaryota; kingdom Viridiplantae; phylum Streptophyta; class Pinopsida; order Cupressales; family Cupressaceae; genus Cupressus; species Cupressus sempervirens. Next base: position 111,033,721 of record CM053784.1, on the reverse strand, counting down.
CTTACCATAACCTGTCTTCAAAAAATCAGAATTCTTTCTTTCATGTTAAGTGTCTGACTTTATCATTTTAATGGCCAAGTGTGGTCATTTTTGTTGTCATGAGACTCTAATTGACCTCTATGTTCCATTTGCAACCTTCTATGGATAAAATTTCTAAGTTTGCATCAAATTCAAGGATTATATCAATGATCTACGTAATGTCCCCATTTTTGGCGGGTCTCTGCTGTTTGCTCACTCAGTTCATCATCTTGACCCTTGTGAGCTGGCAATGAGATTTGAGGGTCTCAGTTGTGTACTTGCTATTTTTAGTAAGTCTATTATGGGCAGTTATCATATTTGGCAGTGTAGTTGGTGGTGATGGCAGTTGGTCATCATCTACATTGGATGGGACTATTGAATGGATGAGTTCATATTTATTAATTTGATTATTAAGGCTTCATTGTTATAATGACATTTATGATATTTAATGTTATAAAATGGAGTTGTGTAGATGAAGCTTCTTAAGTGAAAGGTGTGATGAGAAGCTAAGAGCCAAATTATGTTATAAATATGAGCCCATTTGGTGAGAAAAGCATTCAATTTATCTATTTTGCTTTTGTTGCTTTCTCGAGAGGGTTTTTTTTGATTTGTGAATTCAATTCCCTTGCTTGAATCTGAGTTATTGATTCTTCCATTTCTGTATTTCTGTTGCTTTGGAAGAAATCATTTGTGCTGAGAGTGTGTGGCGGATTAAATTTTGAGGATCAATCAAGTTTGAATTAATTGTGCTGGGCAGTTGAATTTATATGCTCTTGACGTCTCCTTATCTGTATTTGCTGTTGCTGAGGAGGCGACTGGTTGTTGAGGAAATTGCAGATTAAAGTCTGATTTTGATAATTCTAAGGTGTGCGATCTTCCTTTTATAGTTCTTTGTGGCTGGGAAAGACGCTGGGTTCTGGGAATTTACTACATTTGCACCTGGATTAGAGAGGATCGATTTGGCATTTGGGTGACCAGAAATTGGTATGTTTCAGCATGAATTTGGAGGTGACTATTGAGCATATTTTTCCTTGTTTTAATTGTGGAGTAGGACGCCACCACAACTGGGATTTGGACATCACAAGCATGCTTCGTTTTTCCTACAAACAATCGATGCCCATATTGAGTGCTGCGACTGCCATTTTGATGCCTATATCAGACAATTGTGACATGTAATTAGCAGCATTTGGCTTGGGAATTGTCGGCTTTCAATCTGGATTGATTATTGACGACATTCAACCTGCAAATTTGGATTGTGGAGTCCACCTATAGGTTCTTCAATTTTTATTTAAAATTAATATTGAGTTAGCATTTTCTTGGAGTCCTGAAATGCAAACTGGTTATTATTGTTAATACTTATTATGCAAAGAAATAAATGGAAGGGGAGTTTATTCATGCCTGTTCATTATTACTTCTCATTTCAGTCAAGTAGTGCTTGCAAATTATAGTTAAGTTGGAGAAAGATCCACTGCATAGAGTTATTCAGATGGTACTGGAAATTTAGTAAATTGTGATTGTGTTGTGGGAATTTGTCTGACATCTAATTTGATATCTAGTGACATGCTCTGATATTGTAAGTTCTATACCCTGATAATCAAAATTCACAAGACAATTCAAATGAGAATGGTATTGTCATTCAACTTCAGTAGGTAGAGCTAGTTGAGTTCATCATAGTGGGTATCAAAGCGGTTTCCTGCCAGTCTGTAGGAATTGGGCTTGGTGTTCAGTGGTTTGTTCATTGATTATTATTCAGTTCTATGGGTTAGAGGTTTATTTTGGGTAGACATTATAGCTGCAGGGGTCGTACTTCTCTGAACAAAGATGGCAATCCTAAGATTCAGTTTGGTTCTATAGGCGATAGAGGTGTTGGTAGTCCGGGTGGTTCAGATGATACACGCTTTAGAGATACTGGCACTGGTTCCGAGTTGGATAAAGAGGTCCGAGAGACATTACATGATCTTGTGCATGGTCAGCACCATGTTGTTGAGGTGTTGTAGCAACTTTATGACATGCTGTAGCGGATTGCACTCCTTAGAGATTGGCATAGGGAGCAAGGTGCTTGAGATGCTTTTGTCACTTCTCCTAGGTCTCAAGTGGATGATAGGTTTAGAGATGGTGACAAGTCTAGAGCAGGGGATTGGGACAGGATAGTTGGTAGGGTTGACAGGACTGGACACACTGACACATGATAGGATGTAGGGGGCCCATTTTCCCGTGACTTGGGATGTAGTCAGTATTGAAATTGAGACTGCACCCTTTACAAATGATGTGGTTACACACTTTGCGGAGTGGGATGCTCAACTGCAAGCAATAAATCAACACTTGAATTTTGATAGATTCTTGATGTAGAAGAGGGAGCGTTCTAGAGTGAGTCTTGCACTTGAGAGACCAATGCCTCGACAGATTGGTTTTATGCGAGGTGGCCAACAAGATGACATTGGAGCACTTCGATGGCAATAGTAGAGTTACAACTTGAGCTTGGGTCCATAAACTCGACACGTTGTCTAATGATTGAGGGGGACACTATCAAATTTGGTGTGTTGCATCTAGATGGAGTTGCTCACAATTGGTGGCATCATCTATTGGTTTTGCTTCATCATGATTAGACAACTTATCAAGAATTGGTAGACTGATTGATTGAGAGGTTTTATAGGAAGGATCCCGAAGTGTACTTCCATGAGTTGGCTCAATTGAGGCAGTCTGGTGGCTTAGAGGGTTACATAAGTGAGTTCTAGAGGCTCTTAGTGATGGTCTATGATCTATCTGAGTGTAGATGAGTGATGTTGTTTATGGACGGATTCGTCTGGGTTAAGTCGTTCGACCCATCTTCCTTGCGGGAGGCGATGAGGAAAGTTAGGGATTTAGAGTCATCTTCTCGAGGCAAGTTTGCATTGAAGTCTTCTACCCCACTGCCTGTTGATGAGGAGTCCTTGCCAGTTGCTAAGAACGATGGGAAGTCAGCTGAGAGGATTGATGATGCTTCTAGAGAGGACCTGAGACAACTTTGCTTTTGGTGCAAGGGACCTTTCTCTAAGGGTCACACTTGTGAACTGAGATCGAAGGGCGCAATGAACCGTGCTATGTGGGTCTATACTGATGAGATTGAGGTGGAGTCATCACAACATCCCGAGGATGAGGATAGGGATGAACTTAGTGGTAGTAGAGTGTATACAGTTTCATATTTGACCTACATGTTCAGGACTTGCATTAGGTGCAGAGTTTGTTTGTGCATATGTTGGATTGTTGGTAGGATCTTTGGATGGATACAGTGAAGGAGAGTATGCTGAGACCTCCTATGGAATTGTCTTCTTGTGATGCCTTGACTTCTACATCATCAACGCAGGTTCTAGATGCTATGCTATAGGTTATGCCGTTGGCTTTGATGATGTTATTGGTATAGAGTTGGTTCAGCGATGACAAAGATATCCAATACTTCTTCATATGGGATCTAGGTGGAGGTTGGAGTTCAGTGTGTTGCCTGATTCTTGAGGACAAGCAATCTTGGGGAGGGAGGATTGTAATGTCCCCATTTTTGGCGAGTCTTTGCAGATGGCTTGGTCAATTCATCATTGCGACCTTCGTGAGTTGATAGTGAGATTTGAGAGTCTTAGTCGCGGAATTGCTATTTTTACTAAGTCTATCATATTTGGCAGTGCAATTGGTGGTGTTGGCAGTTGGTCATCATCTGCATTGGATGGGGCTATTGAATGGATGGGTTCATATTTAATAATTGATTATTAAGGCTTCATTATTATAATGACACTTTATGATATTTAATGTTATAAAATGGAGTTGTGTAGATGAAACTTCTTAAGTGAAAGGTGTGATGAAGAAGTTAAGTGCCAAATCTTGTTATAAATATGAGCCCATTTGATGAGAAAACCATTCAATTTATCTAAATTTTCTTTTGTTGCTTTCTTGAGAGGGCTTTTTTGATATGTAAGTTCAATTCCCTTGTTGAGATATAAGGGTTTGAATTTGTGTAATATCCTCCCTTGATTTGAACTTTGACTTGTAGAAATTTAACTTAAGGAATATTGTCAAACACTTTGTATGCAAACTCATAAAGCTGATTTCCTCAATAAATTGCTTTCCAATGAGTAGATTTACGAACAACTATGAAGTGACATTAAAATGCATAATACCCATCATAACATTTTCACAAACACTTGGCACACATTCAACAATATATGAAAAATCTGGAAACTCTTTCAATCTACTGATAAAGGGTGATTTTTAAATGTAGATGTGCACTTACAGCTGCCTTAAAGGCTGCAACAACTATTCAGACTTGTATTCAACAATTATTATGCAAAGTATCAAAATTTGACAGAAGAAACCTGGAATTAGTTGCCGTAGTATTTTGCAGATGTAGTCGGCAGCCCTCCAAACTTCTAATCAGCCGGAAAAACAAGTAAACTTGATACCAACACTATTCACGCCGTACTGTAGCAAAATACTGTTCATGCCGACTGTAGCAAAATACTGTTCATGCGGCACTATAGCAATAACTAACTTCAGATCTGCATCTCAAACCCTTGTAAATTTCTTTATGCGAACGCCTCAAATGAAACCCAGTGTGTTTCCTGAAGTGAAAACACCCTTGATCCTCCTGACTGTGTCTTCCAATAGCGAAGAGAATGCTAGCAAAGAGGGATTCCGTCCTCCAAGCCCGATAATCAGATATCCAGCAACATAACATTAATCTTCATCCAAGCATACATAAAAAAAAAAAAACTCTTCCATTTCTTTTATAGTGTTCTCACAAGAGCTCAATTCTTCGTTTTCTCAATGTGTGATAAAACATAACTCTCTTTATGTACCTTATGTCTCCAATGTGTTATAAAAATAAAGGGAACTCTTTTAATTTAAATATTTCCCACAAACTATAGTCTATGCATTAATAAAGTTAAATATTTAAATTTAACTTTATAAAATGGCTTTATCAATGCATAACAAATCTTATCAATGATAAATAAGTTTTCCTGTCGATTTTAAACAATTACCATCGACATACCACTGTGACTGAATGTCCGGCCATGTCCAAGATGACTTACTATAAATAGTAAGTATGCCCAAAGTTGCCCCAGAACCCCTCAGAAAGACCTCCAACTGAAACTGCCTAGGCCAAATGGCCTCTAAGCCCCTTTAATGTCCTAGTTAGCCTACGGAACTGTGGGGAAATAGGCTAACGACAACATCATGCTATGAATGCTAGAAAGGGGACATTACAATTTGAGTTATTGAGTCTTCCATTTTTCGTATTTCTGTTGCTTTAGAAGAAATCATTTGTGCTAGGAGTTTTTGGTGGATTAAATTTTGAGGATCGATCAAGGTTGAATTTAATTGTGCAGGGTAGTTGAATTTATATGCTCTTGATGTCTTTGCTGTTACTAAGGAGGTGACTGTTTGTTGAGGAAATTGTAGATTGAAGTCTAATTTTGATAATTCTAAGGTGATCGATCTTCCTTCTATACTTCTCTGTTGCTGGGAGAGACTCCAGGGTTTGGGAATTTTCTACATTTGCATCTGCATTAGAGAGGATCGATTTGGCATCTGGCGACTAGAAATTGGTATGTTTCAGCGTGAATTTGGAGGTGACTGTCGTGCATATTTTCCTCGTTATTATCCTAGATTAGGACGTCACCATAGCTGGGGTTTGGACGCCACAAACAAGTGGCATTTTTTCTGCAAACAACCAACACCCATATTGAGTGTTGCGGTTGCCATTTGGATGCCTATATCAAGCAATCGTGACTTATAATTAGCAACAATTGGCCTTCAATCTAGGTTGAGTATTGACGATATTTAGCCTGCAAATTAGGATTGTGGACTCCACCTACAGGCTCTTCAATTTTTATTTAAAGTTAGTATTGTGTGAACATTTGCTTGGAGAAGTGAAATGTAAACTGGTTAGTATTGTATTTTTTTTGCTTGGTAAAAAGCCAAGGCCCTGATAGCTAATAAAATAAAATAATCAAGTTTACATCTTCCTGTTTCAGGAGGGCTCAATTATCGCCCTAGGTTCTCTAAATTATCCTTTTTTACTTACAAACTTACAAGGATATATCCTTGTTTTATCAATAGAAACACATGACTTATATTGCCACTGTTTGCTTTATATAATCATTGATTACTGATTTCCATTTCATATCGTGTTGCTTTTGAATGATTGTCCTTTGAACTTGTGATGATGGTCCTGCGCATGTTTAAGTCATCATTTGTTTGCATCAGTTATGCATATATGCCTTGGATAAGATCATTGTTGGTATTGATTTCAAAGAATATTAAATATAGAACTAGTGAGGTATGAAAATAAGCTTTAAGCTTCATTTAAAAGACAATTAATAAGTTAGATTTTAATTTTAATTCCCAAATACAAACATGTTTGAATTAATTTTTTGAAATGAAAGCTTTCAAGTAACTAGGGTATTCCCATTCTTAGGGAAGATACTAGTTTTAACATGTATGATGTTCTAAACTTAGATTCTAATATTAGCATATTTAATTTTCTAGAACCTTATATCAAAGTTTTGAGTTTAGTTAACAAAACTATTTTTATCTAATTAGAATGTCATCTCCATCTACACCATTATTAGCTGATGTGTCCACTTTATTTATTTCCTTCTCGATAGATATGTTTTATGTTTATCTCTTCAAATATGTCAGTCTAAGTTGCTGGTTTGGATTCTGGTTTGTATGCGGGTTCGACTTTCGCTTGAATTTTTTTTGGGTTGGGTTGGGTTCGTTTTGGGTTTGTTCGTACAAGATTTAAAGAGAAAAAAAGAAAAATTATATATATGTAAACATATGCTGCAGCAAAAAGTTTATACACCACTATGCTAATATTATAGCAATTTAGCAACATATACTATACATATTCACAATTTAATTTGAATAGCATGACAAAATGTCAAAATATACCACTATATGAATGTTTCAATTCAAAAACAGTAATGCCAACATTACTAATCAGTAATTAGTAATCACTATCAGTCATGTGATAAAAAAATCATCAAAGAATTCCTCGTCATTAGGAACTTGTAGAGTAGAAGCACAATTAGTGCCACTAGCATCCATAGTCTCAGCTGTAGCCTCAGGATTAGGTTCAACATCAGTATGCATCTCATCATTATGTTCACCATCATCAATTGCTAGTGCATCAAAGTGGCTTCCAACTCTGTAGACTCTGGTTCAACATCCCATTGTTTTGCCTCCCCTTTTTTGTAGGTATTCTCTTTGTGAGTTGTGAGCCTCAAATTGGAATGCACAAAGACCAAGTTATCTGCCTTCTTAGAGTTTAGTCAGATGCGTTTTATTGAGTGGATAAAGGAGTATGTGCTCCAATTCCTCTCAGATGATAATGAACCAGGAACCTATCAAGATTTACAAATTTGCAATTATAGAGTGAAGAGTTTTGGATATTTATGAACAAGAAATTGACATATTAGAATCTTAAGATTAAAGAACTTACTGGTGATAAAATTTTGATGGCAATGGGCTGCAAGCGCTGGTACTTTTGTCCATGGAAGTACCACCATTTATGAGCATCAACATTGTTCTTGTCTTCAAGAGCATCAAGACCACAATCATCAGTGCTCTCAAAACTCATAAATTCAGACCTCACTGCTGATCGTAGGTGCTCGGGAAAGAGTCTTCGGAGGGCTGCCTTGTACCCTTGTACCCTTCAAAAACTTTAGGATCTCTGTATGGAGCAACTCTAGTGGTGTTCCCCTTGAAGACAACTTGGCTATAGAACCTGGGGGTCAATGCAAAGGCAAGTAGATGCAAAGGGGTAGTCATTTTATTCCATCTCTCTTCCATGATTACTTTTAGCTCCTTGAAGAACTTTTCATCAAGGTCTTGCTCTTTCTCATTTATGATGGCTCTAATATCTTCAATCATGGAGTTAATGCCATTATATACCTCACCCAAGCAAGGCCTATACATGTCAGTGATCGGATCATGCTCAATATAGGCTCAGTGAATTTCAGAAGGTACTCAACACGATCCCACCAAGAGTCTCGTAATATCCTTTCCCTAATGACAACTGCCCTTTCACTATTAGATTGTTTCCATACGCTCCAATTAGCATTGTTTACCATTTTAGACAATGCCTCTTTCACTTTGATAAGACGTCCCAAAACAATAGTGTTGGAGGCAAAGCGGGTCATAGCAACCTATTTTAAGATCAAAACAATAGTAGATTAAAAATTAAAAATCAAGTAATCTATTTAAATTTAAAAACATAAAAAGTTTACTAAACTAATGTGACTAGATTTCTAAACATGTTTAAATTTTAAACAATTGAACTTACCTTCAAGAGCTCCAATTTCGAGAATTGTCTAAATATGGCTTGTGCGATATGGTGGTTTGTGACAAACATTTGGATATTTTGTGCCTCTTCATACAATTTTTTAATCCACTCAACCTTAGTGCCAATTTTTTTGCAGCATTAGGTTGAGTGAGTGCACACCACGAGGTGTCCAAAAAATGTGTTCGAACTGCTCCTCAACCAATAAGCCGGCAGCCGTACAATTCTTTGCATTGTCAGTTACTACTTGAACAACATTCTAAGGGCCAACTTGCTCAATGGCTTGGATGAGAATGTTTGCAATGAAAGGACCGTCCTTGACCTTAACAATCCGCAACTATCAAAAACATTGCACCTCTTGTAGACATTGCAATAACATTTACCAGAGGATGGTTCCTTGCATCTTTCCATCCATCCGGTACTATTGTGACACTTGTTTTGGTCCATGAATCCTTGATGGGCAGCATGGCAGTGTCTACATGGGCCACCTCATCATCAAGTAAAGTGGTGTGTATCTTCCCATAACTAGGGCTCTTGAACCCCTATGGAGCCTCATTAACTGCTCTCACCATGTATTGCCAATATGGTGAGCGACAACATTAAATGATAATCCATTTGCATATATACATCTCGCTATGGCTTGATCAGCAATGTCTCTAGCTTCATTTTGAAATGATGCTTCCAGTGGTCCCATTACTTTCTTACAAGTTGTTGAGGAGAACATAAGAATGGATGATCCTCAGCTGGTGGTTCATTGGTAATGAAAGTTGAAGACATAGATGATATTTTCCCTTTCTTTAAAGGCCTACCGCTTTGCAATGGATGAGAAGCACTTGCCCTTCTAGCAGCTTCATCTGTTTGCTTTTGTTTTAGAATATATTTGTTCACAATGTGGTTTGGAAGAAGGGTTTTAGGTAGCTTTTGGTTTACTCTCGGCTTCCTGGTGTAAAATTTAATGCCTTTTTGAGATATAAAGCACAAATGTGCTTTCACTTTACTATAGGAATTACTTGATTCCTCTTTGCAATGGCTGCAAATCCATACACAACCTCCTCCACCTGGCATTGGTCGAAGTATTTCCATGTATTTCCATAATGGGGAGCATTTGTCGATTTTGAAGTGGGGTGTTTTGGTGCCAGAACTACTTGCAGCCATTTCAAGAATCTACAAAGAACAAAAAAAGAAAAAATTAAGAAAAACAAAAATGATTCTTGATATGTACCAATACTGTTACATGATATTTGACTACTAATCACGTCTTGGTTAATCTGAATCATGTTAAATAATGTATACCAATATAGGATAATCGTTTATTGGCAGTAAACTAGTAAATTAGTAATTAAAATGAAGCCTGTATTTGTGATTCACTTAGTCAAGAGATTGTATAAATTATTAAATTAAATTTAAGAATGGTTAACTTTAAAATATTACATGAAAATGCTAATCTGTAGAGAGGAAGATGACGTTGTTGCTTAGAACCCAAAGGCATGCAACTCAAAAACTTTTTGTGAGGAACCACAAGATGACATTGATGCTCAAAATCAACGAGCTCACAATGCAACACAAAAATTTGTTGCAACCTAGGCTGCTTATAATCCATGGGCTCGGAATGCAACACAATTTTTTTTTTGTTAGGAACCCACGCTAAGAGAGCAACCACAGTGAGGAAGCAACCAAGCGATCGTGCGCAGAGACTTAGCGACAAATGATACGCTGAGGAATCAACAGAAGTTTTTAGTTTTTAGACACGAAATATCGTGTTCTGCAAAATCACGACGGAACTATTTTCATTCATCATGTTTTCATAAAATCGCGACGCCTTTTAGGTTTAAACTTTACCATTTACAACTTTACATTATAATATCAATAAAAGAATTTAGTAAAGTAAAAATAGTGTTTGAAGTCAACAAAAATCAACAATCGCTCAAATTCGTTCTAAATTCACCGAACCACTCCAAATTCCCCCTAGGTGAACACACACGTGTTTTTATATTCGCTCAAATTGGATGAAAATTTTACCAGGGTCCATATGGACGAATTTGCAACGAATATCACAGAGAAATTGTGATTTGGATTCGATTTCAAATTGAATACAAATATCTTGCGAACCGACTTGCAATTTCCTAGTTGCCAAAGCGAATATGGTAACTGAAATGTCAGTTAATAGTAATGAATATTCAAGCTTGGAGTTTAATGTCCAATTAGGGTTACTTATTTTCCTCAGAGCATTTAGTATAATTTGCGAATCCCCCTCGATAGCAAGCTTGTTAATGCCCATCTATATGCTAAGATTCATAGCTTCTATCAAGGCCTCTAGTTCCACTATGTTATTGGAGAGCACCCCTAAAGTCTCGGCTCGTTTAATTATGTGTACCTTTATTAGACCGTATTATGCAACCTAATCTAGCTGGTCCTGGGTTGCCCCTTGAGGCCCCATCAAAGTTTAGTTTTCCCTACTAGGGGGCTCCCATTTGCATTCGGCCCTGGCTTGTTTATCTGCTTTAGTGTAGATCATTGGTGGGTTAATTAACTTAAACCAATTCCTTCGCATCTCTACATCCCACTCAGAAAAGGAAACTTCTTCCTTGTATGAGTTCCGAAGGTTATTATTGACCACCTCTATGATTCAAGCCTCCACTTTGCTGAGGAAAGAGGATGCATCCAGACTTTTGTTTGTGAATAATCTTCTATTACTCTTTCCATATTTCCCAAATGTGTATGGAAGGAGATATATTCCATAGATTTCTGTAGACCTTATAGTTTCCATGTTTAGACCAGCTTTTTAGAAGATCCCATTGATTGTCAGGAAATACTATTAACCAATTAAGCTTCTGGCATAATCGTTGCCAACATTGCCTAGCAAAGGTACATTTAAACAACAAGTGATCAACCGTTAAGGCTTCATTTTCACATCTTGAGCATCTTGAGGGACTTAAAAAACCCATCTTAGTAAACCTATTTGCCGTAAGGATTCTCTTTTGTAGAGCTGCTTATAGAAAGATGCTTGGCTTTGGCAGACATGCAACATCCCAATCGAGATTCATGGGAATGTCAATCTTATCCCATTGTCGGGAATTAATTATCATTTCATAAACTTTTTTGACACTATATTTCCTGTCCTCTGAGGCTTTCCATATTAGTCTATCCTTCCTTTCTTTGTGGTTGGCCTATCTATTTTTTAAGAATTGTTCAAATATCTGTTTTTCTTGAATTGACAGGGGAGTGTCTTTGACGGATTCCCATTGCCAGCCCCTGTATTGATCATCATTAATTTTATACTTGTAATCGCTAACTTGATATCCCCAAAGATTGGTAAGAGTATTCTTGATATTAGCTGGTGTGCTAAAGCTGTCTGGTGAGGGAAGCCCATCCCATGAGTCCTAGAATAGAGTGTCCTGGCCGCCTTGACTAATATCCCTACTAAGGTTTGTTGGATATTAGAGGGCTGCAATGTATCACGAAGTTCTATGTTCTTGATCCTTTAGGTGGATTTGTACTTCTAAACAGAGATAGAGGATTTGAGTTGTTGAGGTACTTATGGAATAAAATTTTGGCCCATTTACTCTCATGTTCTTGGTACATTCTCCATGAGTGTTGCTTGTAAGGCTTCGTTTTGCCAACACCAATTCTTAATGCCTAGTCCTCCATATTCTTTAGGTCTACATATCCAATCCCATCTAGTCAATGCTCGTTTCTTCTTTTCTGAGATACCTTGCCAAAAGAAATTTCTTAATTTGGTGTCTAAGTTTCTTTTCACTCCTTTAAGAAGTGGTAAACAAGACATTTGGTGAGTCGGGATAGCTGATAATAGTGCTTTGATCATAGTTGTTCTTCCAGCTTTAGTTAGTCATTTTCCTTTCCAACTTTCCATTTTTTAATCTAATTTTTCAGAAATAAGATTATAGGTTTTGCCTTCCCTGACACCTTTTTCTAGCTGAATGCCAAGATATTTATATGGGAAGGTCCCCTACTTGTATCCCACAATATTACATATATCTCTTTTCACTCTAGGAGAAGTGTTGATAAAGAGAATCTTTGATTTATTCACATTTACTTTTTGACCTGATGCTTCCATGTAAGTTGTGATAATTTGTTTAAAGTTTTGGGCTTCTTGTATCAAACTTTCTCCCAAGAGAATGGTATTGTCAGCGAATTGTTGATGAGTTATTTTAGGAATTTCCTCTGTTACGGTAATAACTCTGTTTTTTTCCTTTTGTTTGGATTTTTCTTATGGCTTTGCCAAATGCTCCTGCCATAATAATAAAAGGAAGGGCGATATTGGATCCCCTTGCCTTATACCTCTTGAGATGCCAAATGGAGCTCTAATTTTTGCAAAAATTTGGAGCCTCCATATCTTAATACTTATATCTAAATAATATGTTTCAAAACACCAAGAGCTGTAACCAAAAGAATGTGGAAAAGAGGACCAGCTCTGAATCTTGATGCATATAGGCTCCTATTATGATTTTCAGAGTACAAATAAAGAGGCCATATTATCATCTTCAGGGAAAGTCATATTTCTAGAGATCCTGAAGGATTAGTATCAAAGTCATCTGTGTACAGCAGGAGGATTATAGACAAGGCTTCCTGCAAATTGTATTTATCCAGAAATGATTTAACTAGTCAGATTCAACTTGAGTGGAAACCTTTCTTATATAGAACAATTCATAAGACAAAGCTTGTTGACAATAGCGTTTTCTCTTCAAGGGCACCTCCGCTTGCAAAAAATATTGAAGTAGTGAGTGATGTTGTGAATGATGCTGGTGTTGACCTGGACAAAGTAGGTGTCTTGTTGCTCAATATTGGAAGTTGTCCTTAGTTTTCAATCTCAACAAATGGATTGACATGTGATCATAGCATCATGGCATAAAAGATAGAGGCCAATATCTTTATTTCTAGGCCGGATAACCACATATATGAACAGAGGAAGCAACACAGTTTTTCAGGCTTGCTGGGAATATCCTCAAGAGCAAATGATGGTTTGTAATCCTACAAGAGAATTTATTTAAAATAAAAGGAAAAACAAATAGAAGATCCTCTCTAGGATAGTAAAGATGTTGATAATTTGATTTACAAGTTAGGACAAAGCAAAGAAAACACAAGCGATAATGATATAAAGAGTGGACCCGATCCTACAAAACAAATTGTAGTAGAAATATACAAATTTTCTGGGGTAATAAGTGCCCAAGAAAGGGACCAAATTGCAGAGCAATAAAGATCATTGCAACAACTTGAGGCTATTTTAGCTGTTCAGAAATTTGCAAGAAGTGGCCAGTATGGTGAATCTCTAAGGGAACTAACCAATATGTCATTTCTTCCATTGGATTCAAGATCCCCTGACATCATTGCAGATGCTTTCTTCATGCCACTAGTTCAATTTTGTATTCAAAATCTCCTTAAGGTTTCGACACACAACATGTTACAGCTTAACATCTATCGAATAGCGAAAGAAAATAAGGTACTGATGTTTGCGAGTTGTTCAGGAGTGAAGAAAGGCTGAGTGATTAATCTCAGTGACTAATCAATATGCTATACCATCACAAGTAGAAGGATGTTTGAAGACTATGAAAGAATCCAATACACGTCTTCATCCTTGCTGTAAACCTCCAAATTTGAAAGGGACATGAACGCATATCAAATTTGAATATCCTAGGAGTACGATTCAATGTTATTTTGACAAACAAATACAGGCTCTAAGGTCTACATCTGTAACATACCAATTTTACTAAGCTGAAAATAGATAACATGCCCTAGCATTAGGTAAAATATCATTTTTACCAATCTAAAAATAGATAACATGCCCTAGGGTTATAACTGAATATTCATAACGAAATGACATAAAGTAACAACATTTTGAAATGAGCAACTGAGATTTGCAAGTATTCATAATTAAAACAATGGCTATTTCTAATTCATATGGAAGATAACAAATTAATGTTCATAACTAACTTCTATCATACACTTAGATAAGAGCTAGTAATGAAATCTACATTGACAAGTATACATCTCATATATCGTAAAAGTAAATAAGAACTGAGAATTCACATATGTTTAAGGACTAATTGTCGATGTGTTGTGCAAGCCTTGGCATCCGGAGAAGAGGAGAAACATTGACATAGGCTTAACCTCCCAACTGCAGACCTTATCATATCCCCATATTTTTCTAATGAGAAAGGCCCTCCCTACTTCGAGTTAGGCTTGGGGCACTATAGTCCAGCCATCCGAGCATACCGGTGTTAGAGTGTTCACTCAGCAATAGACAAGCTTGAGGATATACCTCCACCAACCTTCTCTCTGTCAGTTGGCACCACCAACCTCTTTGTGATCCATTTAGGCAAGCATGCCTCTAATCTACCTTGGCCAAGGATTTAGATGGTCAAATGAATAGCCCAATCACCACCACTCAACTTGACAACAAGGTATAATTTGGACAATCATGAGCTGACTTGAATTTAGCAACTTCTTTTTAAGATGTTTATGCATTTGAATTTTGATCATGGTTGTTTTAACCTTGTAGGATTCCTCTCCTATTCACCCATTCACACCGGCTTCACTAGCCTTGAGTGCATCCTAGGAGACTGCTATTAATAATGAGATCTTTATCATATGGTTTCTTTGAACACCTTTCTGATTCTTACCACAAGTAGTATTCAGCAAATACCAGTGTGTAAGTCAGAATGTCATAACGTTGGTTTTAGATTCTAAACAAGAATACTCATGCAAAATATAACCAAGAATATGTGTTAAGGGAACTATAAGCCATCCCTATGGTTATGCGATCAGTATATAGAGAGCTGAGATTCAGATATAAATAAAATAACAGAGCTTGAAACAAATTTGAATTGTTTCTATACTGAAATATGGTTGTGTTTTCAATGGTATCTGCAACTTCAACATGACTATCTTGATACTCGATAGAACAGATGCTTAATGGCATTGATAAGAACATAGAATGGAAAGAAGATTTGATCTCGAAGATCCATGACCTGTAGTGATACTAGTTGGTTGGTGGCAATTGATTCAGCAGTAAGGCTCCACCCATGTGACAAAGTAGACAAACCAAGATGCCAATAGAAAGAGGAAGAAAATTGCTAAGCTTGCGGTTCAGGAATTACGCTTATAACAGAGTCTTGCCAACTTTTAGTCTATCCCTTCTAAGTTTGTAGTTGTTGGCATTCATTGCAATTTTGTCCAGTTGCTTGTTGAGATTGTTAATTTTATAACCTGATAATCACCAGGTTTGTGACTGCAGATTGCACTATCTCTAATACTATCTACGTATGGCTTGGTATTTATATTCTCCTCTAGGTGGCGATTTTAGACTTGTTAATATTACAAAGAAAATAACACATTTTGTTAGTTATTATTTAATGTTAATTCTCTTAAGCAAATCGCTAGTTTTTATGAAGAGAGGCAAAACCGACCAAGTGAAGGGATATGTCATTTAAAGGTGACGTCCTTTAGTCTGATATTTAAAGGGTTGTGAATGCAATTTAGAAGACACAAAAACACAACTATCTGCTCTTCTAAGTATTCAACTTCTTGCGAATTGGAAATTTAGAGATATTGTTATTCATTCAATATCGAGTATAGAGGTTTTGAACCTGCATCAAAGATTAGTGATATTTGCTTCAAACAATCTGAGTATACATACTATTTGAAGGATCATTCTCTGCCATTCGAAACTGAACTTTAAGTCTGATTCAGAACAAAAGAATTTGCAGAACTTTACATGGTATTAGAGCTTGGTTATCAGATCCAGGGCTCTGCAAAATTTTAGTAATCAGACCTCATATATATTCAATAGTTTTTTTTCTCCCATCTTCAATGGCATATACAATCAGATCGGAAGACAGATTCAATGGGAAAGAAAACTTTTAAGCCTAGAAATTCAGAATCTTGATGATTCTTGAAGAGAACAATGTTAAACAATTTGTTGATGGAGCATCCAAACAAACCCCTGTTGAACCTCACAAATCCATATGGACCAATGGAAATAGAAAAGCTATTCAAATCATCTTGGATGGAGTTAAAAATGATATCATACCTATGCTTACGAAACATTAAACTGCCTACGATATGATGAATGCATTATGAAGTAAACAATGCAACTAGGGTTCTTGCGCTAAAAAGGCAACTGAATCACATCCAGATAAAGAAAGGAGAATCGATAAACTCTTATTTCCTAAGAGTTGCCGGCATTAGAGATGAATTATCAAGCATAGGAACCATCGTTAATGACACCAAACTAACGCTCATGGCCATAGATGGATTGCCAGATTCATGGGAAGCATTTGCACAAGGAATAAGTGCTAGAGATCAGCTTCCAGACGTCAACCAACTCAAGAATGATTGTCTTCAAGAGGAGTCTAGAAAACTAAAGAAAGGAGGGAAACCAAAAGTAGAAGGTGAAAAACTTCACGTTCTTAATGCAAACTCCTATAAAGGCAAGAAAAAACACTTCAAGAAGAAAAAGGGAAATCAAAAGAATGGAAAGCCCAAGAAAGATCTATCTAAAATAAAGTGTTTCAAATGTGAAAAATTTGGACACTATAGATCTAATTGTCTAGAAAATTCCAAACAACAGGTAAATTGTACAAATGTCATTAGAGAAGAAGATACTTATGATCCTGAGAACCGTGTTTTGTATTCCTCTCTATCAAATGAAATATCAAATAAGGCATGGGTAATTGATAGTGGATCTTCTAGACATATAACGAGATACAAAGCAACTCTAGATTCTTTATCAAAGAAACTTAACGGTGAAGTTACCATTGGTGATAACTTTGCACATTCAGTTGAAGGAATTGGAAGCTGTACTTTGAAACTTAAAAACAGGAAATACTCATCTTCTTAAAGGTGTACTTTATGTAGCTGGGATTAAAAGAAACCTAATCTCAATTACTGCACTTGAAGACGATGGACACAATGTTGCATTCGTGGATGGCAAAGTATTAACTTGGGCTAAGAACTCTTCCATCAAGAAAGCTAAGTTAATTGGTCAAAGAAAGGGATATTTGTATGAATTGAATACAAAACTTAGTCGATCCATTCAAGCCCTAGTTCACGAAACTAAAGATTCAAACAAAATATGGCACAGAAGATTAGGGCATCTAAACTTTAAAACTTTATCAACTATGGAAAAGATGGTTACCGGATTACCCAAATTAAATAAAGATCACCCTAGTATTTGCAAGAGATGTGCCCTGGGTAAAAGCACTAGAAGTCCCTTTCATGATAGTACTAGGAAAACAAATAATGTACTAGAATTAATTAATTCAAATTTATGTGAACCTATGTCCGTTCCTTCTCTTGTAGGATTCTGGTATTGTATCTTGTTCATAGATGACTTCTCTAGGAAAACATGGATTTATTTTTTAAAATACAAAGAATCAGAAGAAATCCTACAAAGATTTAAAGATTTCAAAGCACTAATTGAAAATTTTTCAGGACATAAAATTAAAACCCTTAGAACAGATAATGGAGGAGAATATACCTCAAACTTGTTTAAAAGGTTTTGTAAAGAATTAGGGATCAAGAGGGAGTACATTGTTCCTTATAACCTAGAACAAAACGGGGTAGCTAAAAGAAAGAATAGGACAATTATAGAAGCTGCTAGGGCTATGATTTTTGACAAAAATCTAGAATACTATCTTTGGGCAGAAGCCTCTTGTACTGCTGTATATATTCAAAACATAAGCCCTCACTCCTATCATAAAGATAAAACCCTTGAAGAAGTATTTACTAAAGTAAAACTCAATATAAGTCATCTCAGAATTTTTGGATGTCTTGTATACATTCATGTTCCAAAAGAAAAGAGAACCAAATTAGAACCCTCTGGGAGGAAAGGTATCTTTGTAGGGTATAGTGAAACTTCTAAGGCATATAGAATTTTCATACCTCGACAGAAAACTATTGAACTTAGTAGAGATGTAATCTTTGAGGAAGATCTTGCATTCAAAAGAGCCATAAGTTTCGACGAACCTTCTCTTTTGTCAAGATTTGAAAGAAATAGTGAATCTAAATCCCAAAGGGAGAATTTAGAAGATGTCGAAGATGAAATTCAAAATATGAACCTTGAAGAAAATTCAAAGAAAAGACCACTTTGGGCCATAAAAACAGTGGAAGCAGCTCAAGACTGTGCTGCACCTTTAGGAATAGTCAGAGAAAGTAAAAGACCTAAAAGATTCTTTGGTTATACAACAAATATGATTGATTTATCCAAAATAGAGCCAACCAATCCTTCTGATGCTATGAAACATCCAGCCTGGAAAGAAGCTATGACAGAAGAATACCAATCAATTATGAAAAATGATGTTTGAGAAATTGTTCCAAGACCAAAAGGAAAATCTGTTGTTTCTTCCAAATGGATATTTAAATTAAAGCATGCTGTTGATGGTAGTATTGAGAAATATTAAGCCAGATTTGTAGCCAGAGGATTTTCTCAGAAAGAAGGGATTGATTATGAAGAAACCTTTGCTCCTGTTGCCAGATATACCTCCGTACGAGCAGTCTTAGCAATTGCTGCATCAAAGGGATGAAAGGTACATTAGATGGATGTAAAGACAACATTTCTAAATTATAAGATTTTAGAAGAAGTCTATTTGGAGCAACCGGAAGGATTTGAAACCCATGATCCTAACGCATTTGTTTGCAGGCTCAAGAAAGCTCTCTATGGGCTTAAACAGGCTCCCAGGGCCTGGTATGAAAGGATTGATAAATATCTCACCGGCTTAGGATTCTCTAAGAATGAAGCTGATCCAAACTTATATTATAAAAGAGATAAAGATGATATGGTAATTCTGATATTGTATGTTGATGATTTATTGATCATAGGTGATGATCATCTTATAGATCAGTGCAAGAAAGATCTAACTAGAGAATTCGAGATGAAAGACTTGGGGCGTCTCCATTGCTTCCTAGGATTGGAAGTACGACATAGTTCTGACAATATCATACTTAATCAAGGAAAGTACACATCAGATATCTTAAAGAGATTTGGAATGTGGAATTGCAAGTCTATGTCTTCTCCAATGGAGATTAATTTACATAAATTTAAAGAAGCAGTTGTAGAATCACCTCCCATATATTCTACTCTTTACAGATAGATGATTGGGTCCCTTATGTACTTAGTAAATACAAGACTTGATATTTGCTATGCTGTTAATGCCTTAAGTCAGTTTATGTGTGAGTCGAAGGAGATTCACCTAGTCCCTGTTAAACACATTATGAGATACTTACAAGGCACTCTTAATTATGGACTCAAGTATGAGAAAGTTGCTTTGGATTTGCATGGATTCACCGATTCAGATTGGGGTGGAAGTGTTAAAGATTTGAAAAGCACTTCAGGATACTATTTCAGTTTAGGATCAGCTATGATTTCATGGATATGCAGAAAACAGTCTTCAGTAGCTCAGAGCTCCACAAAAGCCGAATACATTGCAACAGTGATGGCCTCACGAGAAGCAGTATGGGTGAGGAAATTACTTGTGGGATTATTTGGGCAAGCCATGAATCTTACGATTATTCATTATGATAATCAGAGTTACATCAAGCTCTCAGTGAATCCAGTTTTCCATGATAGATCCAAGCATATTGAAATTCCTTACCATTATGTAAGAGATATGCTAGATAGGAATTCTGTAAAATTGGAATACATTTGCACTGCAGATCCAGACAGCAGACATACTCACCAAACCTCTATCTAGAGTAAAGATAGAACATTTCAGGAGGAGACTTGGTATGGTTGAGTTGTAATCCATTTGTACTCTTTTGATCATTAATAAAATAATTTTATTTTGTCAGGCTATTGATTGTTATGGGCTCCACCATGTGTAATCATTATTTAAAGAGGTGACGATCTCTGAAATAATGAATACTTATGTAAAAGGCATTATGAGAGATGACGATCTCTTAGATAATGTGCTAAACAGTAGAGTTCTATTGTAAGATCTAGATGAGTTCAAGATCATATTGTGATGTTAACATTGCTATGTTCATGGTTCACAAATTGGATATAGGAAGAATTTTAATATTCTCCGGGTTTATCCTGTATTCTAGTAGATCTTAAACTCATGATCTTGTTGTGATATGGAAATACCAGTTTCTATGAGTCACAACTTGGATAAATGAAGAATGGAAAATTACTCTTCAGATTTATCCTATAATTTATCACAAGTAACAATGATTTGTCATATCACAGATTGAGTAATATGACATTGTGTTATGTGTTCTATGATATCACATACTAAAAAAATTCAGAAAGATATAGAGTATTAATTCTTGCTTATTCATCAGTGTTGATGTTGCTAGATATGATATCTCTCTGTGTGATTATCAAGTTAAGAGGGAGTGTTGATTTTATAACTTGATAATCACCAGATCTGTGAGTGTAGATTACACTATCTCTAAAACTATCTAACGTATGGCTTGGTATTTATATTCTCCTCTAGGTGGCGATTTTAGACTTGTTAATATTACAAAGAAACTAACACATTTTGTTAGTTATTATTTAATGTTAATTCTTCTAAGCAAATCGCTGGTTTTTATAAAGAGATGCAAAACCAACCAAGTGAAGGGATATGTCATTGAAAGGTGACGTCCTTTAGTCTGATATTTAGAGGGTTGTGAATGCAGTTTAGAAGACACACAAAAACACAACAGTCTGCTCTTCTAAGTATTCAACTTCCTACGAATTGGAAATTCAGAGATATTGTTATTCATTCAATATCGAGTATAGAGGTTTTGAACCTACATTAAAGATTAGTGATATTTGCTTTAAACAATCTGAGTATACATACTATTTGAAGGATCATTCTCTGCCATTCGAAATTGAACTTTAAGTCTGATTCAGAACAAAAGAATTTGCAGAACTTTACAGAGATAGCCCCTAGGTGACTCACTTCTCATCAAGTTTCCAAGACTCCTAGTTTGTGTCTTTTCTGGGTCTCCCTTGCTTCACTTTTCCTTTTTCTCCATGCGGGATTCTTGTCATTATGCATTGGGGCTTAGGTGATTTAGGTTTGGTTGGGATACGGTTTGAGTGTCTTCCCGATGAGAAGTGAGTCCTTATTTCCGTGACATTTCTCTTGCTCCAACATTCTCGTTTCCTTTGGATTTTGAATCATCCGGCTAGCTATCCGCCTTGGCGAACTTCATCGAGTAGGAACCCGAAGATCAGAGTCACGATAGCGTTGATAGATATACATCTGCTTGACTTACGATGAAAGGATTTAGAGAAGTGAAAGCTACAGCTAAGAAAGTCTCGAGTCAAAGTTCCAAGGTCAAAATCCATTTCTGTGCAGAGAAATGGATCTGGATGTTTTCTGATGCACACTCCATGGAAATGAAACTATTCGGTTTTGTTTCCAAAGCCAACAAGGCTCGTGCTCCATTCAAAGATTTTATGCATCAATGGGACCTGGGCGTGATGCTGAAAAGGAATAAATTCGAGCTCGTGATGGTGAATCCATGCTCAACATTTCATCTCGAGGATACACAAGGTAACTAACCAAAACAAGGGAAAATGCTTTAAAGTGGTTCTTCCCCCGGAAAGTGTTGGTCTCAGGGGAGTTTTCCATCCTTCGGAAATATAAAAGGCTACTTCTCCGAAAGACTAGAAAGATAAAGAACTATGCAAGTATACTATGAGAATATTTCGCAGAGATGCCAGAAAAATGCTTCCGGTAAAGTTAGTTGTAAAGGTGCATTTTCGATATAAAGGAGATCAAGTATTCAAATACTTGATGCGAAGAATAAGAAAATGAAGTGCCTAAGATATTGAAGGATTATTGCTCACACTATGATCCCGAATCAAAGGAAAGATGGATCTACGCTTTCTCCTCCACATATAAAGACTTATCGTGTGAATCCTTGTTCCGGATTCTGAAGTAAATAAGGGAATTTCCACTAAATTGAAATCCCTTGGTTCGCTAAGTGACTTTTCACGCTACTATATCACTTTAAGAGAGTAATATGTTTTCCGGGTTCATGGATCCTTACATGCATAGAAACAAAAAGTTTTTAAATAGCCGTTAATTATCAAATTTATTGCAAATCCTACCGTTATGATCATTGGTTGTGTTTAATTTCGTTCGTGTGGCATCAACGTTCGGATTTTAGCATCTATTTGATCGGATTTGCCTTAAACTTGCTTCCTCATTGTTTTAATGGCTATTTATCGAGCAAATTGGCCCCCCTCCCCCTCTTTGAAATTATAAGCAAATGGCAATCAAAGCAGCAGGTTATGATCGACTCATAGGCTTGGAAAGTGAATTGAAGTATTTCTCCGATACTTAATTCAAATTCTACGACTTAGGTAATCTCCACAGGAGGCTTAACTCTCAACCCATCCATCCAATTACCTAGAAGTTGAAGGAAATTGGATTGGTGGAAGCCGTTGGATTTCCCATGGCTATGCAGGCTCCAGAACTAGTAAGAGAGTGTATCGAGAGATATAATTTGGAAACAAAACAAATCCTTCTTCCTGATCAGTCTATCCTTCTCTCGATAAATAAGGCCTTAATGTAATTTGCATTCAGTGTGCCAGTGAAGGAAGAATACTGCGACATCGATTTTGGGTCCTCTGCATCTATGTTCAACAAAAAAAAGACTTTGAGAAGAGAGGATATATAGAGAACCTGGTTCCAAACACCTTGTTCAAAGAAGAGCCAAATGCCGAAAACCTTGTTGGGAACCAATTTGAAAAGAGAAATTGTCGACATTTTGGCACTACTGCTAAGATTGAAAGGAAAGGAAGAAATTCTAGATTTCATTGAGCATCACTTCTTCTTGGTGCAAGCCATATGTGCCGAAGGACTGCTGATCGATTGGGCCGAAATCATATGTGATAAGCTTGCCTCATGTCCTCATACTCAACAAAGGCATTCAAGCAATTCTATATGTCCTCATATTTAATATATGCCTTAGCCATGCATCACTTGTGATTGGGTCTTCCCAGAATTGAAGATTATGATGAGACTACGAGAGTGTACGAGTTCTACCCTCACCTTCAGCTATAGAGGAGCTTCAAAGAGTACATGAAAGTGAATGATGCCTTTACTATGAGATTGTGTCGGGAACTGCAAGGCTGCCTTGAGCGAAGATTTTCACCATAAGCTATTTTGGCTATAGCCTAGTTCGGATGCTTTTTCATCCAATTCCTGAGCTTCTCCTACCTACGGATCGGTGCTTTTGATGGGTTCCCCAAAAGGCTCCCTAGATACCCCGAGGACAAGGTTGTTCTTGTTAAGTTATGTTGACAAATACAAGAAGTTAACACCTTGTGTTCTAATGTAAAGAAAATTGCTGGAATTTCCTTCCCAATAGTAGTTGGACCCTATTCCTGTGCTTCTAGATCTGATGCCCGAAATCTAGTTAAAAGCTTTGAGAGAAAGATCAAATTGGTGGATTATGAGGTACTTAGGCCTCAATATGATCCGGTGAATTTTGTAAGAGATCATTTGAAGCTGGGATATGCTCATAAACATGTTCCAGACATTGAAGATTATTTGGCTGGATGTCATAAGGAATACCAAACCAGGGAGATGTATTGGTCTAGGCTAACAATTAATGAAATTAAGTTATATAATGACTATTGATGTTTCTGATATTGCAGATGATGGCTCCTATATGCATCCCTCGTCCTTCGAGCAGATCAAGGTAACTCCCATTGTGTCAACCTCGCCTGAAGGTCCTATTATCGATACAATGGAGGTCCTAATGCATTGGATCATTAAAAGGACAAACAAATGGGTGGAGTGGACCAGGGCGAGAAAGAAAAGAACGAGAAGTACAGGCTCAACTGGTGGAGTAACTTTTGGAGCTGCTTAGTCAACTGTAGCTACCTCCACCATTGTTGCCACTTCAACACTAGCAGGCCCAACCCAATATATTGGTCAGGGTGAAGATCAACCTTCAAAGAAGAATGTCCAGATTACCCCTACTTGTGGAGGAGGATCTCGCCCGGACATAGGAAAAGTTGGGGATAAGGGGGAGGATAAAGAGCAAGAGCAAGAGAAATCAGTAGCCAAGCCTTCCTCCCCTATCCAAGTCATCAATCTTAATGGTGACACCAATCCCATGGATGGTCAAGAGCAAGATGCATCCCAACATGATGATACCTTGACCCTCTTAGTTACTAAAGTGACTGCTTTCCCCACTGCCACTCAGAGCAAGCTAACACCCCCAGTGGCAAGGAAGCTCATCGATCCTACAACCCTTCAGTCAACGATCAATGTCCTCTCAACCGAGTCATGGTTGGAAGAGATCATTGATATGGAAAAAACGAAGATATGAGGAAGCTGCCCCATCCAAGGACCTCATCACGCAAGCTACTTCTTCTTAGCCACAATCAAAGAAGATGAAGAAGCAAAAGTCTGTAGAAGCATTGGTCATTGGTCCCTTTACTAATCATATGTTGATGGAGATAACAGAACCTCAAAAAGAGGGTAAGTTCCATGAGCTCACTGCCAATGACTTTTAGATCAGAACGATTGACATTGGTATTCTCGTGCATGATTCCATGGTTAATATATGGTAAACAACCAATGAAAAGATAGAGGACAGACTAGAAGAATTAAGGGTGGAGAAATAGGTACTCAAGGCCTCGAATAAAGAACTAATGGCCTACATCAGAGCTGCACTTGGGAGCACTTCTACTAGTACATTTGATCCAAGTGCATAAGAGAACAAGAACTTGCTTTTAAAGCTATAACAAGAAAGGCAATTCAGTCAAATTGGCCACTCATGGATTGATCAAATGAAGGTTCAAGGTCCCCCTCTCATCGAGAATCTTGGAAATCTGTAGTTAGATACTGACAAG
Source organism: Cupressus sempervirens (assembly GCA_028749045.1). NCBI lineage: Eukaryota > Viridiplantae > Streptophyta > Pinopsida > Cupressales > Cupressaceae > Cupressus > Cupressus sempervirens. Next base: position 111,008,567 of record CM053784.1, on the reverse strand, counting down.
TTGAGGGAAGCAATGTCTAGTCATGAATCTACCATGCACAAAGCATCAAATAAACTGATGGAGCAATTGGCCTTGTTGCAAGAGGTAATAGATATGAAGACTAACTTCGCCATGACCCACGAGATCCTCAAAACAGGTCAAGAATCATTGCTTCATTGGAAGCAATCATTGGAGTTCATAGTGGAAAGCTTTGTAAGATCAACAAATGAGCTTAAGGATGGGCACGATTTAGTGCAGGTCATAGAAAAGATTTTTGAAAACTTAAAGGACTGCATACAAAATCATATGTATCTAGTAAAGGTCAATTGGTGGACATCGAGTGAATGAAAGCCAAATTCCTAACATTTGTCGATGAGGCTGCTGATCCAATTAACTTTTAGTTGTCAAAGATCCAGGAGCTTTCAGCAACAGATTCCATCCTAAGATGAGCATCAGAAAAGTTCCAATTAAAGGTCGCCAGAGTGGAAGAGCTGACAGAGATGTATGACTACTGGATGATTCGAGCTGATAACATCATAATCCCAGGTGTCGACGAACTGGACAAAGTAACAGATGCAATGAAAGCATAAAGAGCTAAGGTTGTGACTGCAAAGAAAGTTTGATGCTCTGATATTGTCTTAGACAATTGTCACACTCTCTTCTTTTATCAAATTCTCTTTTGTAATCATTTTTAGCAGTAGGCTTAAACTCTATAATGGACGAAGTCCTATTTTTAGCTTCCTCTGCTTCGAGATTCTCTGCAATGTAATCATCAAATGTAACTGGCTCTTCTGGAGAGGCCTATATATGCAACTTTTTGTGAAATTAATAAGAACAACAAATTATTTTGTGGGTGAACCCCTGTAGCCGAGACTACTGTGTGTGACTCTGAGTCTACATTTTAATTTTACTGTTCATTTAGTTGTATAATACTTGGGATGAATATGGTGTAAATGAAAATTGAAAGATTATAAATAAACTTGGTTTTATTTCTTTCATCTTAGTGGATTGTAAGCTTTACTTTCTTTAGTATAAGTATTACTTTATCCCCCTGTGCTGTGCACGTTAGTTCGTGTGTGTTTCATAGATAGTATGAGAAGCTCGGGATTTGATTGATGAAATAGCGGAAAAGGGGACAATTTAGATATTGTCAAATCTCAATTATTCTAGCAATCCGAGCATTGCTAAATTAATCACTCTCTCTCCTCTCATACTGCGGTAGGTAGTCTTACATGGTTTCAATCTTCCATCTAAGATAGAATAGATTGCATTTTAGGAGTTAGATTTATCACCTAGATTGTTTGAAGCTTTAAGCAATCTTGTTCTGCCTCCTCTGCTCTCTGGTTAAGAGCATACCCCAAAAACTTAAAACAAATTCATTGCAAATCTTGCATTTCAAGGGAGCTATACCTTTCAATTCAAGGGTCTTTGATAGATTACTACATCGATCCATTCTGTTGTTAGCCACTTTGTTTTCCATTTACTATTGGGCACATTAAGAGTCAAGGTATAAGCCATTGAAATTAAGGAAGACAAATTGTTAACCAACACAGGGTGATTGTGCTTTGATTTGAATGCCCTCCTTCTGCAGCTGCAAGAGATTATATAGTCTCCCGCGTGCTGTTACAAGATGGATTCTCAGATTCGAGAGTTTTTAAAAGATGGTACCGTTATTGAGGTGGCCACCGCTCATTGATGTGGAATTAAAAAGATTATATTTCCCTAGTTTAAAAACATTTATATATATATAAATATATAATTAAATATATTATATCATAATGCTATTTTGTTATATCTATGATTGTACCTATATGTATACATATATCTATATATGTGTGCAATTTAGAGAGTACATATGATTTATTTCTAACATCATATTCTCTCTATATAAGCATGCACATGCACACACACACACACACATGTATAAGTGTAATTCATAGATATCATCAGAGGATCATGGTGACATCATATATACATGTGTGTGAAAATTCATAATGTTAATCACTTCCTTGGTCTCAAAACAAGAGAGAGGTAATTGTTCTTATGATGATTATTATATGTTTAATATTATAAAAGATTGACCAAGTAGCTCATGACTATCCAAGGTATATTCTGTTGCCTAGCCGTTAAATCCTTCATCAAGGTAGTTAGAGTCCATACCAGATGGTTTGACGATGGTCTAAAGTAGTGCTCCATTCCTTGAATCTCGTTTAGCAATGCTTTCTCCCCTTCATCTGCTCCTGCAACCACAATTGCAACATTTCCACAATAATAACATGTTCCTCCATTTAAATCGAAATATCAAGAACATAATAATTGATAATTGACTAACTACCATTAACAAGTAAATAAGTACACATAATGAATCAGTTGTCAAATCATTTTCACATGAAATAACAGTCAATCATATTTCCATGAATCAAACTAACAAGTCCTTTTCACATGAAATAAACGGTTAACCATAACTTCCATTTCACAAGATCACGACATTCAAAAGTTTTAACTAACGTTTGCAATGACTATAAGATTATTTTTAAAGAGGTCAAAATTTGGGATGTAACAACATCGCATATGAACTATGATTGACGACTGAAGGTTTAGATACCCACAGTAGAACCAAAGAATGTCAAATTGTAACCGAAGTACCATTGGGAGTTTTCAAAACATCGAACATGATACATGAGAGAAGTGCCATCACAGGAAACATGTTCAATCGAGTGATTTTTTGTGAATGTCATTAGATATCCTTCGTTGCGATGATAAAAAATAGTGAATATGGAGATTCCTCTTGGCAAGCAACTTTGCTTCGGTAGCGTCCAAAAATAATAATGGCCCTTTTCGAATGCTTTTAAAGTCGCAAATGTTTGAAATCCCTGAAGGAAGTAGTTTTGGTTGCAAATTATATAACTAAACTATTGTCCTTGGTTAATTTGAACAATATATGCCCAGTTAGATTATTTAAATTCACTAGATAAAATGATAATTTGTAATATGTATTCCCGATTAGTTGTTTGATAATATTTTTAGTATTATGTCTAACGCTATGGGTCTAAAATCCCCTGGTTCCTCATGATCATATTTCTTTAGGATTAATGCTAAGTTGTTATTTATTTTCAGATAATAGAGATGTCAAATTTCTGGTTGCCTCCCATAATTCGAAACCGTATCCCAACTTTTTCGGAAAAAAAAAGGCTTGGAAGCCATCCAAACTTGGAGATTTGTCCAGATTGAGATGAAAAAGAAATTCTTTGATTTATTCTAAGTGAATTTTTTGTTTAGATTTTTATTATCTTCTGCTGATATTAATTTGGGGATAAAACCTAACATCTTGTTTAGTGCTATCAAGTTGGAGGAACCAAAATTATTAAGGATATCAGTATAGAAATTTATAAAAACCTTCAGCTTTTTGGCTTGGATTTATCAAATATATTCCCCACACTATCCTTAATTTTCGTAGTTCTATTAATATTTCTTTTGTTAAGAGTGTTGTTATGGAAGAATTTTGTGTTTTTGTCAGCTTTTAAAATTCATGTTTCCAAGATTTCTGTTTCCAATAAATTTCTTCATTTGCTACTATATTTTCTTGTTTTGCAAGTTCTTTTTCTCTAGTATATTTATCATTGTTGATTTCGTCTAGGGTAAACTTTAAGAAAACCCCCTTAAGAAAAATATTAAAAATATCGGCGAATCTTTATTATTTTGAAAAATAAAGTTATTTCTATTGGCGTATATCTCAATTTTTGTTATATTAAATATATTTTATTATGGCGATTAGTTTGGAATCATAATTTTTGTGTAGAAAATATTGGCGAATCTCAATAAAAATAGGAAGTTCATTAATCACCATGGAATATTACGAATAAAACATGAACATTTTTTTGTCTCATGGAATATTATGAGGATCATTACATTATATTTTAAATCAATAGTGAAAATTAAATATTGGTGATATTTCCCTAAAGTAGCTAATAATTATTGGTGAATTAATTTTAATTTCTCTAATAAGATATAATATTTAGGTGAATCAAATCTAATTGTGTATCAAATATTGTGGTGAATCTTTGAGTTCAATTTTTTTAATAAAATATAATATTGAGCGATATTAAATATTTTTAGAACTAAATTTTATAAAAATGTGGCGATTTAGGTTACATTAAATCTTAAATTATTAGCCAAAAATTTCTAAAATTAGCGAATTGATGAATATTAGCCACTGACAATCACCTTGTAAGGCCCCGCTAGGGAACCCAAAAGAAATTAACCTAAAGTTTTACTAAGTTTGTCAAACATTTTTTTTAAAGATAATAACATCAATAGATAATATAACAGAAGCATTAACAACAAGAGATAAAATAATAGCGGAAGCATTAACTCACAAACATAACAACTATCATAAATAGATTACATCTCTTACGGTTTCGTGACGTTGAATCACATTCAAGTTTAATTAATACTAAAATCAATATATAACATATCCATATTAAAGAATAACTGCAAGTACAAATTCATTTAAATAATATACAATTAGAGGATGCCACTTGGCAATAAACAGAATGCACAATAATCCATTGTATAGGTCATAGGGTATGAAAGGCTGAAATAATATACATCATGAAATAGATTACATCATCTCGTAAGATTTATGAAATCAAATACAATACAATTAGAGCATAATCATCCATCATAGCAATACAAGATCAGATAGAAAGGAACATCTGCACAAACACATCCAACAATGACATCCAATGGTCGGATCTTTAATGGTATAAGAAAATGCACTACCACCCGACCTCATGGAACCGAAAAAGTTCCACTCCCATTGCGTCGAGGAGATAAACTCAAGTCCCAAATGGATAATAAACTCAAAAGTCAAAACCAACATCTAGGTTCAAGGAATCATTTGAAAGAAAACTATCTCAAAGGGTACCAAGACACAAGTATCAATTAAACTTAGAGGCAACACAGACACGTAGGAAATCTACTATGCAAGTGGGCAAGTGTCATTGCATGAGCCAACTCTAAGGTTACCACGGTAGTCTTTTAATGCTCCAGACCCCCTAGTGCCTCTATGCGGCATTAGTATCCTTTCGTACAGACAAGGCATACTAACAAGTCAACTCTAAGGTTACCACAATAGTCTTTTAATACTCCAGACCCCTTAGTGACTTTCCGTGGTACCAATATCTTATTACTTCATTTTAAACCCATTTAATGAAATGTTATTACTTATTAAAATAACCTATAATGGGTTACCTGTCAGCCTCTTTAGGGCCTCGACCTCCATTGCAAGCCACTTTCCAACATGACATACATAAAACCTACCCTAAGCTCAACAAAAGCAAAAGATCTCAAATGATTATAAACCACACATCAGTTCTTAAACTAGTAACTGGAAAACACTGAAATATCACTGATCATAATCACAGATTCCACCAATACGATCATCCTAATAGGACTGATCCAAAATCAAGTACACATAAACCAAATCCATGTCATAACATGACATCACCAAAAACTAATCACATAATCACCTCAGTCCTATACAAGCAACTGGGAAGCAATCCAAAGATAACTGATCGAAGACGCAAAGATTATATCAGGAACGACACATCATCCACCTTAGTTTCACACAATAACACTGGAGAGCAATAATCATCATTAGATCAAACTCATCATAGAAACACGTGACATGTCACCAAGGTTGGGTATAAAGGATTGTAATCAAAACATCATAATGACATCAGTGACAAAACTCCCAAGCCTCTAGTAAACATCTTGACTGGTCAAAGCTAAGACAACCTCGAAACCCAACATTAGTAACACACATCACATACAGAGTACATACAAAAGTAACTTTCATAATACATTAGGTTTTGAAAACACAAAGGTTTAATTTTCACTATGGTTTCAAGCTTTCATTTTCATTTCCAAAGATTACAGTTCATAATGTTTTCAATCTCAATCAGGGTTTCAGTTTCCATTTCTCTAGTTTTCTTTCTATTCGAGTTTTCCCAAGTTCACAAATATGATAAGATTCAAAAATCTTATTAAAAGTCAATTAGATATGACCTTGAACTGTCAACCAACCCCCAAGTTTACCCATTAACAATTCGCAATATACTGATTAAATACATTTTAATAATAAGTTAATTAAAACCTTAATTAAATTTTATAAAAAAAAATCAGTGATCATTAATTTATTAAAGATAATAATATATTTAAAAATAATTAATATTAAATTATTAATAAACAATTATATAAAAAATCATTAATAATATAATGTTATTAATAGCATTTTAAAACATTCTCAAAGTTATTAATATTTAATATATTAAAACTTATTAACATTTAAGATATTAAACAAAACCTTTAATAAAATTAATATTAATGAAAAATAATAATAATAATAAAAAACTAAAAAAAAATAAAAAAAGCAAACTTACCTATTTTACTTTTAAAGACCGTAGGCTGAGACGCGATAGCAGAGTCTGCTGTGCGATAGTTGAAAGGCCACTGACAGTCTACTTGCCGCCGGACAGGGGTGGGTGGAGGGTTGGTGGCCCCGCCCACCAATTTAATTAAATTTTTTAAAATTTTGTTTAATAAAAAACAAAAATAAAACAATTTTTTTTTTATAGAATTGTGATCAATACCTTGATAGGGAAACCCAGATAAACCAATCGAATTTACTTTCTAAATTCGATTTTTAATCCAAAACCCATTTGATTAAAATTTAAAAGAGTGAGGGTTTAAAAAAAAACTCCATTTTTCAAACATAGATAACTTCGAAACAAAAATAAACTAAGATTCACACCAGGATTTCATCAATGAAATCAAACAAATCAACAATTATCCGAGAACAGAGCTATCCAGACACGAAGTAGACAAAAACTTGGAAAACTGAAACTATTGCGAAATTAAACACTAGATTCTACTCGAATTTGATGCTAACACGCAAACATGCAATCGCATGAAGAACGCAAGAAAATCCCTTTCCTCTGAAAACTTCCTTCCCTGAAAATTGCTTCTCCAAAATCCCTCGGACCTTGCAAAATGAGCTCCAGATCTCTGATAAAGAGTTCTCCCCTAATTTGGAGTTCTAATTGTGCAATCACGTGAGGAAACTCGTTGATCAATATTCTTATATTAATTTATTACTTTTTTACATTTTCATGCACAAACTTTTAGATATTTAATTGCAAAATATCTTTATTTAAATAATTAGCTTTCTTCCTTTAATTAATTTACTATATTTTAATTTCATGCATAAGCTTTATGCAATTTGGTTAAAATAAACTTTATTAAATTATGTTTTCTCTCTCTAGTTAAGTACAAGACATTTTAATAATATATTTATTATTTTAACTAATAATATATATATATATATATATATATATATATATATATATATATATATATATATATATATATATATATATATATATATATTTGATTGGTAAACGGTCAAGGCCTTGATTATTTTATTAATATAAAAGACAAAAAGTACAACTTTCTTCGTTCAAACGGGCACTGGTAGGAAAGAACGGAGATGAAAACCTCCAGTCTAGCCCGGGACAAACGTCCTATATTATTACAACTTAAAAGGGGCATACCCCAGTCAGATTTCAACATATTTAACTAATAATATTATTTCGAGTGTATTATTAAAATAAAACTCTTAAATAATAATTATTAAATTAAATAAATATAAATACGCCTAAATTAGAGCTTTAGTAAAATCTTTTAAATATAATTCTTTTATTTAATTAATTTCTCAATTAATTATATATAATTAAATATCGAATTTTCTTTATAAATTTTCCATTAATTTAAATCATTAAATTATTCTTTTAATTTGATTTAATTAAAAAAGAAAATCAGCACAGACTCGGAAGACTAAATACAAAAATCCATCATAAAGTATAGAATACCAAAACAAACTCTAGGGTCAAAATCACGAATTCATGTCAGTTGACAAATTCGGTCGGGTAAACAACTCAGATGCTTGTCCTACTTTCTATGACAATTGGCTTAGGTTAGAATTTGGACTCAAGAGTTATCTCCCCACTTATACCATTGAAATCTGCGATAGGGTACGCTCATCCTGACAATTTAGGGAAGTCTATACGCGATACCTGCAATCTGCATAAAGTCCATTCATGTACATACACATATTCTAAACTAAACACACAATGATAGGAAGTGGTACATTGTGTAGATCCCGACTAGCAAGTGACTATGACTCCCTCAACCACCAAAAATGTCATACATAAAGTAAAACAGATGGGTACACCATACACATGGAAGTATGGGGTAAGTAACCATAGAATTGCTTATAAATAATCCATCCTACACATGCAAGTATGGGGTAAGTAACCATAGAATTGCATATAAATAATCCATCTACTAATCATCATAAGATAACTAAAATCACTAACTGAATATAAATATATATCACCATCGAAATAATCATAAACATATGAAATAACTAAGTAACTCATCACATATATTAACTAAGTATGAAATACATCTAATCTAATCTGGTAACCAAGTACCGATAATCATAAAACATAATAAAAAAACTGAGCTAAAAAAATTTGGCACTACAACCAGAAAAGTCAACTAGGGGTAGGCATTACATACGTTGGTCATTAGTGACAACATAACATAGTTTTTGGGGTAGCAAAATCAAAAGATAAGTTTGGTTGAAAGATACTTAGAATATTGTCTAATATTGGCAACCAGGGAATAGTTATACAGTTTTGTTTGGTGAGCTTCACATAAGGCATATTAAGCTATGTGGGCTTAGAGACAGGTAGTATGGACACCATAGAAGATGTGGTTAAGGCCGCTAATTGTTTTTGTTAAATTTGGCTATGTTTTGGGAAGTTTTTTAGTGACAGGATGAACATCGCAAAACAGGGAAACAGTCAGAATACTAAGTTTTTGGTTAAGGAATTAATTGTTTGACAAGGTTAGTCCGACTTGGTAAAGGTTATAATCTTACATGGCAAAAGTTAATAGGATGATTTGGTAACATGCAAGACAGAACAAGGTTGATAGTTCAAAATTTTTGGTATAAACGAAGATTTTTTGTTTAAGTTGCCAATTGTATTGTAATGATATGATTGATATATGTACACTTGGTATATACTTTATAGATGTGAAATTGAAGATATCAGTAGAGTAGAGCAGTTGTATGAAAGTTGTGTGTGTGGAACTACAAGGACAAATTAGATATTGAAGATATCAACACAGCCAAGGTTTTATATCTATTCATATAACTTGTAAAGATATGCATGTTTGGGTAGTGGGCTTAGTTTGTATTTTGTTTTGTAACTACATCTGCTAATAGGGTTGACGCTTCTAACAAGGCCTAGTCCTATCACAATGACATATATGTTATATGGATGTAATAGACTCCTAGTAGGTTCAATATCTTTCACAAGATGCTTTTGATTAGTGGTTCATTTTGTGGGTACCATCCCCACGGGGGTTTTCCCTTGGTCAGGGTTTCCCTAGTTAACAAAATATGGTCTTATGAGCTTCTTTAGTAATACATGGTTTAACTTTTCTGTTTATTGATTTATCCAAATTTAAGATTCATAAGTAATATCCATAATTGGGTAGAAAGTTGTTTAAAGTGCATAACCGATTCACCCCCCACAATTATATCAGCACACTTTACTTTTTAACAATTGGTATCAAAGCACAATAACTCAAAAGAAGTTTAACAGCTTGAGGGAGATCACTATGGATTCAATACATTTGCAGAAGAATCTTGAAGTAGCCTTGGAGGAATTAGATCTGGTTAATGATGAAAGGAACAAGTTGAAAGCTGCACAAGATTTAATTCAAAAGTGAAAGATCAGATTGGGAGTACAAGATCTAAGAAAAGGGAATCACCTAAACAAATCAAGAATTGTGAGTCAGCTACAAAGCTTCAAAAGGAGAATGAAATTCTGAAGCACGAACTTGGAATCACAATGCTGAAGATGAGTATGATGGAAGATGAGCAAAAGAAGCAATCGGATTCAAGATCTGTGTTCTCAAAGCTTAAATCTGATTGCTTCAGGTATTAGATCACAACTTACTAAGGTGACATCTGAACTTGAGATTACAAAATTGAGATACGAAGAACTGGAGAAATATAATACTATTTTGAAAGGAGAGCTTGCATAGACAAAGCAACATCTTGAGAAGTTGTACAAGCACAAAGAAACTTGATGAACAGATTATGGCACAATGGCCTGTTGGAGATATGACAAGAATTGAATATGTTGAAGGAGAATCATCTAAAGGATATGAAGTTATAGAAGAATAAGAACTTGTGAATCAACAACCTAGTCATCAAGCAGATTTGAACAATCAAGTACCAATTCAACCTGAACAACCTAGAGATCCAAGGAGATAGTTCAATGAAAGATGTTTTGCATGCAACCAACCTGGACACATGAAGAAAGATTGCACATGTAAGTATTCTAAACCCTTTTTTGGATATTGTTTTGATTGCTCTATTTATAGACATAAATCTAGTGAATGTAGAAAACCTAATGAAAGATTAAAAATGAGAATGCATGTAAGGACTAACAATGCAGCTTGTGGACCGAGAATGAAATACATCATAACCAATTGAGTTTTGTGTTATAAATGCAACAACTTTGGACATATTACAAGAGATTGCAGAATACAGACTAATCAGTTTGGACTAAGATATGCAAACAGAGTGACGACATGTCAGATTTGCAACAACTTAGGACATACAGCAAGATTTTGTAGAACAAATGGTTTTAACAGTAACATGAGGACACCTAACATGACAACACAAAATATTAGAACCCCTAATACCTAAAGAAACATGAACAATGTAAGAAATAATCAGAATTGGAACAAGAAGCAGGTAAAAAGTATTGACAAGACATTTGTAAGAGAAGGTACATCAGCAAACAAAGTATTGGTGAAAAAGTCAAAAGATTCATCAGAGAATATGATGGAACAATAGCATGTATTGAACCCTCCACATCATTATGAACTAGTATTGTTTTAGCATAAAATAGGGGATACAACACCTAAAATCTATCAGACCTCTAATGTTGGAAACAATTTCCGCGAGGTTAATAGTAGCATGGAATGATATAATGGAGACTACATATAATGCCGCTTAAATTTTTATGATCATATGTGAGAGCACCAAAGAATTGAAGACTCATGGTATGATGAACAACTTTTTGAGTTGTACGTATTACACATTTATTGCTGATCGGATTCTGTTTAGATTTATCTGTTGAAATCAATTGAATTCATCACCATTTGATCACTTAGCAAGAACAAAGAGCAAGCAAAAAGACTTAAAGGCAAATTTGAAAGAGTTTGAAACGAATTTTCGTGCAAGCCATAAGCGCAAATAAAAAGGTATTTATTTCTTCCGTGAGGTTGAAGTAAGCACTGCATTTGAATCATATTTGAAGATGACAACTCCTATAGTGTGTGATGTAAAAGAGCGCCCTAGATATCAGTTTAAAAAACAGCCCCTCATATCTTTAGGAGATGGCCCCGGAGGAGCATTTTTGCAAATTTTAGATGAAGTTTTGCATGTTGATGATGTCCGTGCCTACTGCATTGCAAATTTGAAACATTAGGACATAATGACATCTTTTCTGATATGGATCTATTTTACAATAATGACAAGACTTTAAAGCAAGGATTTGAACACTTGGGTGATCTGAATATAGTGGAACATATGTTTTATGAGGAATTCGAGTAGCCTAAATGGACCGGTATCATATTAAGTAGATTTCATGACAATAGGCTTTGGATTGGAGATATCCCTAAAATGATAGCAAACATCATTATTCAGAAATTGACTAGTTTGAGCAATGAAGGCATAAACCCTATCTTTGAAAAGCAAGTAAAGAAGTTAGTGGAAATCGACACAAAATCATGTTGCGATTGTTTTCCCTTGTGGGTCAACATAGATTACTTGCACACATAAGTAAAGTACTCAACAATGGATAGAAAGATAATATAGCAATATTGTATTCATCAACTCATTGCTACATACAAGTTTCTCCATACAAGTGTGTCTCATTCAAGAGAGAAGTGCATACATATAGTGTTCGAGGGGATGCGAGGTGAACTGTCACATCCGTATAACTTCCTTGGCTTGGATGGACCACCTGTCTAACTATCTGTTTTCCCGACAACATTATCCCCCCCAAAAAGAAAAGTCGTCTCCTAGATACTCAAAAACTGACAAAATAGGAGACAGCTAGACAAATATATATCAAGAAAACAGAGATTAAGGGGTAGGTTGCATCCCTGGAGTTTTCAACAATTGGCGCAACTCGTAGACCTGATCCGTGCGTATGCGCAAATCCTTCTAAGTTCTCATGTTGACCCCAACTACCTCTTTCAGTAAGAGTGCGACTTCCATGGCCTAAGCTTCCCTCTGCGTACAGGCTGCTTTAGCCTCGTCTAGCCCTTTTTCTGCTCGCTCCTTATCCTGTAAGAGCACTACTCGCTCTGCCACCCAAGCTGCCTATTGGCTAGCCAAATGAGTAGCCAGCTCCTCCCGGGCCTTCACCTGGACCTCTCTGGACTTCACAACCACCACTTTGTCTGCCTCCACACGTCGTTGAACATAGTAGGCGTCCTTGTACGCCGCTACTATCTCATGTGCAAGCCTCTCCATGGTATTGGTGATTAGTCCCAAAACAATTTTTGTAGCTCAGTCTGCTAACATCTTTGACGTCTCTACTGCTGGCCACTCCCTTGCCTCAAAGCAAGAGTGAAATCGCTCAGGGCATGTTCGCCTTATGTAGGCCCAAATTAGCTGGAGTCCTTGTGTTCTGGTCAAGGCATGCTGTCCAATCACCCGACCTCTTTCTAGCACATTCTTTAGAGGTCTGATGTATGCCCTAGGTCTCTCCTCATCCGACCCATAGGAAAAGCTCTCCTCTTCATCCTCTTGCCCAATTTGTTGGTCTAAATCAATCTCCATGTCTCCTATAGGAACAACTTCCACTTCCAATGCATCCTCCTCATTGGGCGCATCCTCGAATAGTGGAATCTCCTCTTGGGTGCTGCTACTGGTGCTCTCCTCAAACCCTCTTCCTGTTGTGGGGACTCAATGGAGGGACTGACATCAACAGGAGTGAGTCGGAACGGTTGTCTTAGGAACCTATTGGCCCGGTCCATCACCTGGACATCCGCCATCTCTGGTTGGGCCGACTGCGCCACGCTCTCTAGTTCTGCTAATAGGGAAGAAGCAATGGTCACGATTGCCTCAGTGCCAATGACCTCTAATTTGACTTGAGGCTTGGGATAGCCACTCTCATTACCCTTTGCCTGGTGTATTTCCATCACACCTTGCTCATCTGGTCAGGGATAGCGTCAGCTATCTGACTCTCAGCTACCTGGGAGGGCACTTCAGTTATCCCCATCACCTACTCCATCGCTGTGGTTGGCGCTGGAGTAGGCATCATATCAATCTGGCCTCCCTTGGCTGAATGGTGGAATGGGAGAAGTGGTAATGGTGGGTATCAAATGTGTTGTTGCACGTAATAGAGGCAGTGCAAACAATGACTTAGGTGAAGACACGGTGGGGGTCACCTCTATCTCGTCCTCAGCTTGAGAGCTGTCACTCTCTAAAGTAGTATCCTCGCTCTCGTTTGTATCTTTGCGGCCACTATTAGTGTCACTTGTGCTCAACCCCTGCATCACTCTCTTCTGGCCAGCTATTGTGCCCTTGGTGTCCAAGTGTCACTAATAGAATATTAGAGGTTCTTGCGCCAATTTGCCTTTCGACGGAAGCTCGAATACATCAGCCGAAATTTGATGAAGTGCAGCTTCTAAAAATAGCCCAATCACATGGTGGGGCATGTAAAATGTGCAATGCTGCAAAGTCATAAATTCTTCCATGTGATCGGCAAAGACAGACGACTAGTCATATAGCATCTCGTTCATCATGCCATTCATGAAAACAATCTGTGGCAAGGTGATATCTGAAGCCCTACTTGCTCCGGTTAGTCGGTTCTTTGTCACATCCACGATACACTGCCAATGCCCTTCTTTGATGAAGTCGTGTCTCAATCCTCTACTCTTGGAACCCATTATGATAGAATTGAATTCCTTTGCAGTGAGGTCTCGACCCACCAACTTCACCGAATACTCCTTCTGGTCCTGTGGAAGTTTGTGATTCGTGGTTACCACCTTGTGGCCTCCTTGGCCAAGAATACCAAGGACTATAAAAATCATGGGCTTTGTACAAAATCATGATGGGATGTTTTTTGTATTTGAAGGAGCTCGTCCTACCACGTCTGTTATATGATTCAATCATAGTTCTCAATACCTGTTGAACAACTGCATGGAAATTACTAGCTGTTAAATAGCCCAATGCACTTGTGCACGCACCAATAGTCGTTGTAGTATATTGGTGAGTAATCTCGCCTATCACGTGGGTGTCCTAGGTTCAATCCTCGACAACGACGCCAAATGTTTTCCCTCGTGGGTCAACAAAGATTACTTGCACACATAAGTAGAGTACTCAACAATGGATATAAAGATAATATAACAACATTGTATTCATCAACTCATTGCTACATACAAGTTCCTCCATATAATTGTGTCTCATTCAAGAGAGAAGTGTATACATATAGTGTCCGAGGGGATGCGAGGCGAATTGTTGCATCCGTATAACTTCCTCGGACAGATCAACTGTCTAACTACCCGTTTTCCCGACAATAGCTATGGAAGAGATATTTGGCTAGATTAGATCAAACAAACTAATGTCAAATTAATTAGCAAGATTATAGGTTATGAAATGAACTACAACTCAAGGCATAACTTTGTATCAGTTGGATTTATCCATTCCGCTTATAAAATGACAGCTGATAAAGAGAAAGTTAATATGTGTGAGATCTTGAGGCAGCAACTAATTGAGAATGTGAAGAGGATAAAGAAAGATAAGCATAGGCCTTTTAGATTTGAGTCACTTCATATTCATCTTTTCTTTCAAGTTATGAATAGATTTCCAAGTATGCCTAGTTATGAGTGGAATAGTGGAAAATGCACTATGGACTTGGTTACTGAGTATTATAGGAAGCAACCTAGACAGAGAATTACTGAGGATATTACTAGAATGATAAAATCCTTTCAGATTGAAATGATGAAAAGATTCAGAATTCCCAAAACAATTGTGGAGTAGTACAAGGATGGAATTTGTTTTGTGGTAGAAATAGATCACACATGCATGGAAGTAGTGGAACCTAGAGAAATCTTCGTAGAGCCTATGGGATATGAAGTTAGTTTGGAAATGCTAGAGGATTATACTAAGAAAATGTTGGAATCTAACAAAGACGAAGAGTGCCCTAGATGGGAACATATGAGGAAAAGTATAATGAAGTTAGAGAGAAGCTGAATAGTAAAGCAACAGAGAAGAAGGTTGCAAAGAAGATAGATCAAATGTTTTTGGATTCAGGAATGATGAGATGAGTGGAAGGAAGCAAAGCAAATTGCTACAAGAATGCATGCTATTGGCAAAAAAGAATTACTACTGGTTAAGCCACTTGCCATTGAAGCATCAACAATTTCACCTGCAACAACACCATCTATAGTAGTAGTCAAACAAACATCCACAGAAGAAGTTAAGATAACTCATATTTAGTCCACACCATAGTCAACAACCACAAGAAGATCAACCAAGACTTCACTGTCTGTGACATCAAGCAAGCCAACAGTAAGTTTGAAGACATAGACCAAGCAAGAGGAATCACCAAAGAAGACAAAGAGCGACAAGGAATGACACAAGGCCTTGGACCAAAGAGACTAAAAGTTGAGACTGTAAAGAAAAGTAAGAAGAATCAAGAGAAAGTAAAAGGAGCACCTAAGATGAGAGGACAAATTGCAAAAACCCAAGAGCAACTTGAGACAAGCACTGGAAAGAAGAAAAAGGGATGGAAACTTGCGTTGGGAAGATTGAATAACATAATTATGGTTGATGGAAAACTTGATCAATCGAATAAATTGTATGACAAGTATGATGCCAACCAATAGAGATAATTGAAAATTTCTGTTATTAAGTATTTGTTGAAGTTCAAGCAATATCTTATTAACTTACATGGAAGCATACCAGAGGATCTATAGATTCTATACAGAGAATTGGTGTAACAACCACATTTTCCTTGCCTTAATTAACAACTAGTATAACATAAAAACTCAGTTACTACTCCATATCCATGAGAAGGCAGTTATAACAGTTCATGTGAATGAGATTAATGGTTACAATTAGTTTAATTGAATTCTTGTAAGTAACAATTGATAGCATCATCAATAAATCTAAATAAAGAATTTAAGTTTTGCATACCCTAAATTCCAAAACCGGAAACCGCCTAGGGCAACATTTGCAAAATCTAGGTTAATTCACATATACCACTTAGGACATGAATAGCTATACCACTATATTGTAAAGACAAATACCATTTAGGGCATCAAATACCAGTGTATCATGACGAAAAATACCATTTAGGGCATCAAATACCACTGTAACATCCCTTTTCTTTCTATTGCTAACTATGGCAATAACATATAGTTAGAAGATACGTTCATAATCATTATTCACCTAAATGAAAGACAAAAATGACAATTGCTAGGTAAACCTATCTCATGCATACAAATATAGTTCATGTTCAACTGGAAAATCAACTGATTTTATTGCTTATCATTTACATTGACAAGAAAGTTGATGTCAATGAAGGAATTAACTGATTCAATGATATAAATCAATCTATCATATCTTCAACTTGTAATTTCAAATATCATAAAAGTAAGATACTTGTTGCCAACAAATGTTGAATGCATAACTTATCTCTGTCTTGTGCATGTCTTGGCATCTGGTAGAGAGGGGAAACATTGTGGGGGGCTTAACCTCTCAACCATGGACCCTTAATTATCCTCACACAATCTCATCTGAGAAAGGCCCTCCCTACTCGGAATAGACATGGAACACCTTGTCCAGCCATTGAGCATTTTGGTAGTTAATTCCACCACTCGACTTGACAATTGAGTATACTTGGACAATCATGAGCTGACTTGGACTAAGCAACTTCTTTTAAAGATGTCCATGCATTTGAATTCTGATCATGGTTTGTTTTTTCCTTGTAGGATTCTTCTCCTCTTCACCCTTTCACACTAGCTTCACTAGCCTTGGGTGCATCCTAGGAGTCTACTATTAATAATGAGATCTTTTATCACATGGTTTCCTTTGAATACCTTTCTATTTCTTACCTTAGCTGGTATACAACAAATACTAGTGAGTAAGTCAGAATATCATAACATAGGATTCAGATTTATACAAGATTACTTCATGCATAATATAGGAAAGAACATGTTATGGGGACTATGATCCATCCCTATGTAGTTATCATGCAAAGATAGGAATTAAATGAAAAGAACAAAGCTTATACTTTTCGGATTCAATTACTATGGTGACTCGTGGTTGCAGACCTTGGTATTTGCAGATTATATTAATAAATCATCATTTGTTTGATAGCAACAGAACTTGGTACTTATGGGAATCATAACTATGCTGAAACATGGGTGTGTTGTAGATTATAAATAGGACTATCCTCTACTGATAGCAATAGATAATTATCTGTATTGGTAAGAAGTAAAGTATGAAAAAAAAAAAACTGTGATCGATCCATGACTTGTAAAACAATATCGATCAGCCTTTGCGGAGATAGATCCTAGGATATGCTTTACGCATGCTCTTTGATGCTCAGTCCAAGGTGTCGATAGAGAGAAGAAAGAATAGGGAGGAAGATAGAAAAGAAAATATTGAACTCTTGGTTTAGTGATGGCCCTCTAATAAGATGATTGTACTATATGCTCAGGCCACCTGCAGCCACGGGTGATTTATTGTTTCACAATGCTCGGTTACAAGGAACATCGGTTATAAGAAGATTTCGAAAATTCAAATATTTAAAAGATGAATGCCAACTTGAAGGTGGCCACTGCTCATTGGTAAGGAGTTACAAAGATTATATTTCCATGGTTTAAAAACAAAAATAAACATATATATATATATATATATATATATATATATATATATATATATAAAATTAAATATATTAAGCCATCATGCTATTGTGTTATATCTATTATTGTGCCTATATATATATATGTGTGTGTGTGTGTGTGTGTGTGTGTGTGTGTGTGATTTAAAGAGTATGTATAATTTATTTCTAACATTATGTTCTCTCTATATATGTACGTGCATATATATACATACATACATGCAAGAAGATGTGTGTGTGTGTGTGAATGTATAATGTTGATCACTTCCTTGGTCTCAAAATAAGAGAGAGGTAATAGCTCTTTTCATGATAATAAATGTTTAATATTTCTCTTGTTATAAAAATTGACCACGTAGCTCATGGTATTGTCCAACGTACACTATTGATTGCCTAGTCATTTACCCTTAAACATGGTGGTTCAAGACTTTGTACCTATTTGCCTAGTGAGGGTGGTGCCCCTGTGCCCAATTCTTTTCTGACAATGCTTCCACCCTTTGACATGCTCCTGCAAGGAATCTCTCCACAATTATATCATATTCCTCAATATAATAACAATTATCATAACAAGTTATTAATCATAAACTATCATAACGGCTAACTGCCATTTCAGTGCCCATGAATTCATGACGAATAACCAAATTTTCAAGATAACATTAAAATATCATCATAACGTTTAACTAGCATGCCAACTTCATATGAAATTCTAACGATTAACCATTTTACCTTTTCAGATGATCATAACTAATTTTACCAGTTAACTGACTTCACATGAAACCTTAGTGACTATATGAAGAATTTTAAATTGAGCCAAAAATTGAGATGTAACAATTGAAGGCTAAAAGGATTAGAGCAGTAGAGGAAGACAAGAAATTGAAAGAAGTAACAGTCAATAAGTTATGTGAAATTGAGAATGAGGAACAATTGTAAACTATTCTAAAGATGAGGAGACGCACTTGAAAAGGAAAATGAGACCAATTCAAATCATGGCAGGACAACATGAGGAAATACCGGCAGATATAGATAAGGCAGTACAAACAATGTTAAGTGAGCCTGATGTCTTGAAGAATGAAGCGGAGGAAACACAGATTGAAACACCTACTATTCTGATTTGAGATGATGAGCACGTACAACAGTTTATGAGCGTTTTTATATGACTTTATGTGTACATTGTTGGAGTCCCAATCGCTATTGAGTATTGATGCAACTGATAATCCATTTAAAGACCAAACAACATATGACATTGGCAATTTGGTAAGTGATAATATTCAGGACAATAGCAGTGATGAGGAGGATAAGACAGATCAGATGGACATGCAAGATGAAGGAACTATGGTAGCAGCAGATAAGCAAGATAAAGATGGTCACCAGGACCAAGACATTTTGCGAGGTGAGGAAATACCAAGGAGCACCTTGTTAACTATGCCACAAGTTTACTCACATTGCCACCTAGTTTTGACACTGCAGATCAAAGTGTACCTGGACAGAAAGAGGAAAGTGAACAAAAGGTAGAGACAGGGAACAAGGAAGAAGAGGAACAAAAGAAGGAAGAAGAGGAGAAGGAAGAAGACCAGAGAATAGTCACAGAGAAAAGATCAAGGCTACAAGTCAAGAGACTCAAATGCAGAAACTTCAGACACCAACAAAGGCAGTGGATACTGGCAAAGGTAGTGCAAGCACCTCTGCATCACCTTTTGAATCTTTGTTAGCAAGCATGACATGGAACATTATAGGTTTAATAAAATAAGATATCGACTTTCAAAGTTGCATACAGTTAAGCAGCTGAAAAGACAGGAAAGGTAAAAGAAAATACACAGAAGGTACTGGATTTGGCAGTAGAGAAACTTCAAAGCACATTACCCTTCCAAA
Source organism: Cupressus sempervirens (assembly GCA_028749045.1). Classification (NCBI taxonomy): domain Eukaryota; kingdom Viridiplantae; phylum Streptophyta; class Pinopsida; order Cupressales; family Cupressaceae; genus Cupressus; species Cupressus sempervirens. The sequence goes on along the minus strand of CM053784.1, from coordinate 110,988,648 downwards.
TACAGTTTACAGAACAGGACAAAGAGAAGAAGGCAGAGAAAGTCATTGAAGAGTAATGCTCTAAACAGGGCATTTCCAAGAGGATAAGAAAAGAGAAGTAATATGAATTCAATGATTAGTTTCTTCATTGGGTCAATGATGTTAGTCATGATTGATCTCTCTTAATAGATTGATACTATTATGTGGAAATTGTTAAAGATGTCCATCCATGTTAAGTTCTTGCCTTAGTCAATACATTGATTTCCCAATCAACTTAACATTTATCAAGTAGATTTCTTTATGAATATTCGACAAATATTGGTTAGTCCCTTCATGAGTACCAATGTTACAACTTGATGTGCTCATTACCTCTTGATGTTGCTGATTGTCTTATCTATGTTAATTGTGGTAATCTTTATTCTAAGAAACTGTCTTATTCTTCCTTTTATTGTCTAACTTCCACTGAATCTACTAACTGCTACTGATAATGGACGCAAGGACTGCCACTCCTTGTCATACTTGCATCATATAACTATGAATGAGAAGGATTCAAGAATGGGGACATTGCATTTAGGGTTGATGGTATTATGCCACAAACCATTTGATCTCTCAAGCTTATAACAATGACCCTTCAAGTTTTTAAATTTATTAATTAGCATTCCTTTAATGTTTGCTTATTCATTTTGTGCCATTTTATATTTATCTGTTTGTACTTGTTTTGTCATTTTCGAGTGCATTTTTGGGCTTATTGTTGAAATTTTCAAGACATTTCTGGACTGAATACAACAAAACTCCATTTTTTTATTTTTTTGGCTCTCTCATTTTATGGACTTCACGTTATTATTGTTTTAACATCTTTTTTGGTTATTGGCATGAAATTTCAATCAAATGACGAACAAAACTCAATGCACAAAACTCCTCTGTGTCTCGATGGTATATCTTATTTTTGCTTAAAGCATTGGGTGAACCTACAGGTCATTCATCACTTTTTAGTATGCTAATAACGACAGCCTGGTTTTAAGTTTTATTGTAGGCTTTCACATCTTTAAAGTGTCAGGGTAGGTTGCAACTAGTTTGCAAAGTATGTCAGTGTCTATTTGAGGTTCTCAATCATTGTAACTTTTGATTTTTTCTGCTTTCGCGAGTGTATTGTAGGTCATATTTTTCAATTTACCTGGTACACTTAGCTGCATGGATTTATTACAAGTAAATTTGAGGGGATTTATGTAGTTGAACATATATATACTATCTGAGCAAACTCATCTATATGCAGGTGCAAACAGGTTGCTGTGTTTTACATTTGTAGTTCTTAGCATTACTAGTTCATTGCTAATCAACATAAGATTAAAGTTAAAATCATATATGAACACAAGAGTGGTGATCCCCTCACATAGAAATTCCAAAGGCTAAGCTTTTTAGGTCCTAAAATAAATAAAAGGTCTTTTTGGCAATGTTTATGGTATAGAAAGCTAAGGTTCTGTGTTATGACTTCTCATGGGGTTATTTTGTTTTCATGATTTTTCATTTACTATTTGTTGTTATTGCAGCCATTCTTGAATATGGGATTTGCCTCAGAACTTTGTCCAGGAAGGAATCTCTCCGAGGGCATGCACACCGTTTGGCAAATCCGAGAAGCTCCCAACTTCAATCTCAATGTCGAAGCTGTCTGGGCGAAAGAGGTAAGCATAAGTTTAAGATCCGATATATAAAATAAATTGGTAGTCTTTGCATTAGTAGTGCGTGTATGGCAATTGATAAATGATTTCCATTGGCTCTAATAAATGAGATTCTTCAATTAATGATTGACTTCATTATTGAGATCTTCTTCTTCCATGCTGAGACTTTTGATTATAAACCTGGTGAACCAGGATATGGTACAAAGCAGTCTAATTTGGCCAGAAAACAAAGGAATACAATACCTACAACAGAGTGGCAACAACCATCAACCAGACCACACCAAGAAAAAGTGCAACCCACACAAGGACCACCCACCCACCTGACCACAGAGCTTTTAAATTAGCAAAGAAAGTTGTACAATTAGGAGTTCATTCCTTCCATTGCATAGAAAAGAAAATAACTGAAGCAGCATGGTTATCTATTAGATAGTACTATGCTTAAAAAGCTTTTATTTTACTAGAAAATCCTTTTTGAGAGTGCCAATGACTGATGCATATGCTAGAATTTTGTGATATGCGCATGGATTTTGAAGTGTTTTACGTTATGAACCATGTGGAAGATGCTTCCTCGATGCTTTGTCCTATTAGAGGAATGCTTGTAGCTCTCTGTGATGGAATTGCAGTTTCCTTTAAGTTAATTCTTTTATTGTTACTGCATTTCCTGTGAGTATCTCGTCCACTGTTCTCAATGGTTTCTTCTACATTGGAAGTTTTTCTCTCTGCTGACTTGCACAATTTCAATGTTTTTGTTTCAGGAAGACCAATGCCTATGATAAACTCAAAACATCGAAGAATCCATTCAGGGTATTCCAGTTCATGATTTAGTGGCGGATCTGTAGTTTGCGGAGCTTGGCAAGTGCAATGGAAGGTGAAGGGGAATTTGAGTTCAACGAGGAAGAACTTGTAGATTTTGAGGGATCTGACTACAGCATTGAATTAGATGAGGAATTTGGTGATGAAGAGGTTGGAGCTTCATTGACATCCACAAATGTAGAAACCATTTTATTTGAGCAGACTGAGTATGTTAAACAGCCTGAAAGGACAGTCCGTCCTTTTTCTGGAGGTCAGATAAGCACAGCTATGTGTTCCACTACTGAAAGGTCTGAGATGGAAGCTGAAAATGCTGCACCAAAGCTTTTAGTCATAAGGCATTCTTGCAGTCAAGAGGGTGTCGAGAGTGGGGAAATTGAGGAGGACAAAGATGAAAAAGAAGATGGTGCTGCTTCCCAAACAGCTTCTAGTGTTGACACTAGGAATTTGGAGGATAAAGGATGGCATGACAGGGATAGAAAACATTTGAGAGCAGATCTTGAAGATGGCGAGCTTGAAGATGCAGCCATGGTGATCCCATCATCCTGTTTTTCAATATTCCTTCCACACTCAATTTTCTTTGTAGCCAGTGTCTGTCCATAGAAAGTTTTTATCGATGTGATCTAACTACTCATTTATGTATACTGAGGTCTCTCATTCCTGAGCATGGCTGTAGTCTCTAAGTATCACTCTTTTTCCATTTAGTCTTTTGGCTTTTCAAGAGGAGATTTGGGCAATGTTGGGAATGAAGATTGCTGACTATGTTGAGAAGCACCTGGAGAACAGTCTTGTCCATTCTGGACTTTACCATATACTTTTCCTTTCTGCTTTTTAGTTGTTATATTTCCATAACAGTTTTGTCACCCCCTCGAGTTTTAGATTATCTCTTGGCATTGCTTCTGAAACTCTTTCCAGTTCTTTTTGATTCTCAGTAATTTGCACGGGTTCTATAGTTTCAGAGAAGTGGCCCCCAGTTGGTGTTGGAGTTAACAAAAACGGCAGTGCAGATTGAAGGTAGTCCTCCATGCTTTTAGCATATGTCCTAAACATTATTCTGTGCAAACATGAGCATGTTCAGCCTTTACCATTGAGATTCTGTGTATTGCCAAATTCTTTTCTTACCCCATTTCATTTGCAATTTGAATTCTGGCGCCAGTGTTCAGTTGGACTTGTTGTCAGCATCTTTGTGTTGCTTTCTGGCTTTCTGTTAAAAATGACAACCTTTTCAGCTGTGTGATGAGTGGCCCTTTGTTAGTAGCTGAAAGAGAAAATTACCATAAAATCCCTTTGAAATCCTTTGGGTTGATTTTTTACATTGAGTTTGTTCAGTCTTCTCATTTAAAATGTGGTGTATTGCAAGCTTCTGTTTCGATCCATTTTCAAATGCAATTTTAACATCTGATCCCAGAGCACAACCTTAGTTGTGCGTAATAGTGTTCTGTTGCCAAGGAGTCAATTTTTCCTACATTAAGATGAGTGGTCCTATGATATGTTTGTATGTGAAGAAAATCATTATAGCTTCTGTTAATATGAATGACGCCAGATGTAGGTTGGCTAGATTCATTTGATGGTTCATCTTAATTGGCTTCCCTCTTTTTGGGTTTGGGTGAGACTTCAGTGAGTTTTGTTAGTGTTTCCAAGTTACATATGAGCTTTCAGCCCTTATTTAGCCATATTGAAGTCCAGAAAGAGTCAGCCACAGTTAATTTGTGTAAAGATTATTTGCAACTTGCCAGTATCATTTGTCCTGATCCTCCATTCAAGACTGTGCTGCATGCTTAGCTCAGTTTTGGCTTCAGTACAGTTTCCAGTGAAGGTGTTGTTGGCATATGCCGAGCATTGGTGTATCAGAGCAATCGAGATGGGAAAAAGATTAAAAAAAATGAAAAATAATTCTTCAAGCAGCATTCAAGAAATTCTGGAGAGATCGTGTGATTATCTGGATGAGCTTCTTGGAGATTTTCTTTTTTTTTTCTAAGAAGTTTGAGGGGCTGTCAATCAAAAGATTACGGTATGAAGCACTCGGTGTTTTCATGTCTTTCGTTATTACTTGGGTTCAAGTGTAAGCCTCCAATTTCTTTCATTTATCAATTCTTTCCATCATAAATAATTCACTTATTTTCTCCTGCATAATCAGTGCCAATTCAAAAATTAAGTTTGAGAATATATTCAACTCATTTTAGTCCATTTGCGGCATATGAAGTTTGACACCTTGCATGTTACCTGCCTGTATGCTTGGCTTTTTCTTTTCTCTGTTCTTGCAGTCCTTGGACTGTTTGGGGCTGAGAATTGATTTTCTTTTGGAAGTAGGTCTTGTTACCAATTTGCCTCGAAGTTTATCTCTTGGAGCAAGCTGCATTTTCTAAGTGCAATACTGGTAGTGAGGTATCAGATGATGTGAGGGCCATTTAGTGATTTTTAAATAGCAGAAAGTATCTCATTTCATTGATTTTTTATGTATGTTACAATCTATTATCTGTTTCATCTCCATAAAGTCTTGAGATTGTCCATGATCAATTTTTTCTTTTTGGGTTTTGGTTGAGGGGAAAACAATAGTTTTCGACATGCTGGGGATTAAGAAATACTATTTAGTGAGATTTGAAACTCATAAGTGGGTTTGGTAATGGTAACACAGCCCGAGGCTTTTTACTGTGAAGGAGAGGCAAATACAGAAGCTTGCAGAATAAGTGATAGATGTGAAGGTCAAGAAAGAAAAAAGAGGAATGTAGAGTATTTGCCTGAATGGCAAAGGGATGAAAAGGGGAAGGAATCAGTGGATGCACAATCACATGCAACATTGTCCAGGCAGAATTATTTGAGAGGAAGGTAGTGAAATGCTTCCTAAAACTTCTATTTTGTCTACTTGATGTACATCAATCTCTACTTTTTGATAGATATTAGAGAAGCTAGATTCTCTTTATTGTTTCTAATCTACAAGGTATTTGTCAAATATGTGAGCTTACTTCTAACCTTTTTAAGTGCATGTGCATGCATAATCACTGGCAATACCGTAATAGTGGATTGTATGTTTGTAGAATACTTTTTTGTTTGTTTGGATGACTGAAACAATCTCATTGAGTTGTTTTGATTGATAGACGATCTGATCACTCTGGAAATTTTCCAAAGTTCAAACCTGGTGAGTTGACTATTGAGTAATTTTCAATTTTAGCTTCTTTCTTGCTACATGTTTCTTTGGTGGTAAGAAGTTAACAGGCACAGTTAATATGTTTTCAACCAAGACAAATAGATGGTGGTCTACAGGTAATCGAGGTTTGAATATGCATGTATTTGGGCATCCACATGGAAGCCTGGCTCCTGGTATGATGGCTCCAACAAGACCTTTGATGCCCAGGGGCTTGCGTGGTCCTGTCAACCAATGTGGTATTCCTCTAGGGATGCTTACACCTGTAAGTGCAAATTCAGAAGTCATTACATGAGATTGGTAGCTTTTTCAGTTGAGACGACTTTTTGAATACCATCTTGAACTTGTAGAAATAAATTAAATACAATCCTGGCAGATCCAATTCCAGGAGGCATTGATGCAAGAGCAGATGATGATGTCTAACCATGCTTTACACCTGGGTGTCAATGGACTCCCTCCTTTTAATATGGATGCTCCTCCTCACCCCTTTGTTGGAATGGATTATTTTGGTGCTAGACCCAGAGGTATGATGCATATACCGCCCCATGGACCTGGTATGGTACCTCCAATAAATTGCCTTGGTTCATTTGAAAATACTAATCGGATCCAAAGGCCAATTTTTGGGCCTGGTAGGAATTTAGTTAGAAGCTCATATGCAAATATGGGAGGCAGAGGGGGTTCATTTGCCAGAAATGGCTTTGGGAGGCCAGCTGCTTGGGCTTCAAACCCTTTTGATATGCCAGCAGCAGGTAGAGGAAGGGGGCGAGGTCAACTAGATTCGCTATCCCTTCGCCATGAGAAAAGCATAAACGCTCGAAGAATTCAAGTTAGGGTAGAAGATATGGCAGGTTTTGGACACGAAGTCCCAATTATTGATGTAAACAATGCAGATAAAATGCAACAGGATGCAAGGAAACCACAGGATCTAGTAGAAAGTGATCATAAAGTGAGCTGTAGAAGTACCATTAAGTCTCAACAATCTAATAGTGAGAACATAGACCAAAGTGGACCACAGTCTGCTTTTAATGATACTGTAAAAAATCACAGCATTTATAATATTACCAAATCAACTATTGAAGATGATGGAAAAAATAATGTTTCAAGCATGTTACCAGCTTTTACAAGCAATAGTCAGGAAGCTGGCCCTGGCGCTACAAATATGATTAAGCTTGGGGTACCTGTACAGCGGAGCAGGTATGCATGTTAGCATTTCTTTGGTTTCTATAATTCTTGTTGCTGGTACTTGAGAAATTATTCGTTTATCTGTATTTTCCTTGTACAAGCTGCTTGTGTTTATTGTGACTGGTGATTGGTAATTATTAAATCTCATTACTGGGAATTTTTTGCTGTTGTATTTCAGGGTTCTGTCAGTTGGAGGCTTGCCTGAGGACACACCTCTTTCAGTTGTTATTGAGGCATTTGAGAAGCAAGGAAAGATAATGGTAAGCTCATCTCAGATCTGTCTTAGCCAGTGCTTGATGCAAGAGATGAAATTGCTACTACATTTCTTTCTGCAGTTGTATATCAAAAGTGATTTATTTATCTTTAGTGGTGAATGAGCAACATGCTCTCTCAGCTGTATGCGTACAATTTTAAACTCTTGGCAATAAGGAAAGATAATAGTAAGATTTTCCTGGATCTGTCTTAGTCATGCTTAATGTGAGAATTAAACCTGTTTTTGTATTTCTTTCTTTAGTCTTATATCCATGGTGATATATTTATACTTGGCAGTTAATGAACCACGTGCATTCACAGCTGTAGGAATGCAACTTGTTTAAAAAAAAAGTAGCAGGCACTGTTAGAGTACCAGAGGTGATGAATGAATTAACGGGGAAGCCAATTTATCAATAGTTACGTTACAGACATACAAGTGTGGGTTACCGACTTACAGTACTTGGTAACAAAACATGAGAAATAGTATAATCTTGTAATACGCTTCTAGTTGATGGGAGAAATTGGGTAAAATGCATAAGACTAGAATGTTCAGAAGTTAGAATGCAGAAGGAATAATTATTATTTTTTGGTTGAAAAATATGAGTATAGATATTTTAGAAAACAATATTTTAAGTCATGTAGGGTCAATTACAATGTATTATGCAAATGCTTGTATAATATTGTAGTCCTATACAATTTCCCAAAACTACTCTGATGGAAAACTAGCTCCCAACATACACAAATTTAACTAGACATTTTAATTATTTAGGTTATTAAGGTGATTACAAAATGTTGACCTTAATTTCTACCAGAAAAACAAACATGCTGATCAATCATAACCTCATATTCCTCAAAATATTTCTGTTTGAAGGAGTCTTTGTACCAGATAGAACTCCAAGCTAAATTTTGTATTCCACGATTCTACCCTCCTCAAACTCTTGAACCACACATCTCCCAAATTATTTTTCAACCCTCCATGATGAGTTATAGCTCCATCAAGTTGTCTCATTACCCTTGTAAGGGGATAATTCCCAAGATCTACAGTCTCCTAAGCTATCTGGGTGACAATCCAATCTTTGAGTGAGAAGCTAGCTCGAGAGAAAGATTTTTCCTTCAATCCCTTGTATCTACCAACCTACTCGATGGCTTTCTTTAAGCTCTATCCACCAGATGTGGCATCTAAGAGCATAAACATAATACAAAAGTCAAATGTTTTACCATGATAGTTGACAGTGTTGATTTTAATATCAGATTTATCTAAATTCAAATTTATATTCCCTGATTTATTGATTAACATATATCATGCTTTTATATATTTATGATTCTATGAATTACTTAAGATCCAAGCAAGTACGTTGATGAATCTTTACCCTCTGCAAGATGTCAGTAATTTGTATTATGTGGCTGACGGTACTCTCAGTTGAAAGAAGTTGATGTGAATGACAATAGGCACGGTCTACTAATTACCACTGACGAAGAATCCTGGAACATTGGATGTGTTTTCTGTGTTCTTGATTAGATGATTGACCAGTAACAAATGACTTTGGTAATTTCAACGTTTTCGGTCAATGTTTCTGCACAATGTCTGTTCTCAGTCTGATGAGACTGACAGTTGTTGGTGATGGCGGCAATGTACTCACTGCATTTGACTGCAAAGGACTGCTTAAGGCTGCAGATGAAGGTACGTCAACCTGTGAAGATAACTGAAGACGTGGAGTATTTTGTGTTTGTTGTTTTCTTGATCAGGTCGATGTCTTATCTTATTCATATAGGTTTGGGGAGTCACGTCCCCGATGGGAGTGACTCCACTGTGGATTCATGTCCCATCAGGTACGTGACTCTTGGAGTCGTGAGTTACCATATTAAGCAAAACTCAACATTATATTAATCAATGCCCAGGACAATGTTTAATTATTTGGTCAGTAATTATTTGGGTAGTCAACTTAATCAGTCGGTCAGAACAGATATTCATAATTGTAATATTCTTTATATCTCTATACATGTGTTTATTCTTCTAAACTGATAGAATTAACACATTAACACTAGCTCTTAGTTTAGAAGAATAAACACATGTATTGATGTTACACCATTGGTAACATTTAGAAATGACAGATAAGGAGAATCTTTGATCAGAAATTTCCACCATATTTTGATATCACATTAGATATCATGAGTGTTGGCCTTCAGAATATCGACATATGATACTCACCAAATACTCTGAGTAATGCTCTCCAAAATATCAACTCTTGATATTCACCATGTACTCAAAAAGGTAATGGTCTGCAGAATATTAACACATGATATTGACCATTTTGATATCACATTTGAGTATTCGTCTCCAGAATATCAATATATGATATTCGCCAAATACTCTGAGTAATGACCTCCAGAATGTCGAGTTGCAAGATATTCACCAAGTATTGTGAATAATGGCCTCTTGAACATCAAGTTCATGATATTCACCATATACTCAAAAATGTTTATGAGGTATGTGCACACGCATTCACATGACCATATAAACATCCACCATGCAAGGTATAATCTATCATGATTTGCATAGACATCGTAAGATAACCATCATAATAGAAAATTAAGTTATTGTAAGATCACCTTTCAATAACTTTTGCAAATACAAGTGATGATCATTTGGAAGTTGTCAGTTCCTCATGATGTACACAGGGGATAGGCCCATTAAAATCATAGTCACTCACAAAGACTTTTGAACTCCGTTTGAATAATCTCCTCGTTCAAGATTGCCTTTGAATAAGTATCAGACTCCCTCTTCCTGCAATAACATTCTCAAAAGAAAAGATCAAGGCACATAACTCTTAGTATGTATTGAAAATACAAACAAATAAATGTGATTTTAAAGTTATATTTATAAAAAAAAATATTACAATATTCTGAGACTCTATCTCAGCAATTGCAACCATGCCAAGTTTACTTGAAAGCGTTTCACATTTATTTTACAGTTTGATGAAGATGATAAGAAAAATAAAGAGCTCCCTCTTAGTCCGATATTTCTCACATGTTATGGATATTTTCTCTTTGAATCTATATCCGGATTGTTGACTTCGACAAATGATGCTTGATGTTTCAGTCTATTAGGGCATTGAGATGCTAAGTGACCATAGTTGTCACATCTAAAGAATTGTATTTTAGAGTAATCTATATGTTTCCTTTTCCCTTTGAATTTAGGTTTCTTCCTTTTGTCAACTTTGGTTGTGAGAGCTTGAACATCACTCTAGTAGAAGTATCATCTTGAGACATTTAACATGCACTACTCTTGTATGCAGTCAACCTTTAGTTGAGCAAGTTTAGGAAGCTTGGAATGAGCGCATACTCCTTGTCTAAAATTTTTCTATGATGGTGGCAGTCCCTTTAGAGCAATCATGGCTAATTCTTTCTCATCATAGATGTGACCAATCGTAAAAAGTTGGTTCCTTAGTTCTGTTGTCCTCATGAAATATGAAGTGATAGATTCTCCTTTGTTCATCTTAATGTTGGAGAGATTGTCTTTCAGAGTTACAATTCTAGTGGTATTGTTTATCTCAAACATTTCTTGAAGTGCTTTAAACATTTCATGTGCTGTGTCTAATTCAGAAATAATAGGAAGTAGATGATCCTTAAAACCTCCCACAATCAATTTCATGGCTCTAGTGTTATAATTCTCCCATTTATACAATTCATCACTTCCCTTTGGTGGTTGGTCAAATTTTTCAATAAATTCCTTTAGATCATTCTCTTTTAGGGTTAATTTCATTCGTAATTTCCACCCTGCGTAATTTAGGTCACCCTCAAGTCTATCCTCTACCTTCATACTACTTACCATTTGATAGATAAGGAATTTAAGTGCACTAAACTAATAAATCTGATCAGAATCGTCTCATAGACCTGCTTTGATACCATGTTGATTTAATATCAGATTTATCTAAATTCAAATTTATATTCATTGATTTATTGATTAACATATATCATGCTTTTATCTATTTATGATTCTATGAATCACTTAAGATCCAAACAAGTACGTTGATGAATCTTTACCCTCTGCAAGATGTTAGTTCTTTGTCTTATGTGGCTGCCGGTTCTCTCAATTGAAAGTAGTTGATGTGAATGACAATAGGCACGGTCTACTAATTACCACTGACGAACAACCTTGGCATGTGTTTTCTATGTTCTTGATTAGATGACTGACTAGTAACAAATGACTTTGGTAATTTCAACGTTTTTGTTCCATGTTTCTGGACAAATGTCTGTTCTCAGTCTGACGAGATTGACAGTTTGTTGTTGGTAAATTCATATTGTAGTTGATGGGTAGAAGTGTATCCGAAAGGGCGCGTGACGGTTGAGTCACCTCTTCGGGGAAGTATATGTACACCGTCCGGAAGGGACTATTGATCATCATCATAATCATATTGTAAGCATTGGAGTGCATATTGTGTATATGAATAAAGTATCTATTTTTTGTTATATCTTACTGTACTACATGCGATAAGTATCCGTTTACCCTGTATGGTAAACATTTGGCACCATTGCCAGTCGAACCTGGAACGAAGTGTTATGAAGATTATTGCCGAATCTGCTTAACAAAGATAGGAATAAGATAGAAGATAAGGATGAAATACGCACAACACAGGAAGTTTTAATTTTAGCACAATAGGCGGAGTGCAGACAAAAGCTTCAGCAACTTATCGACAGACACCGAGGGGGTGAAGGAGCACAGACGGAGGGAGTGCATTTACCTAGCAGATTGAGGAGTGCCGACGAATTGCTAGAAGAGACTCAACAGCGATTGAATTTGGTGGAAGAGACAAGGCAGGAGTTCCTTAACTTGTATACGTCGAGGGTAGAGAATCCAAATGGAAGGGAAGTAACTCGCACGGCTTGAAGTGCCAAAAGAGCACGAGTGTGGAGTGAACTCTTCGTTCCCAATACATCCGACGAATGGATACAAGCAGAGAATCGAACAATTTCGCTTGAGGAAGATCTATTCTCACCGGGTAATGCGGTTGTCCAAAGTAGGGCGATTGTTCAAAGCAACACGGTTGCGCAGAGCAATGCGGGTCCTCAGAACAACGCAGGTACTCAGAACAGTGCGGGTACTCAAAGCAATGCAGGTACACAACAAGTACCATAGAATCGGAAGAAAGTAGCAATGGTAGGACCAAAGGAAAAATTGCCGAAGTTCAACGGTGATGGGACGACAGATCCGATCAGACATTGCAAGATATGTGAAACAATATGGACGGCAAACGGTGTAACGGACCAAGATGACTGGGTCCGATAGTTTCCAGCCCCTACGGGGTGTAGCAATTGATTGGTTTTCGGATGTCGATCCACAGAAATTAACTACATGGGCATAAGTTAGGAAGGAGTTCATAGCAAAGTTCCAACTGCTAAGGGACGATAACTAAATTGTAGCAAAAATATACAATACAAAGCAAGGAAAGAATGAAATGATCCGTGTATATGCAAGAAGGCTGAAAGAGTTGGTGGGGAAGAGGGGGAGCCCATCGGCTGACGGATTAAAGAAACAATGGTTTGTTGAAGGGTTACGGCCAGCACTAAAGAAGAAAATGAAGATTGTACCTCCAACATTGTACACAAATGCGTATAATCAAGTGATGGATCTGTTGAGTGAGCAAAAAATGAGCAAAAATAAGAAACACAAATTGTTGGACTCAGAGGATTCATCTTCCAAAAGTAGCAGCAACGACGAAGAATCAAGTAAGAAAGTTCGAGCGTTGCAGAAGGATATGTCACAGATGATGAAGGAATTTAAAAATTTGAAAAAAAATCTTGACTCAATGAAAGGGGAATTGTGGTGTATGGATTGTAAGGAGGAGGGCCACACAAAGGGCTTCTGCCCAAAAAAACAGATTCCTGACATGATCATTTTAAAATTTTGATATTGAAGTATCTTTTGTAGTAGATGTTATATACCATAGTCAAAAATATCTTTATTGGCAACTTGTTGCCAAGGGCCAAAAATAGGACATTAATTGGTAATTATCGACACTTAAAAAATTGCTTATATTTAATTATAATTTTTTTTTTTTAATATCAAGATTCAATAAAGAGTTGCATCTAATGTGTTAGTGAATGAGTAAACAAAATAAACAAGCTGAGTCTAGATATATTTAAATAAAAATAGGGTACAAAATGGCACCCTAATGTGGAATGTTGATGGCTGGTAGTGATAGTGTGAACTTTGAAGCAAATTAAACATAGAAAATTGTCTTTGTAAAAGTATAAGTAAATAAGAGTACAACATCAAAATAGTCTATATTGGCCTCTTTGCCTTTCCAATAGTTCTAATAAAAATTATTGGAGGGGTAGGGGTCTAGTCCTAGAAGTTCATTGCGGCTGTGCCTCCTCCCTCTGCACAACTCGTAGTGACTTAACCTCCATCCTAGATGCAAATAGTGTTGGAAGTGGAATGATTTGTCATCATCAACCATATCATCCTCCTCATCCTCCTGAATGTCATCCAATCCCACTGGGAATCCACCCTACATAGCTTGTCCCTCCAAATCGTAGATTTCATTCTCTGTAAACAATGGAGGCTAATCCTCTAATGTCCAATCATATTAAAGATCTAAGTCATCCAAATCAAGTGGATCAACTAGTGTTTCCTCTACCTTTCTTGTGCACAACCAAAGGCTACATTGCACTAAGACAAAGTCATTGAGGCGTTTTGCACTAACTTATCTTCTTTACATGGATGACCTACAACAAGCTCCAATTGCACTCACAACTGGAAGAACTACAAGGCTGACATGAGATTCAAAGGGCAATTCTTTGCAGATTTAGGACATTTCCACCCCAACTTTGCCACCAAGAATCTGCAAAATATCAGAGTTAGTAAGCAATGTGAAAACATATTTTAGTTTTTATCTACTTATCATCATATGAAAGACTCCAAAAATCCAAATATTGCACCTGGGGTTTGAGTGCTTCCTCTCTCCACTATGTGAATAGCTTGCCCCTTGTATTTTGATACGTGTCCATTCCAAAATAAATGAGGCCTTTCAGCTCAACTTCAAGTATAATCCTTTGCATGCATCTAGTGAGGTCCTCTACGACCTTTTCATTGGGATCCAAGTAGGATGGAGAGAAGCAAAATGAGGGTTGAGGAAGTACCCCACCGCATGAATAGGTTGGTGGAGCTGATTGTTCCACTTTCCATCAATAATTTCCCATATGGGGTCAAATTTGAGTCTGCCCCCTTTGTGGTAATTTTTGATAGCCTCTTTGGCCCTATTCATGGCTTCATAAAGATGCCTAGTTGGGGTTTGATCCCCATCTACTGAGCAAAGAATTCTAACCAAGAGTTCTGACACCTACAATTGAAAAGTAGAAAATGATTAAAAATAATCACTAGAGTTTCAAATTAATAATGAAAGACTTGAATACAAAACAAATAAATTCAACTTTTGAAGTTTCCAAGTTACCTTTGCAATTTCCTTAGCTCTTTGTGCAAATTGTTTGTTGAAGACAGTGTATACAACAGTTTCTCCATTAGGTTTCTTCAAAAAAATTGAGTCTAGTCATGCTTGACTCTCAAACATTTGCTTCAAAGCTGTCAAAGAAGTAAGAATACTTTGCAACAATACGAAAAATGTTGCAAAATTTTGGTTTCCCTTTCTTACCAACTCTTGTATGTGTTCTTTCACCAAGCGAAGAACTCATTAGTGATTATGGATGTATTTTGTGATCTTTCTTGCATCCTCTATAACGCTCTCACCCAATCTAGCATTTTTATTTCCTCCAAAAGAAGGTCAAGGACTTGTGCTGCACTGTCGGTTATGATTTGCACCACATTATCAATTCGCACCTCCGTTACAACTTGCTCTACCATCAGATCCCAAGTTTCAATAGTCTTCACCCTGTTGGAGGCATCTACAGATTTCATGAACACCATGTCATCCTTGCAAGAAATAAAAAAATTAAGGATGGTGCGGTTTTTGCCATCCGTCCATCCATCTGAAAGAAGGGTGCAGCTACATTGTTTCTACTGTATTTTTTTCTCTTCTACCTCTTCATTGGCCCTAGAAACTGCATTTGTAAGCAATCTACAATTATGAAGTTAAATAAACGTTAAGTACACAATTTTGATTAAAAAATAACTTACATTCAACAAAAAATAAGTAGTTAATATAAAAAGAAAAACTTTAGTCTACACTCTAAAAATCGAAAGTCAATGTAAGCTTTCAAAATTCAAAACTAAAGTTGAAAGTTAAAAGTAAAACATTTAAAAATTAAGACAAGTGAACTAACTTCCCATACAAGTGTGGACGAGAAGGTACCTTGTAACCTTCTCCCGCACAGGAATTCAGGTAACAAAATTCAGCCAATATGGATTTTCTGCAACATTGAAGGGGATGTTGTTGAAGTCCCAGAAATAAGCACAAGCAATATTTACTTGCCAATGCACATTGCTATTCCACCCAGTACCCTCCAATGATGTCTATACTTTAGGTGCATTATTGTGAACAAAAAATCTATCTATAGAAGATGACTATGGCACTGATGGTGGTGCTCTACTAGAAGAAGCAGAGGATACTGGATTTGTGGATACATAGGCCATGAATAGAGCCCGATGTGCCCTTAAATGTTGCTTCTTCAAGGTTGGCTGTAATACCTTGAGACTCAAAAATTGCTGTCCTCATGGCTAGTTTTGCCCTTTTTATTTGCAATTTTTCTCTTCTTAGGCAGTGAGCAAGCCATTCATTTCTTGTTTTATACCTTTTGTGGTTGCCTCAAAAAATTTCGTGTCATGCTTTGTGATGTCTGCAAGGTGGTATTTAAGCGGTATTTTTTCACACTTTATGCAAAGTCCTAGACATACTTCAAACCTTATCTCTAGCCCCTTAAGGATGCGTGCCTACATACTGAGGCACTATTAGACCCCGTAGCTGACCTAGTTGTGAATGAATCTCTATTTTCCATTTTAATCGAATTTCAATCTACACACACAAATTGAAACCACAAATTAATATTATTTCAATAAAAAAATATAGCAAATGAACTAAATTAGTTTAAATAATTTTAAGCATAGTTGAAACTTAAAGAAAATAAAGTGTTTGAAGTTTTCAATAAAATATGATATTCTTGAGAAAACTATGAAAAAATTTAAAAATCTAAAATTTTGGTGTTAAATCTTGCTCATTATGCGCTAAAACAATTTGAGTACTTAGGAAAGACTGTTATAAAGTTTCTATTAACTTAGATTTAACAAAGAGAAAAAATGATTAAATTTTTTTTTTTTTGAAACTTATTTGTGAATCTGATTTTGCTTCAAAAACCTTTTCAAATCCACTAAAAATCACTCTAAATTCTTGGTAATCACTTTTCAAAGACGTGGAAGTTTATTTTTTGCCCAAACAGCAATATGGCCTTTTGTGTTGTCAGCATCCCTATTTAGTGACTGCGGTTGATAAATAAAGGGCTTATTGCCGATAAATCGGCGATAAGTTCGCAATATATCAGTGATAAAAATTGGCGCTAAAATGTAGCAGTTCATTGCCACACTGATTTTATTTCGATAAAATCACTTATTGTCAATAAATTGGCAATAAGTGCATGTATGGTATATAGTATCATGTCTTTTATAAATCAGATGGGAAAATGTTTTCCAATTTAAATAATTTCATAGAATTATATATAGCCTCAAGCTAGCAATGAATGTACTAAACGTATCTAGGTTGATCATTCTCTCTTAAATGTTCTGTTCTAGTATACTGTTTGTGGGTAACAGGATATCATGGAGGAAAGAGAGAATGTCAATGTCCAATACCTTCTGTTATGTGCTCTAAAATTGTATCTTGCTTGTTTGTTAACAGGATGTTAAGAAGGAAGAAAAAGAGGATGTGTTCACTATAACATTCTCAACTTTATTGGAAGCTGTGTCAGCCAAGCGCCTTTTACACAGGTTTGCTGTCAAAGTTGTTTATTGCCTTAGCTTTATTCTCTACTGGACTTTAATTTGGTTCGTATTCAGTTTATTATAGTGAGAGTACCATATGGTCAAAGATGTTACATCCCAATTTTTGCCCTAATTTTTTTATATTTAAAATATAGCCGTTGAACCAAAATAATTTTTCATGTTCAAGTGAAGTTAGTCGTTGTTTCATCATGGTAGTTATAGCCGTCGCTTTATTTATTCATGTTCATGTGAAATTGAAGCAGTTATCTTAAGACGTTGCATCGATCTAAAGTACTATATGTATTTAAGTTAGTTAAATTTAGCCGTTGTGTTCATATGAAATGAATGTAGTTTTTAGCCGTTGTGTTCATGTGAAATGAATATAGTTTTTAGCCGTTGTGTTCATGTGAAATGAATTTAGTTTTTAGCCGTTGTGTTCATATGAAATGAAAATAGTTTTTAGCCGTTGTTCAATTAGTTAGTATTTATGATGAAATTCCTAATGATATTATTTAACAAATTATGAATTATGTATTGATGTTTTGGCGAGAATGATTGTTTTGAAGGTTGCAGGATAAAGACTCGAGAAGGAGGGGAAGCATTACGAAACGAGGTCATCCGGAAATGGGATGATCATATGACCTAGTTATCAGGAATATCAGGTTTGATCTAAAAGTTGCCATGGCAAGATTGTTAGAGCTTGACAACAAATTTCAAAGTGGAAAGTTACATGAGCTAAAAATAGAATAAAATTTTAAAATTAAATAAAATTCTTACCTCTATTTATTAAATAGTAATATCATTTAATATTATATCACTATCTTGATTAAAATCACAATTAAATATTTGCAAAGTGGCACTATTATATTAGGATCTATAATACAATAATGTCACCTTGCATTTACTTAATTATAATCTAACCAAGATAATAATATAACATTAAATAATATTAATAAAACTTTTTCACCTTTGTTCCAACGATTCATTGTTCCAATCAATGGAATTCTAAATGCATATGAGTCTTGTAACGACAGAAGCTAAAAAGCCATTCAATATCTTTTTATATGTTTTCTTTGTCGTTTTCGGACATCACCAACAAGATATCCGTCTATTCATGGTTTCGCCATAGTATCAGCACTTTACTATTCTGCAACCCGCATTTGTTTATCAGAGAAAGACTATTCGCCTTGTATCCTGAGATATCCGTCTCAAACTCCTTCTGCAGTCATGTTTATCACTCTGTAAAATACATCGACCAACCTGCAATTACCATTATCACTTGCGATATCATCCTGTCTTGCCGCAATATTATATTCTCTGAGCTTCCACGAAATCATTTTTGCATATTCTGATCTTTGGTTCCAGCAGATAACAGAAGAGGCCACTCAGCAAGATCCAGTAACCCGTTTGCATAGCCAAGCCAAGTAAGGATGTGACAAATTGTTTTTATCTTCCAACTTTTACTCGCGTTTTGTCCTTTTTGAGTCGGGTTGATTCAAATATAAGAGTTGCATGCATAGTATTGAGTCTTGCTGTTACTATACGCCCAGATTATTTAAGAATGCCAACAAAACTTGTTTAAATGGTTGCTAATGAAGTAGTTGATGTTATGCCAACTATGGATGTAATAAAAACTTTATGTTCTCATCTTATTCATTGTCTGATATTACTGTTTACCTTCATTTAATTCAAAAATACTTTTGAATATAGACTAAACCTTTATCAAACCACGTATGTCTAAAATCTGTAGATTTTGTCATGAAATGTTCTGTTCTCAAATAAACAACTAGTATTAATGATTAACTCTGAATACCAAGGAAATTCTGAGAATGTAGAGTCTTAATCTCATAAATAAGTTTAAGATGAAACAGTTTAGGCACCAAGAAGACACCGATCTAAAGATCTATTGATGGTCTGAGGTGTAGATGAATTTGATAAAAGAAAAACAAGAATGATATTAGTAAACGATAATACACAAATTAATTTAATGCAAGTAGCTCATGTGATTCCACTTTGATAATTAGTTGTCAAGCTGAGTGGTGGAGATCGGGTTATAAAAACCCACCTCTAAAATCCTTGGCCAGGGCAATAAAAGGCGAAATTGCCACAACAAAATGATCGCGTTGTTGTCTTGAAGCTTCAGTTATTCAACCGAATAGCTGTTGGGACCTCAACCCACCTGAGTACTTTGATGGCTGGATCAATGAATGTCCCAAGCCTGACCTCAGGGTAGGGAGGGCCGTTCTATTAATTTAGAACTTGTGGGGATAAGTAAAAAGGTTTGTGGTTGGGAGGTTAAGCCTACAATAATGCTTCTCCTCTCACCAAAGTCAGAGCTTGGTCAATTAATTGGAAAATTCTCTCAAGTAAATCAGTACGTATCCTTGTTTTAAGTTAGTGTTCTTTATTTTTCAACTGAAAAATTCTTTTCTTGGAAATAGATGTATCATAGTAATATAATATGGTTTTTTTTTAGCATGTTAGATGCAACTTTTCATTTCAACAATTCAGATTAAGGTTAAATATCAACATTTAGATTTAATTTTCGTATTAGATTAGATTTACTCTTTTAAATTAGAATAGATTTAGTTTTAGTTTAGCTTCAGTATTTAGTCTAGATTGAATTTTAGTTTCAGCTGGTTTTTTTTTTATAATGTAAAAAATGAAGAAAGTTGTTGTAGAAAATCCTGATGTTACATATGGTATCAGAGCACTGGGTTCAACATTGAACCCGGGGCTCATCATGTTCATGAAATCTAATAAAGATGAATACAAATACAGGATGCTAGTACATAGAACACCTCGCAAGAAAACCCGACATCCTATATTTCCTTACCTCATAAAAAATATGACTAAGTATGACTATTCTTGTTGCTCTGAGCCTCGAGACGATGAAACTATGTATCAAGCCATACAACGAATGAAGAAGGAAAGGATTCAATGGACCTCGGCCAAGAAGGCAGCATACAGGAACAAATTGATTTAGATTTGGAACGCTCAGCATAGCAATCCTCTCCTTCATTTTCATAGATCTTGGATGGTACGAGACATGTACCAAACTAAGCTAGAAGTTGCAAAACAAAAATAAACATATTCTATGAATGTAGGCAACCTCATTAGAGGAATTTTTGTAAATAAAGGTTTGCTTTGTTGAGCAATGTTAATAAAGATTTTTGCTTTGTCGAGCAATTGATATGTTTTTGCAATTATGCTTTGTCGAGCAATAGATAGAATTTTGTAAATTTGCTTTGTCGAGCAATGGATATGATTTGTAATTAAAGATTTGCATAGTTGTGCAATAAATAAATTAAAAAAAAAAAAAAAAAAATCTTGGCAAACAATGGGGATTAAACTTTTCTTTTGAGCAACAAAAACTAAAATTAACTGTGTAAACTAACAGGTTGAACTTCTGAAATACAACATGAATAACAACGAGGATGTGGAAAATAGAGAAATAGTTCGAGAGAATCAACAAACCTCTAATGAGTTATTACTTCAAATTCTTTAAGAAACACAATTGAAACTAGAAGCAATAGATAAAAGAATGAGTGAGATGGCAGCCCAGAGAGGGCAACATCGCGAGGATATGCAAGAGACACCCAGAGTTGAGACTGAAGTCTCAGAACGTAATAGGACTCCCTCCCCTAAGCAAACTGATAAACAGAAGAAAAAGGAGATTGTGGCTGACTTATCAGCTGATATTAAGAAAATTAAACCTCCTAAGTTCTGTGATACTGAATTAGGGGAGGAAGCCGAGGCGTGGTTGACGGAGATGGAACAATACTTTGAGATTCAGAACTTTTCAGAGACCTCTAAGGCAGTTTGGGGTATATATCAATTCACTGGGGAGGCAGCAACTTGGTGGGGAAACACAAAGGTAGAATTGAACATTATATCTACTGACATAACTTGGGAAAAGTTTGTTAGCATATTTGGAACACGGTGGCTACCTTAAACCTTCTATGACCAGAAGCTCATGGAGTTTCAGAATTTGAAATAGGGGGAAATGTCAGTTCATAAATATTAGGAGAAATTGACTAGACTGCTTAAGTACGTACCCCCTTACCAACTGGATACCAATCTAAAAGTAAGAAAGTTTATTATGGGATTGAATAATAGAATAGGGGGAGCCGTAGATGTCCTAGCTACACGAACCATGGAAGAAGCTTTGGAAAAAGCTGTGCGCCAAGAGCGTAAGGTTAAAAAAGATGATTCTATTTGGGACAGCAAGAGAAAGACCAATTGGAATTCAGAAAGTGCTGAATCTGGACCACCAAGGAAACATTTTAAGGACCTTAAGAATAACAAACTTGAAAATAGAAGCAGTGGAACTAGAGATAATCAAGGAAATCTTCATATAAACAAAAATGACAGGAATAATGAGAAAAGAGGACCACCAGGAGGTTGTTTCATTTGTAAAAGAAATCATTTTAAAAGACAATGCCTAACCTCAATCAGCAACAATGCCCATCCTTGCCGCAACAACAACAGGTTTTTCAACAAAGAATTCATGCAGCCTAGGATAACCAATAGGCAGAGCAACAAATAGGCCCCATTGAAACACTGGGTAAGATTTATGGTAACCTCGTAACTATTCTTATTGATACTGGAGCAACAGAATGTTTTATTTCACCTAAATTATTAAGTAAACTTTCAAAAAGATCTGGTTTTATGGCAAAACCGTGGACAGTCGAATATGCAAACCAGACAAGGGCTAGGGTAGAGCAATGCCTGTTCGAAGCCCAGGTTGACTTTCCAAACTTCTCCACAGAACTAAATTTATACGTAGCACCATTAGGATCTTATGACATTATCATAGGAATAAATTGGCTTAGCGAACACAAAGCTAAGGTAGATTGCCTCGCCAAAACAATAAGTTGTGTGGATGACCAAGGCAGGCCTACAAGTATTTCAGGGGTCAAACATAAAATAAGAGCCCAACAGATTTCAGCAATGCAGCTTAAGAAGTATGGAAGAAAAGGTTGTGAAATATTCACAGTAAAAGTTGAAGATTTAAGGGAAGCTACATTCGAAGATGATTATATTTATGAAGATGGGGAAATTAAACAAAAATCATTTGAAGAAAAATATCCCTATCTAAAAGACTATCAAGATGTGTTTCCTAAGGAACTTCCTAGACTACCCCCTTCTCGGATATTTGACTTCTCCATAGATTTAGTACTAGGAGCAGAACCTATATCCAGAGCCCCGTACAAGATGACCACCATAGAACTTATGGAATTACAGATTCAATTACAGGATATGTTGGATAAGAAAATGATTCGACCCAGTGTCTCACCATGGGGAGCCCCTGTATTATTCGTAAGAAAGGAGGACGAAACCATGAGGCTATGTATAGATTATCGGATGCTTAATAAGGTCACCATCAAAAATCGATATTCATTACCTAGGATAGATGATCTATTTGATCAAATGAAGGGTGCGACTGTGTTCTCGAAAATTGATTTGAGATCAAGATATCATCAACTGCGAATTAAGGAAGCAGACATACACAAAACTGCCTTCAGGACTAGATATGGACATTATGAGTTTACAGTGCTACCGTTTGGATTAACTAATGCCCCTGCAGCCTTCATGAATTTAATGAACAGTATATTTCGCAATTGCCTAGATAAATTTGTGTTGGTATTCATAGATGATATTCTTATTTATTCTAGAAATGAAGAAGAACATCAACAACATTTAGAGATAGTACTACAGAGACTTAGAGAACATAAATTATATGGGAAATTATCAAAGTGTGCTTTCTACCAGAAGGAAATTCAGTATCTAGGACACATAATTTCAGCACAAGGCATAGCAGTAGATCCATCAAGATTAAAGCGATCAAAGAATGGCCAATACCTAGAAACGTGTCCGAAGTTAGGAGTTTTATGGGGTTAGTTGGATTTTACAGGAAAGTTGTCAGAAACTTTTCAAGAATAGCTTATCTAATCACAACACTTCAAAGAAAGGGAAAGAAATTTATTTGGATAGAAAAATGTCAATTAGCTTTTGAGTTTCTGAAGGAAAAACTGACTATTGCACCTATTTTAAGAGTACCCGATCCACAGAAACCATTCGTGGTAATCACTGATGCTTCAGGTGAAGGATTAGGGGATGTGTTAATGCAATAGGGACAAGTCATTGCCTATGAGTCTAGAAAATTGAAGAATTATGAACAAAATTATGCACCACACGATCTGGAATTAGCAGCCATAGTCTATGCTTTACAAATGTGGAGACATTATCTAATTGGAAAACCCTTTGAACTTCGATTTGATCATCAAAGTTTAAAATATATTTTTACTCAATAAAATTTGAATGCTAGGCAAAGGAGATGGTTAGAGTTCTTAGCAGATTATGTATTTGACATAAGCTACATTAAGGGAAAGGAAAATAAGGTTGTCGATGCCTTAAGTCGAAGAAGGCATATTTCAGCAATGACTAAGGTAAAATTTCAATTGAGGGATCAGATTTTACAGCATTTGGAGCATGATGATTTTTATGTAGAAATCAGTTTGGCACTTATTAGAGATCCACAAGACCCCAAATATTCAGATTTTAATTTAGAGGAAGATGGATTGTTGAGATATCGCCACAGGATTTATGTGCCCAATCAATCTGAGTTACGTAGATTAATTCTATGGGAGTATCATTCAGCTCCATATTTAGGACACTCAGGAGTCACGAAAATGTTATCAGATATAAAACCTTCATACTTTTGGAAGGGAATGAAAAAAGAGATAATTGAGTTTGTAGCAAGTTGCCTAGAGTGTCAGAAGGTGAAAGTGGAACATAGATACCCAACAGGACTTTTACATCCAAATGAGGTACCTGAATGGAAATGGCAAGTAATATCCATGGACTTTGTACAGGGGTTGCCTATGACCCGGAATCGACATAATAGTATTTTGGTCGTGGTTGATAGATTGACTAAGGTAGCACATTTTATTCTAGGTAATTTATCCGATGGAGCATCCGAGATAGCCCATAAGTTCATAAAAGAAATTTTCAGATTACATGGGGTACCAGAGAAAATTATTTCAGATCGTGATACAAGAATAACTCTAGATTTTGGCAGACACTATTCTCCGCCTTGGGCACTAAATTGAATATAAGTTCAGCGTATCATCTTGAGACAGATGGTCAAACAGAGCGAGTTAATCAGGCATTAGAGGATCTTCTAAGGGTTTATTGCATGGACCAACATTATCAATGGGAAACGTATCTGCCTTTGGTTGAATTTGCATACAACAATTCATATCAGTCTTCGATTAAAAATGACACCTTTTGAAGCCTTGTATGGCCGTAAGTGCAGAACCCCAGTAAGCTGGAATCGATTAGAAGACAGAGTTATAGTTGGGCGGAAAATGCTTCTAGAAATGGAAGAACAAGTACTTCAAATCCGTCAGAGATTGAAGGAAGCTAATGACAGGTAAAAAAGTTATGCTGATGTGAAAAGAACACCCAGAGAATTCACTGTAGGGGACAAGGTGTTATTAAGAATTAAGCCTCAGAAAAGTACTATTAAATTAGGCAAAAATGCTAAATTGGCCCCCAGATATGTGGGACCCTTTGAAGTTTTGGAGATAGTTAACCCAGTAGCCTACAGGATTGCTTTACCTCCAGCCCTTGCCAGGATCCATAACGTCTTCCATGTGTCCTACCTTAAAAAGTTTGTTAGTCACCATGAACACATGATTGATTGGAAGCTGTTGCAGATACGAGAGCCAGGGGTGGTAGAGGTAAAGCCAACCAGAATACTCAAGGTGCGTAAGCTGCGCTTACGAAATCGAGAAGTAACTCAGTGCAAGGTCCAGTGGGACCAGTATATAGAGGATAATGCTACGTGGGAAGAATATCATGATATCTTTCAAAGATACCCCTATCTATTTTCAAAAACTAGAAACTAAATATTTCTCTTATTTTTAATTTTATTTTTATTTTTCTTTGATATTATTTCATCGTGGACGATGAAAAACCTAAGGGGGTGGGTATGTTACATCCCAATTTTTGCCCTAATTTTTTTTTAGTTAAAATATAGCCATTGAACCAAAATAATTTTTCATGTTCAAGTGAAGTTAGTCGTTGTTTCATCATGGTAGTTATAGCTGTTGCTTTATTTATTCATGTTCATGTGAAATTGAAGCAGTTATCTTAAGACGTTGCATCGATCTAAAGTACTATATGAATTTAAGTTAGTTAAATTTAGCCGTTGTGTTCATATGAAATGAATATAGTTTTTAGCCGTTGTGTTCATGTGAAATGAATATAGTTTTTAGCCGTTGTGTTCATGTGAAATGAATTTAGTTTTTAGCCGTTGTGTTCATGTGAAATGAATTTAGTTTTTAGCCGTTGTGTTCATGTGAAATGAAAATAGTTTTTAGCTGTTGTTCAATCAGTTAGTATTTATGATGAAATTCCTAACGATATTATTTAACAAATTATGAATTATGAATTTGATGTTTTGGCGAGAATGATTGTTTTGAAGGTTGCAGGATAAAGACTCGAGAAGGAGGGGAAGCATTACGAAATGACGTCATCTGGAAATAGGATGATCATATGACCTAGTTATCAGGAATATCAGGTTTGATCTAAAAGTCGCCATGGCAAGATTGCTAGAGCTTGACAACAAATTTCAAAGTGGAGAGTTACATGAGCTAAAAATAGAATAAAATTTTAAAATTAAATAAAATTCTTACCTCTATTTATTAAATAGTAATATCATTTAATATTATATCACTATCTTGATTAAAATCACAATTAAATATTTGCAAAGTGGCACTATTATATTAGGATCTATAATACAATAATGTCACCTTGTATTTACTTAATTATAATCTAACCAAGATAATAATATAACATTAAATAATATTAATAAGACTTTTTCACCTTTGTTCCAACGATTCATTTTTCCAATCGATGGAATTCTAAACGCATATGAGTCTTGTAATGGTAGAAGCTGAAAAGCCATTCAATATCTTTTTATATGTTTTCTTTGTCATTTTTGGACATCACCAACAAGATATCCGTTTGTTCATGGTTTCGCCATAGTATCAGCACTCTACTATTTTGCAACCTGAGTATGTTTATTAGAGAAAGACTATTCGCCTTGTATCCTAAGATATCCGTCTCAAACTCCTTCTGCACTCACGTTTATCACTCTGTAAAATTCATTGACCAACCTGCAATTACCATTATCACTTGCGATATCATCTTGTCTTGCCGCGATGTTATATTCTCTGAGCTTCCACGAAATCATTTTTGCATATTCTGATCTTTGGTTCCAGCGGATAACAGAAGAGGTCACTTAGCAAGATCAAGTAACCCTTTTGCATAGCCAAGCCAAGTAAGGATGTGACAAATTGTTTTTATCTTCCAACTTTTACTCGCGTTTTGTCCTTTCTGAGTCGGGTTGATTCAAATATAAGAGTTGCATGCATAGTATTGAGTCTTGCTGTTACCATACACCCAGATTATTTAAGAATGCCAACAGAACTTGTTTAAATGGTTGCTAATGAAGTAGTTGATGTTATGCCAACTATGGATGTAATAAAAACTTTATGCTCTCATCTTATTCATTGTCTGATATTACTGTTTACCTTCATTGAATTCAAAAATCCTTTTGAATATAGACTAAACCTTTATCAAACCATGTATGTCTAAAATTTGTAGACTTTGTCATGAAATGTTCTGTTCTCAAATAAACAACTAGTATTAATGATTAACTCTGAATACCAAGGAAATTCTGATAATGTAGAGTCTTAATCTTATAAATAAGTTTAAGATGAAACGGTTCAAGCATCGAGAAGACACCGATCTAAAGATCTGTTGATGGTGTGAGGTGTAGATGAATTTGATAAAAGAAAAACAAGAATGATATCAGTAAATGATAATACACAAATTAATCTAATGCAAGTAGTTCATGTGATTCCACTTTGATAATTAGTTGTCAAGCTGAGTGGTGGAGATCGGGTTATAAAAACCCACCTCTGAAATCCCTGGCCAGGGCGATAAAAGGCGAAATTGCCACAACAAAACGATCGCGTTGTTGTCCTGAAGCTTCAGTTATTCAACCGAATAGTTGTTGGGACCTCAACTCACTTGAGTACTCCGATGACTGGATCAATGAACTTCCCAAGCCTGACCTCAGGGTAGGGAGGGCCGTTCTATTAATTTAGAACTTTTGGGGATAAGTAAAAAGGTCCGCGGTTGGGAGGTTAAGCCTACGAGAATGCTTCTCCTCTCACCAAAGTCAGAGCTTGGTCAATTAATTGGAAAAGTCTCTCAAGTAAATCAGTACGTATCTTTGTTTTAGGTTAGTGTTCTTTATTTTTCAACTGAAAATTTCTTTTTCTGGAAATAGATGTATCATAGAAATATAATATGGTTCTTTTTAGCATGTTAGATGCAACTTTTCATTTCAACAATTCAGATTAAGGTTAAATATCAGCATTTAGATTTAATTTCCGTATTAGATTAGATTTACTCTTTTGAATTAGATTAACTTTAAAATTCAGTAATTAGAATAGATTTAGTTTCAGTTTAACTTCAGTATTTAGTCTAGATTGAATTTTAGTTTCAGCTGATTTTTTTTTTTATAATGTAAAAAACTGAAGAAAGTTGTTGTAGAAAATCCCGATGTTACAAGAGAGCAGTACAAGACATGGATCAGAATATTTTAACAGAGAAGAGAAAATAAAGAGATATGCCACTCTCCCTTTAAAACTGATCTGGATGTATAAATATTAACAAGATAGGAGATGTGAGTTTGAAAATACACAGTATCAATATGTCAATTCATGTAGGAATTAAAGAAAACAACTAATAATCAAAGGATATGTTCCACAATGTGAAGATCTCATTTGAGAGGATTTGCACTTTTTTAAAATCTATTTTTGAGTTTTTTTCTTTATCATTTTCTGAAATCATCTAGTCCCTTGGAAAGTATGCTGGAGAATATTTTTTGGTTTATTTTATTACAGATAAATTTCTAATATTTCTAATATAGTTTAACCATCATATTGCTTTGGATAATCTATATCTTTATGATTTATCTATATCTATATCTGTATCTAAATATGTATGCATGTATGTATGTGTCAGACAGATGCAACAACTCCAGTATTTGTTAATAATGTCAGATGACAAATTTGTCTCATTGAGTGCTGCAAAGCTGATGTTTGTATTTAATGCCCCACTGGAGTGCTTCCTGGTACCAGCTGATGTTAGAATTCTTCCATGTTCGCAAAATTCCCTAGATGTGATATAAATATTTAGGTTTAACTTCTGATGAATTCTAGTATAATGCTTTCCAGCCTTTTCTCTATTGGACAAAAATTGACATGTGCTCCTGTAGGCTAATCTCAAAGAGAAGGAAACATGGGCATTCCAGGGGCTTTTAATCTATTCGAAAGGATTCAGGATGCTTGTCTTTAATTCACAATGCAGGAACAAGTTTATCAAAATATCAGGGCAGCTCTTTTGCAGCAAGAGTTTTATTTTGCATGGACAAGCAGGAAAACGTTGGATTATATTATCTTCTGATGTTGAGAATTTTTCTTCCATTATGTTTGTGACACCATCTTCTGTTTGTCTAGGGATGTTTGTGCAATACAGCTTATGGCTCTCTATCACTTTTATTTTATCACTTTTTAATGGTCATGTATTGATTTGTCTTCCCTAGTTGCTGTTTAAGATGAGCAATAAATGCCCAATCTTTGACATTACGAGAAATAATAGTGGTCTTCATGAATCGGGCAATCAGTGAATAGTGTTACGGAATTTTATTAGTCACAAGAGTGCTTATGAAAGGGAGACACACTCTCCTTATATAGGAAAAAACGAAGAAAGTTTCTAAAAAGGAAATATAAACATACTAAAACAACTAACTGAGATATTAGAAACTACCTAAAAGACTAAATAATAAACTAAATACCTACATTACCATTAATATACTATTAAATGCTTTATTAAAAAAATAGGCAATAAAGGTCGAACCTCGAGCATTTGTATGTCTTGGATGTTCTGCAGATCATACAAACAAGGAAAAAAAAAGAAGACAAATAGGGAACTAATGCATTGATGCATGCTGCAACAGTGTTTTTGATGAACATTTTGAGATTTGATTTCCCTGATCGTAGATTCTTGCTATTGTAATGTCAGTGCAGGACTGTAGGATTCATCCCTGGTGATTATTGATAATGTTTAGAAATAATTATGGTGGCCTAGGATTATAACATGCAGTCCAGCCAAATTCTCTTAGTTAGTTGTTAACTCTTTCTGATGGATTTGGATGGTACGTTATATTGACACTATAATCTCATTGGAAAATCTTCTATGGTGCAGATCATTTGTTCGGGGTAAGCAAATTACAGTAGATTATTCTGTCTGAGAGAGACCTTAATATCTCAATGGTGTGGAATCACCATTGCTGCTTAGCAGGTTATAGTTCATTATCTTTGAAGTTCTTCCCGGGATGGTTTTGTGAATTCGTTTGTATTTATAAATAAATAATGATGGGTTTCTGTTATTTTCTTGCCTTTTTATACTAACAAAGAAAACTCACATTCTTGTTTGTAGGCTACATGGAACCAGCCTTGATGAGCAGATTGTATGTGACTATTCTCTGAGTAGGTTTGCCTTGGGATAGTTGTGTAAGTAGTTTGTATATATTTATTCAACTGAGGGGTTTCCTCAAATTTCTTGTCTATTGGTGCAATCTAAACAAACTCATTAAGTGTAGGCTAATTATGTGTGAAAATGCCACAAAATCTTCGGGTGTTATCCTTGGGGATGTTTTGATATTTTTGCTGTTTTGTTTGTATATTACTAGCAGAACAGTCTCATCTTCTTCCTGAATTGGAGGCTAATGAGCGTTGAATGTATTTTCTCTCTCAGAACTATAGGAGATCCTATTGTGTTTTAATATTTATTCCCAGAGCTGTTTGGAGTTATTATTTCCAACCCTAACTTCTCTTCTCAAGATACAAGTCAGTATGAGCATACTTCTACAAGGGCTGAAGACTCATTCCAACCTTGTCTGTATTTACCATTTTACTAGCATACTCATTTTCTTCCTCAATTGGAGGCTAATGAGGGTTGAAGGTGTTTTTTTGTCCTGTTAAAGAATCAGAGGATCTGATCACGTTTTATTGTTGTGGTGTTTGGAGTTACTCTTGAAGCAACACATCATTCCTCAAAGCAACATGTGATTCAATTTGAGCGTTGAGCTGTTTTCTCTAAGTAAATTTGTGTATCTTATGTTTTAATGTATTGATGTCATTATAGTATTTAGTTTGAACTAGTTCTTCTATGCTAGTTTTTATATGGTATCTCTAACATCTTTCCTTTAATTTCACACCGCATTTGCTTCATATGGATTTTGTTGGAAATGGATTTGGGTTCGCTTCTTCCCTTATAGAGAGTTGGTTGCATTGCATCAACAATGCAAATCAAGAAAATCTTTCTTTAATGAAACTTAAGTTTAGAGCATCATAGTTATTGTAAAAGGTGACTCATAATTAAAATTTTTTCCTCATAGTGGGCTAGCCTGTATGCCCAGTTTTCAAAAAAGTAGTACAAGTGGTAGGATGTTAGCAAGCCAAGGGGTTTGTTTGCAGATCGGTTTATCAGAGGAGAAGCTGAGGAGGGAGCAGATTTAAACAATTCTCTGGGGATAGGAACCTTAACGCAGCCCTCTTCAGGAAGGTAGTTTTCTTTAGAGCATAATGACTGTTTTCTTGAACTGTGGAGAGGCATGGTTAGACCTCTCTCTACAAGTATCAAGAGAGATCGCACCACAAACCTGTACAATCCTGGCTGCAAGAATGCTTCATATCCCTTTGTTTATTGTTCAGATTATTCCAATTTTTTTTTGAGTGAAGTGGGAGAGTGCCATGTATCAGTTTTCTGATTAAAGTGGGAGGGTGCCATGTATCAGTTTTTTGATTAAAGTGGGAGGGTACCTTTTAGGATCAAGCAACACTACTGAAATGATAAAGCATGAAAGTAAAACATACACAAGGGGACTCATAACAGCAAGATTTTTTCTCAAGGAAACCCTGGCCAAGGCAGGGTCTGAACCCACAAGATGATGCACTGATTTTAACATATCCTTGTTAGAGAACCTGACCCTGTTAGGAGTTGTTATATTACATTTAGTACATAAGTCCCTTTTAGGAGACAAGACCCTCTTCAAGGTCTGCAACACCGTTAGCAGTTGAGAAAACAAAAAGAGAGCTCATTGCTCGAAGGTGAAGGTAATGCCACCTTCTGGACACAGTCCAATAAAAGAAAGTATTACAATAAAAGTAGAACTATATACAACATCACAACGCCAGATTAGTCTGTGAAGCTTGCATCTGCTCTGATCCAGCATCAAGGCTCGCACATAACACCATATCACACATACACATCCTCGCATACCAAAAAGGACTTTCCTTTTTACCTTAATTCTTTTATCTAGTCAGCTTCACCAATCACTGAACAAAACATGTTCATACGCTGACCAAAACAATATTAATCCGTGCTATCCAAGAGTCAAGGCCTTGGATGCCCTCCCACTACTACTAAGCAATTGAATTGGCAAGGCAATTCAATTTGCCAAGCCAAAATATCCGAACAATAGATCCGTCCCGAAACACTGTCATCCTGGACCTGTTATAATTCATATCACCATAACTTGCACTATATTACATATTAACACAAGCGGCCATAATAGTAGTTCATATATTATCATATATATTGACTTCCCAAAATTGTAGTCCTCAGTTGTCGCTGACTAAAACTGTCCTGCATACCGCGTTTCCTTCCTAGACTTACACATTTTTCCCATATATATCATATCAAAACTGATTGCCAACACAAGCGATCATATCAATGAGTTATGTTGCTGTCAATGACAACATCTGATCGCTCACCTATCACTCACTTGTCAAAGGCCTTCTATCAATTTTGTGAGTAAAGTGGGAGGGTGCCATGTATTAGTTTTGTAGCAGCCTGTGCTGCACCCATAGGCTTTGAAGTCTCCTCTGGTAGTTGAAATTTCATTGAGGGAGGCCTCAACTTGGTGGTTACTAGGCTGAGATTCTAGCCCCAATTATCATTTTCCCCTTACATCAAACATGGTAGTGCAATTCTTTGTTAGTATCCAAAAATTAAAAGTAAGGATTCAAAGACAATTTAAGCTTCTTGATGAGCTCCACCTCTAACAAACTTATTACATACCCCAATGTTCTCAGATTCCACAATTATCATTACAAGATTAGATTCTTCAAGAAGAGAAACAAAAATTAGTTCCATACATAGGTACATAGTAATGCATCGGATTGATTAAGAAGGGTTGGGCAACATATGTGTAGACAGGGCTTGATGTGAGCAAACATGGCTTGAACTTTGAATCTTAGTTGAGTTCTAAGTTGAACAGTCTAAAACAATGTGTGAAATTAGCATTTGTTCAAAATTAAGGGATAAAATGTGTAGAAAATGGTTGCAGTTGTTAAGGGTTTTAAGATTTTTTGTGGACTGGACTATTAGAAGTATTTGTACCTTCCAAGGTATTAGTCCTCTTCTTGTGTCTTTGGACACATCTCCTTAGTCAACTTGAAATGACCAGGTAAAGGTGTGCTGATAGCTTTAGCATTCGCCATAGAGAAACGTTGCAACACCTTCTTAACATAATCCATCGTGAAATAACTGGAATTCACTGCATACGATCATCATCAAAGAATTGCCATGCATACATGAAATAAATAGTACCAAAGTAACTCATCATATAATCGAGTATGAAATAATATCCAACGATCTAGAAAACGCTACTGATCATCAAGCATAAACATAAAGCTGGCCTAAAAGAGTTCGACAATAATAACTGTAAATCAAACGAGGGGTAGGCACTGGTACATGGTTTGTCTGTTACTTTTCCAGTCTTCACAAAATTACTATTATGTTAAAATCAATGACAAAGGCAGTCATGAATGCAACATGTCCATGCTATCACATGTTCACCAATGCTTAGGACACTTCCACAAAGGAATACCATCATCATTCATGCTAAAACAACCTTGTTAGGATTTGATAAGAACAAAAGGCTCACTACCTAGGCATAATTCTTAAAGGATAAGAAGGTTAAGAATTTTTTATTTCTTGATAATAAATTCAATAAGCATGAATTGAATGATTTGTAACTCAATTGCCAAAATAGAAGTCCACTAGGAATGATAGTTTCCACTCATACCTCTTCTCAAATTATTTGTCAATCCTTCAACTCTACTTTGGTATTCTAGAATCAAGGTTGCCAACAATATTTGTTATCCTATACACATCCTATGCAATACAAATGAGGAAAATAAATTTCCTTTATACCAATTACAAGTAATAAATTAGGTCATCTTGTTAGGACATACCAAATGCACAACTAAATACATATAACCATTATAAGGAATAAACACCTTAATCAACTACATAACCATTGCATAAGGTGATCCACAAGCCTACAATGCATAATTAACTCTTTCCCATAAATATCAAAATGGTACATGTTCTAGTTGGTGACCAATAAGCTATATCACATGTTACACATTAGTGACCATGGATATAGTAGGTGTCATTTAGAGCATTGTGTTTACTTTAAGAGGTTGGATGATGACAACTACGTTATTTTATGTTTATTTGTTGATGATATGCTTGTAGCTGGGTCTAATATGAATCACATTAAGTGGCTGAAACACCAGGTAGCACATTCATTTGCTATGAAGGATTTGGGGGCAGCAAAACAAATCCTTGGTATGAAGATTTGCAGAGATAGGAAGAATAGGAAATTGATTCTATTCCCCTCATTTTTGTTGGAGATACCTCTTTTGAGCTTTTAATAGGTCCAGGTGCCCTTGCCAGATGTGGGAATTTATATGCTCAACAACTAGTTCTCTTTGGTGGCCAAATTTGATGGCAAGGCTTTGAAGGTTGTAACTCTGGCATGTTGGGTGAAGTCAGTGTGGTCCAATATTTCCCCCTTTATCTTATTGCTGCCTAAAGGTGCCTTTTTGTTGTAGTTTGAATCTTTGGCGGATAGGAAATGGTTTTGAGCTTATGGGCATTTGTTTTATGGTTTGTCAGGTCTCCTTTGAGGCCCATCGCACCTGTTCTTTAACCTTAAAAAGGTAATTTTCTCTATGGTGCCGTTTGGGTTAGATTTTACAATCTCATGTTTGTTTATTCATCAGAGCAGACTTTGAAATTCTTAGCAGCTCATATAGATTCATTTCTCAAGTTAGACACTAAAAGCAATGGCGCGTCTCCTTCTGTATCTTGAGATGTGTGAGTTGGCTATGTGCTATCTTTTGACTATGTCCTTAGCTGATTTGTGGCAGCAATTTGTTGACATTGAAGGATTTCACATTAAGGTATCCAATGGGTGATGGAGAAACTAGAACCATAACATCTTATTTGCTATGCTCAATTAAAACTGGATGAGAATTTTGATGGCATAATAAGGAGCGCTTTATAAAAATGCTAATCCTTGCAAAAAGCTGTGGATATCTAAGGTGAAGAGAAAGTTCAAATAGATCTTGTTAATCCTTAAAAAAATCCTGAGGCCCAAGATGTGGACTCCCGAGTCCCTTCCACAAGCACAGTATGCATTTGTCTTCAATGTTGATTGAAATGCAGTTCTGTGGAAAAGCTGCAGATGGGAAGGATTGGGGAGATGTAGGAGGATTGAGGATGAATGGATATGGTCTTTGGAGATGATGATTGGAATAAATTGTTGGTCGAGGTGGAAGAAAGACTTGGCTTCATGCCTGTGGTGAGTGGCACTAAGTGTCTCTTCTTTGGAGATCATTTTTGAAGGGTAGTGTGTTTTTCTCCTTCCCTCAGCTCTAGCTGCACTGGCCGATAGCCCAGAAAAGGTGAATACAGTGCTTGTTCTTTGTATGTTTCGGTGGAGTCTCCTGCACCCTCCTTTCTGTTGTTAAAATCAATAGGGCAGAAAAAATAGAGAACAAAAAGACACTCAGATTTATGTGGAAAAACTTGGTAAAAGTGTGGAAGGAACAAAAAACAATGGGCAAATTCTTTTTGTATTATTTCTCAAGAATTTTTGGTATTATTTCTCATAAATTTTTGCATTTACGGAAACCTTCATAGATGACTTCTCATAGCATATAACCCCATGAAGACTATCTGTCATTGTTAAAATAACATACTATTGTGTTGTCCAATGATGACTATCTGTCATTGCTGGAACAACATACTACTCTGGCACCCCGTGACTTAACATTCCAACACCGTCTTGATACTTCAAAGCCAAACATGGTCACAACTGGGAGATCAAATAAGAAGAAAATGCCCTAACAATATGTGGGTCATGGAAGTCATAAAACTCTAGATCCTAGTGGCTACAAGCTAACTGCTACTGTTTGGAAATGAAGATTCTCTTTTTGAGGGTTGCGTGGTTTGAGTTTTCTATTTTTTGGCTCAGCATGTGCTTGTTTTGTTGTATTTTTGATGCTGGTGTCTAGCCTTCTTGCAGGAGGGCTCTCTGGTTACTTCCTAGTTGATATACCTTTGCAGTTTGTTCTGCTTCATTGCTGTTTATAAATCGATCGTTGTACAAGAGTATGTACCTTTTCAAAAGCCCCCGTTGTCTTATATTTGAATTTTTTTAAGGATTTGACCAAGTCAATAATAAACTAACTTGATAATTTCTGGATTTGACTATGTGATTAATTTAATCAGTCATCCAGAAATCATCAAGTTCGAAAAAAAATGTTTAGAACTACCTTAACTAATTAGTGCAATATAAATTATTGTTTAGTTTTTGCTTCCTAGTCTTGAATAGAATTTGTAACGTTTAATGAAGGCCTTGGAAATGCAACATCTTTTTTTCCAATAATAATCTCTATTTTAACAAATAAAATGTATAACATTTGTGCAGTAAATACATCATTATTAGGGTTATATGTGTCTTGTTGATGAGTGTTTTTGTAATGTCCCTTATTTTGGACCTTTCATAATACGTCCTTAAATATCCTATTAGAATTCTATACTTAACAAACAGAAAAAATATCCTTTTTGTAGTTAGGATGGGAGGAGAGACCTTCCAAATGTCACGTCTCCTTATATTCACGATGTCTTAATTAATTATATATATATATATATATATATATATATATATATATATATATATATAATTCGATAATACATATATTTTATTGATTATTTATATATATAATTCTATAATATTTTATGCATATATTTTATTGATTATTGATTATTATTTTATATTTAAATATAGTAGTATTTCTATCATAGTCAAAATTATTATTTATTATCAGCAATATTTATTAATCAATGAGATTCTCATTACTATTATTAATATAATTATTGTTTGTTTATTTTATTAATAACATATTATAATGTTAACTGTTGAAATATATATTTCTCTTATTCACATTCTATTGTATTATTTCAATATCTAATTATATGTATAGATAAGATAAGATGAATTTATTAATGTCCAACGAGAGACCAACAAGGGTCTATGAGACTGAAATCTTACAAAACAAGAAGTAAAGAACTAGTAGACCACCAAACAGTGGTCGGTGAAGCAAACAAAAGAGAGAGAACTAGATACGAGATGTAGACTAAGGATTCTTCCTAGGCTGGAAGAAGTCCAGCACTGAGGGATACAGACCTAGGCAGGGGAGAGCATGTAGCCGTCTTTGAAATCTGTTGGTGGGATGATGCTGATGAAGATGAAGATGAGGATGAAAATAAGCCTTGCGGGGTTGCACGGATTTGGAGTGAACAATGGTGGAGGCATGTAAGGGTTGCTTCACACCCCACCCAGGGGGTAGGGGCGAGAAGAAGTTTGTAATGAGCTTCTCTGCAGCCTACTTCTGGGGGAAAATAAGTAGTAGGGTGTGATCATGAAGCTGCATCGCCTCTCGGAGATAAATTGCCAAACATCTTCGATCAGTGTAGTTGAAGGAGGTCAGTGAGTTACACTCTCTGAATAAACAATAAAATCTCCCTTTGATCTTGTAATAAATAGGGCAATGGAAAATGAAGTGCAACTTAGTCTCAGTCTTGGCCAATGTGCATAGCTTGCAAATACAGTCCTCTCTATTAATGTGGTGGTCAGTCCAGGCTCGTAGACGGTGGGAGCGAACCTTGAAAGATCCTAGCGTGAACCGAAGAGCATGTCACCAGCTCTGTAATAAATATCTGGGTCGAGCAATAATCCCATCTTGCATGTCCAGAAAGTGCTCAACATAAAACACCATCCTCAGACTTAACCCCCCAAGTGGGTTGGTCCAAGTTGTAACGAGGTACTGTCTATAGATGTCAAGTTTGATTTGCTCATTCAACTCCTGCTTGGAAGGGAGAAGATGAGTTGGAGTGTCTAACGAGAATTGAAAGGGAGGCAAGTGATCAATGTCTATCCTAATGGAGCTCAGAAGGGATGTGGCTTGGGCGTACCGGCAGCGGGCTCTCACAGAGGTGTCGGATCTGGCAAGTGCAACTAAGGAGCAGTATGCAAATATGTCCCAACCATTAGAGGAGTCCACAAAACAACGAAGACGATGAACCATATCAGGTCAAAAATAGCCCCCAATCTAAAGGGATGAGCTCCGAACTTGGCCAGAATGATACTGTGGGATATGGAGCAATGACATCTGATGATTTGTTGAAGAAAGAGAGTCTGAATATGCTCAATGGAGGCCCAGTCCAAATCAAGCAACGATGGTCCCCAAACAATTGAACCATGATATAGAACAGTAGGTTTGATCGAGAGTCCAGGAGGGACAACTTGGACGAGGTGTCTGAAGCACTGTCTCTTAATCATGGCAAGGGAAGCCATCCCTTTGCTGATCCGAGGCTGAATGGCGGGTCTCAAAGTAAAACGAGGACCAGAGAACTTGACCCCAAGGTAAGTGTATGAGGAGACGATCTCAATCTCCTGACCTTAGAAGTAGAAATGTAAGTGTGAGGTCTTCAAGCAATTGAAGACCATGACCTGAGTCTTCCCCAAGTTAACCACAAGCTGTCTCGAGTCACAAATGGAGGCCAAGCAGTCAAGAGTTCTCTGGAGGCTCTTGGGTGAGGAGGCAAGAAGAATCACATCATCCGCAAAAAGAAGGATAGAGACTAAAACTTGATGTAAATAACAACCATCACTTGGAGGGGACGAGTCTCAGATAAATCCCTCAAGCTTGTCGATGTAGATGCCAAAAAGAGTGGAGGAGAGGGGGCACCCCTACTTCACCCCAATAGTGCTTCGAATAGGATTAAAGAGCCTTGCTGGAGTCTTGAATCTGCCCTTGACCCGCTCATAGAGACCCATAATGGTTGTCAAAAGAATCTCTAATATCCCAATGTCTTTGAGCCTCTAAAAAAGGGCAACTCTAGGGACGAAGTCAAACGCCTTACATAAGTCCACAAAACAACAGTAGACTTTTGCAGAGCGATGATGAGCCTCCTCAATGATCACCCGTGTAATGTTCCTTCCATGGAGGTAACCAGATTAACCAGTCACAACCAATGAAAGATGACACGAAGAACTATAGGCCGACCGTACAATGGAATAATGTGTGTCCATATGGGTTTGAAGGAAGCATGAAGGGAAAATGATAAAGGGTTGTATGATAGGGAGTGTGCAGTCCGTACGACAAGAATGTGGTCATTGTACAGTGGAGTGTATGGAGGGGAGGAGTACGGTGAAGGCAGGGCATTGTACGGTGTAGGGAGGAGGGTAGGCATATAGACACTGAGGTCGTATGGTGAAATGGAGGCCAAGTTGATAGCTGTACGAGATGTCTTAGGGAGCTGTACGGTGGGGCAAATGCAGGCTGTACACTTGGAAATTGCAGGCCGTATAGATGGTAAGGAGGAAGTTGGTAAGTATGAAGTAAAATGCCAGAGATGTGGAGGGGTGGTGGTACGGATGGAGACAGGAGGTTGTACGAATTGTGAAGAGAGGTACATAGATGTTGTGATGTTAGAAAGGGGCGAAGCCAACACAAAACCAACACACAGATACTGCCAGCTTGAAGTAACCAAACATATATATATATATATATATATATATATATATATATATATATATATATATATATATATATATATATATATATATATATATAAGATAATAAATATCTTGCAACAAGAATGAAGCTCTGACTTGCTAGATTCGAGCGAAGTATTATAGGCGACGGAATAGGGTGAGGGTTGATTCCCACCAAAATCGCAAGAGCCAAAAAGGGAAGATATTTCATTTTCGAAATGGCGAACAACAGAGAATCTCAACAGGAATTCACAGTATGCAAAAATAATCGAAATTGCATACCTACTACTACCTACAAGTTGTGCTTAAATACTAATCGAGAAACTTTTCGAGGGTGTACAAAGATAGCTGACGACGACACAAACTACGGAAACAAAAATAAAAATGGGTCTGAGATACATTAAATCAATCGGCCCATTACAAAATTTTGATTTATTATTTATTTTATAACGGGAACATTACAGCTCGTAAGGTCAAGATATGATCCATAGTTTGAGAATCTGCTCTGAAACCAGCTTGACCTTTAGCCTTGCACTTTATCCTGTCCACTTCCCTTGAAAGAATAGTATTCAATGCTTTGGCTTAAAGTTTGGCAAAGATATGCTCAATTATGATGGTCCTGTAATTGTTGGGGTCAGAAATTGACCTTGACTTATGAATCATATGGATTACGTGCCTTGACCAAGACTCTAGAAAGTCGGTACAAACCACCTTATTAAAGAGTGTGGTGAGATAGGAGCCAATCACCAGACTACCGAGCTTGAGTAGTTTCGCCTGGAAATCATACACATCAGCAACCCTACTGTGTCTCATAGATTTGATGGCCTCGTGGATGATAGAAGTGGTAAAGATACGACAATGAGGGGGTGCGATGAGGTGGAGAGGCAACTGGCTTAGGATGGCATAAAGGGTGGTGGTGTGGGAGATGAGGAAGCACAGGTCGATGGAGGAAGGTGGGGGCGGGTAACGTGGGAACAAGGTGCGCCAAAAGCACTTCGGGTCCTGGTTAAGCATATTGTATAAGGATCTGCACTGTGAAACAATGTAAGCTCGTTCCTTCGCACGAAGAAATTGGCTATAGGAATGTCGAAAATCGTCAATAACTGAAGGGAAGGTCTCAAATGTTAGAGTAAATAATTAATTATTAATTATTTATTCTATTTACTTAAGCTTACTTAGGTAAATGCATATCATTAATTAGTTGTAGTCTAGGAGTTTGTTATAAGTTGTTGACAATACGAGAGTTTGTTCTCTCCTAACTCATACTTATCCTCTCACCTTGTTCGAGGACTTTCCACCTCATGTGGATGTATGCTTAGTTGTCACACTTATCTCCTAGCGTCTTCTAGCTTGTTCTAGGAAATTCATTGAGCTCTTTATATTCGAGCTGCCTCATTGTATTTCACAACATAACACATTCTCATTGTAAATACATATTTTCTTGTGTTTGCATATTTTCTCTCATTTTTGTTTAGGGTTTTTCCCTTGCTCCACACTGTTCCTTCCTTGGCTTCCCTTTGACAGGTTTTTGCATGCAGGTGATCTTGGGCGTCTTCGGAGTTGGATTTCATCAACTCCAACATCAAAGGTTAAAGTCAAGCAGCAGTGAAAGGCTTTACAGTCGGCATCGAACCAGTGGGTCATAGGGCATGTGTTTTGGTGCTTAAAACTATAGATAGAGCGGTGGGGGATTGAAAGGAAAGCAGACTCCTAGATGTCTGTGGTCAAGTGATCAAACATGGAGGAAGCATGATTACACTTAGAGAAACACACAGGCGAGAGGAGTCGATATAGGTGGAAAATGAAGAGGTCCTCATCACCTTCAGCAAGGCGGAAGTGGAAATAGCTAGGGGTGCGATCCAAAGCGATCGGGGGATGGGAGTGTGGGTAAAGGTGTAGAGCGACCTTTGCCTTACAGGGAAGGTGAGACTTGTTAGAATCTGAAAAGATTAATAACCCAGAAAACTAGTGCAAAGAGTAAATATCTAAACTATGAATGCAAATGATACAAAATCAAAATAGCATCATAGAGTTAGTCTCCAAGAGAGTAATGCAAATGCTTGAAGCAAAATAGCATTAAGAGGATGCAAAAATAAGAGATACAAATACAAGCCAGGTAGCATGCTTATATAGGCTAGGAAGAGGGAGGAGGTGTCAACATCAACCAATGAGGAGCAACCATCTATCGGACTAAAGATAGCAAAGTATCTTCCTAAGATAGCTAATGGATGCTCACATGTAGGAAGGTGACACCTCACAACCATTCACCTAATAAGACATGCTTTATTAACCTAAGCGAGATTATTAAAAAGTGTAGGAAAAACCTAGCAAAAAAGGAAAAATAAAAAATTACACTAACACCCCCCCATAAGCGAAGCTTAGGTGGATGTAGAAATGGGTCCCGGCAAGTCAAGCCTGATGAGGTACCCATGTACATAAGATTTCTCAAAAGAGAGAGAGAAAAGAAACCTCCCCACAAAAAAGTCAGGACTCCGAGTGAGAGGAAGAGGCCCCCCCAAAAGATGAAGCATCCCGCACCCCCAGTAAAGCTCGCAAATGAAGGAACTTGCTCTCAGTGAAGGGTTTGGTGAAGATATCAGCAACTTGCTCGGAAGTCGGACAATAGCGAAGGTCAATGACATGACCATGGATGAGCTCCCGGATGTAGTGCATGTGGACCTCTATATGTTTGGTCCGTTGATGATGAACTGGATTCCGTGAGATCTGAATGGCACTCTGGTTGTCACAAAATATGACTGATGGCCGTCTGATCTGGATACCAAACTCAGTGAGAAGATGTTGAATCCAAATGGCCTCAGTGGCGGCATTTACAGCCCCCCGATACTCAGCCTCAGTAGAAGACAAAGCAATAGCAGACTGCTTTTTACTCGACCAACAAACAGGACCTGACCCAAGTGAGAAGCTATACC
The DNA here is from genome assembly GCA_028749045.1 of Cupressus sempervirens. NCBI lineage: Eukaryota > Viridiplantae > Streptophyta > Pinopsida > Cupressales > Cupressaceae > Cupressus > Cupressus sempervirens. Next base: position 110,946,680 of record CM053784.1, on the reverse strand, counting down.
CTGAAGTAGACTTGCGATCCTCAGAATCACCTGCCCAATCTGAATCTGTGTAGCCCACCAAATCAAGCTCAATACTTGCTGCATAGTGAATCCCACAACTATGAGAACCTTGAATGTAGTGAAGGATCCGCTTGGCTGCTTTCCAGTGTAACTCATGGGGCTCTTGCATGAATCGAGAGACCATGCCTACAGCATAGGAGATGTCAGGTCTCGTATGAGTTAGATAAATGAGACTCCCAACAAGTTGGCGGTACAAAGTGCCATCAACAAGTGGAGAAGAACATTGAGCCTCAAGTTTGACTCCAGAAAGGAAGGGAGTCGGAGCAGGCTTACAGTCAGCCATATGAAACCTCGAGAGTAAATCTAGAGCATACTTGGATTGTGTGATGGTGATCCCAAAAGGAGACTGAAGGATCTCAATCCCGAGAAAGTAATACAACAAGCCCAAGTCAGTCATCAAAAAATTGTCCTGAAGGGCCACTTTGACAGCCTTAATGGTGGGTGAAGAACTTCCTGTGATCAGCAAGTCATCAACATACAAAACCAAAAATAGAAGTGAATCACCTTGTTGCAAAATGTACACATTAGGATTAGAATGGCACCGAGTGAACCCAACTGATAGAAGGAAGGAGTCCATCTTGGCATACCAGGCCCGAGGAGCCTGTTTGAGGCCATAGAGAGACTTTCGAAGACGACACACAAGTGAAGAATCCTGAAGGAAGCCCTGTGGCTGTTCCATGTAGATCTCCTCATGAAGGTCACCATGAAGAAAAGCACTCTTCACATCCATCTGATGTACTTCCCAACGATTAGCTGCAGCAATGGCAAGAACAATTCGAATGGAATTCATTCGGGCAACTGGCGCAAAAGTCTCAGAGTAGTCAATCCCAGGAACCTGGGAGAATCCTTTGGCAACCAAGCGAGCCTTGTGTTTGTCAACTGACCCATCTGCTGCAAATTTTGTCCGATAGATCCACTTGCATCGAACAAGTTTTCTTCCTTTAGGAAGAGGGACAAGATCCCAAGTGTGGTTCCTCATCAAGGAACTATACTCTTCCTGCATAGCTGTATCCCACTCAGAAATACCAGAAGCCTCATGAAAGGACTGTGGATCTGAGGCAGTAGCAATGAAGACATGTGGAGCATCCTGGAATTGTGAACGAGTTCGCCTGGTGTCTGATGGATCCCCAACCCAATCACCTGCAGACTGCAAGGTCTGTCTAGCCCAAAGTGGGCAAGAAGATGGAGAATCTGGAGGGGAATCATTAACCTCTGAATGATGACTAGGAGAAGAAGGAGGTGAGTTCTCTGAATCACTTTCTGCATCAGAAGTAGAGGTAGAAGACTGTTCAGGTGAATCTGACTCATCAGAAGATCTGTCATGTATTCCAAGTGACTCTAATGTCAAGGTAGAAGTTGGAGAAGTGATAGAAAGTGAGTTTGAAGATCCCTCCTCAAACTGAACACTTCTCTCAATGAATAACTCATGTGTAGTAGGGTGGAGCAACCGATAACCCTTCACACCATCAGGATAACCTACAAATATGCAAGGTCTGCTTTGCGGATCCAAGGCCTTACGTTTCTCTGTAGGAATGTGGGCCCATGCAGGGGAGCCAAAAACTCGAAAGTGCTTAACTGATGGTTTTCGACCGCTCCAAGCTTCAAAAGGAGTAACTCCCTTCAAGGCTCGGTGAGGAACACGGTTCTGGATATAACAAGCACAATTAATGGCTTCTGCCCAATACTGTCGTGCAAGAGATCTAGAGTGAATCATACAGTTTGCCATTTCCTTCAAGGATCTATTCTTCCGTTCTGCAACACCATTTTGCTGAGGATTGTATGGAATTGAATGCTGTAAATCAATCCCCTCTGAAGTGCAAAATCTTTCAAACCGATGGTTGACATACTCACCACCATTGTCTGTGCACAAAATCTTGATGGCTTTCCCAGATTGCTTTTCTACAAAATTTTTGAAGTCTTGAAAATGGTCAAATACCTCTGACTTCTGTTTGAGAAAGTACACCCATGTATATCGAGAAAGGTCATCAATGAATGTGAGGACATATCGGGCCCTGCTGAAAGAAGGATGTTGAAATGGACCAGCCAAATCACTGTGAACTAACTCTAGTATCTGTGAAGCTCTCCATGCCTTACTTTTGTCAAACTTTTCCTTAGGATGCTTACCAAGAATGCAACCTTGGCAAACACCTCCTGAGAATTGAACTGAAGGCAACCCTGTGACCATGCTCTGCTGGTTGAGCTGATGCAAATAGCGGAAGTTAAGATGGCCAAACCGCTCATGCCATAATTTACTCACATCATTAGAGTGAGTGAGCAAAACAGATGAAGGAGGATCAGGAACAAAGTGAGAAAACAGATAGAGCCGTGACTGATGATCTGCTCTCCCAACTGCAACTACAGAATCACTATGCAACTCACATATCTCCACTGAATCAGGAGTGAACTCAACCCGCTTGCCTAAACCTGTGTGAGTGATTTGGTATATTGATAGGAGATTAGTTGATAATGAGGGTACATAAAGAACATCATGGAATGTGCCATCCCCCACATCAACAGACCCTCTCCCACACACCTCAATAGGAGTGTCATCACCCATCAAAATAGAAGGCATAGTACATGGCTCTAAGGATGCAAGTTCTTCCTTAGATGAAGCCATGTGGTGTGAAGCACCCGAATCAAGAACCCAAGTGGATGGTGAGGAAGCAACTGCAACAAGAGCTTTGCCCTTTCCTTTCCCCTTGTTGTTTTCTTTTGCCTTGTTAGACTCTTCATTAGAACTTTGTTTGATAGACTTAGGAACACTAATATTATTCTTCTCAAGAATGTATGTCAAGTGATCAATTTGTTTCTTCAAACATTTATGTTCATCATGATCGGGTCTTTTACAATAGGCACATTTAACCTTTTCTTTCTTAGGCTTATTGCCCTTGGAGGATGAGGTATCAATAGTTGCTTTTGAAGCAATTGGTATCTGATCCTTCTTTTCCTCACTATTATTTTGTTTCTCATCCTTACTATTGTTGTTACTACTTTGTCCTTTTTGTTCTTTTGTGCCTTGGTTGGTTGCTAAGGCATGTGACTTAGAGGACTTAAGAGTGCCCATCTGGATTAGCTTGTCCTGTTCTCGAGTAAGATTGACAGCAAAATCATCTAGAGATGGCATGGTGAATTGAGTACCAAGTGCACCCTTAGTAGCATAGAAGGTAGAGACAAACACAGAATATTCTGAACTTAGCTTAGAGAGAATACTGAGAATCAGTTGTTCATCTTTCTTTTCAATTCCACATTGTTTTAACTGCAGCCTTAGTGATTTCAATTTGGTGAAGAAATCTTGGATTGTGTTGAAATTGCCTGGACTCAAACTAATTAATTCATTTTCCAACATATGACCCCTCATTGAATCTTGTGTGCCAAATAATGTTTCTAGCTTTGTCCATACTTCATTTGGTGTATCCAAAGACTCAATGTGAAATAGCAAGTCAGGAGAAACAGACAAACACAATGTTCCATATCCCTCATCACATTTGTTAAACCACTTAGGCTTGTCTTCATCTTTAGCAGGTTCAGTTTCAAGTCCCATAGTTATCCTATTTAATCCAGCTTTCCTTAAGTGAATTATCATGCGTGATTTCCACTCAAAGTAATTGTATGGAGTTAGGATGGGCATATTTGTTTGATCCATGATGAAGGAATGCAAAGAAATGCTAAAAGGAAGAGAATCCAGCCACGACAATGCCCCCCCCCCCTTTTTACTCAATCAAAGAACCCCCCCCAAAGAAATATGATTTGGCACTTTATTTTAGTGCATTTACAATTACCACTAGAAAGAGATATTTAGTGGTCTTGATTTCAATGCATTACAAACCCTCATGAAGAGCATATGCTAAAAGTGAAACTTGGGCACAATAATCAAGGAAACAAATAGCACCACTGCGATCTACTCGAAAAATCATGCACTTTCAAAAAAAGAATCACCTTGATACGAGGTCGTATGAGAAAGTTATGATCCTCCGAAGTTTCCAAAACGAGAACTGTGCACAGTCACGGCTGAGAATCTGCAATTTCTGAAGAATTCATGCATGAAAATCAAAAACTAACTCCATTAGTGGATAGAGCACAAAAAAATAGCCAAGTTCATAACAAGAATCATCAAAATCGGAGTCCGTATGAGCAAGAACGAGACATTTGAAAACTGCATTTAGATCTGCGGCTGCCAACGGAGAGGGGTATGGCTATAGCTTTGCATGCTCGATTTTGAAAAATATACAACTTGCATGCAAAATCTAAAAGATACCTAGATGGTTTTTCAGGGCTGCGAACAAAACCCAGAAAGCGTTTTTCTTGCTGATGAATAGAAGATGTTGTTGTAGTGTAAATCAGATGCCTTTAATAGTAAAAAACGGCTCCAAAAATCAGAAAACGACCCCAGCAATCAAAATATGACATGCAAATGCTGGATCAGCTTCTTAAGTCCATCAATGGCATGCTGGAACCTGCAAAACTGATTGAAAACTCCAAATATGCAAGTTGGTTGTCAAATTTGAGATTGAAACCCCAGAGAAAAACTGTTTTTGTCAAAATTTTTCTGATTCTCAGGATCATCCAAAGATGTAAGAGAAGAGCATATTTTGTTTTTCAAAAAACTACAATAAAGTTTATTTGCCCCCCCCCGAATCTCTCAAATAAGGAAACTAAAATCTACTCTTGCACATAGAAAAGCTCTGATACCATGTTAGAATCTGAAAAGATTAATAACCCAGAAAACTAGTGCAAAGAGTAAATATCTAAACTATGAATGCAAATGATACAAAATCAAAATAGCATCATAGAGTTAGTCTCCAAGAGAGTAATGCAAATGCTTGAAGCAAAATAGCATTAAGAGGATGCAAAAATAAGAGATACAAATACAAGCCAGGTAGCATGCTTATATAGGCTAGGAAGAGGGAGGAGGTGTCAACATCAACCAATGAGGAGCAACCATCTATCGGACTAAAGATAGCAAAGTATCTTCCCAAGATAGCTAATGGATGCTCACATGTAGGAAGGTGACACCTCACAACTATTCACCTAATAAGACATGCTTTATTAACCTAAGCGAGATTATTAAAAAGTGTAGGAAAAACCTAGCAAAAAAGGAAAAATAAAAAAACTACACTAACAAGACTGGTGGGGGGGAGAAGCGAAGCATAAGGCACAAAAGAGCATGGTTGGCAAGAGGGAGACGGGTGATGGTGAAGCTGCAGATAGAAGAGATGAAAGAAGTACCAGTGATAACATAGTCAACCACATTGGCGCCCTCATAGTGTGGCCAACAGGTGAAAAGCTCAGATCCAGGAAAACAAAGAAGGTTGTTTATAATAACCAGATTCGAAGACTCACACAGTTGGAGGAGGTGATGACCATAGATAGATAAAGGTCCATTGCGATCCTCAGAAATATGCTACAGTCCCAAACTGGCATGATTAAGTTTTGTAATACAGGCCAAGTCTGTGCCTTGGTCATTTATAAGGATTTTTCGTTCTCTAGTCCGTGCATTGAAGTTGCCTAAGATCATGATGTCACCCAAAGGCACTGAATCTAGAAATGCACTCAATTAAATCAGTAAATGGATCACATCCTTGGTACTGTGAATGGCGTAGGGTGAAGAGGCTGGCAGAAAGTAACAAACCACAATGAAGATATCTCGTTGACGGTGTCTGCCATGACATACACAGATCCACATAAATTTGGCACGTGTGTTAGAATAGACCCACATAAGTAGCACTAAAGAGGTTGTCACTAATCAAGCAGGCAGCACCACCAGACCCCCACACCCTGCCTGAGGAGTGAACCTTGTCCTTGAAGGCTGACAACCACTGATAACCATCGAGACTTGGAAGGGGACGAGCATGACTCTCATGGGTCTTTGTGACAACTAAGATATCGGCCGACCCAACAGCATCCTGAAAAAGACCTGGCAACGACCAAAAGGATCCATTACTGTTCAAATAGTTAACAAGGAGAGAGCCAGAGGGGTTCGGGGGGCTCCTGTCAAACTACTGGCATGGTCGTCATTTGGCCTTAATGGCCTTATCGACATGTCTTAATTCCCACTAGCTAGGTGGAGAATCTCGTATCACTGCTCTAAGATTCCTAATGACTACCCACTTACCGCTGTGTTTGGCCTCCACTACAAGGTTCCTAGCCTAATTCAACTCAGTCACCTGTGCTCTAGTAAGATCCTCGTCTAAATAAATCTTCGATGAAAGATAAAATAGTTTTCTTTTCACTCTAAGAACCCGTAACCTGGCATGTAAATAGAGAAATCTAATATAGTGATATGATAGTTTTTATATTATTATGATATATAACATTATAATTTATAGTTTCATTTTAATATTATATTATTTATTTATCTTCATATATATTATTTATACTTTTAATATTATAAATTTTATATCTGATGGTTGTTTATTATTAAATCCTATCTTAAGGTGGGGATATTACATGTTTTATGATCACACCAATACAAAATTAAGTGTATAGTGGTGACTCTATTATTCCAATTGCAAACTTGCGACCTTAATGTGGAAATGAGTTCGTTTGGCTTTGATGTATGTTGGTTATGCAAAGGGGGCTTACATTAGCCTACTTAAGACTTATCTAACATGTAAATGATATGTCAATGTAAGTGCATTAACTACTACCAACTTCAAATCTAAATAACGTGCAAATGAGATTAAGGGTTTAGAAATCTAGACAATCTAAACTACTTTGACTTATATTGATATAAGACATTAGATGTTGTGGTGAGAACCAAATAGTTTTAGCTTTGCCTAGTAAACTATGCTTAAGACGGTGCGATTTTCAAATGATGGAATTATGATGTTCAAATTACTAATGCTCATCAAACTCATAAGAAATGTAAATCAATGATCATCAAGTAATTGAAGTGAGGTCCTTGTAGGTAGGGCCAAACTAACCTTGTATTGTTGTTGGCAATCAATAAATGTCAAAAGGTATGGACACTTGTTTCACCATATGTTCAACTACAATAAAATATTTCATCTCAATAGATTTTGTTTCGTCATTCTAAGGAAAAATTATGCATTTAAATGCTTTACACTCTCAAAACTCTTCATTGACCAGACTACATTCTTCAATTGTCATTCCAAGCAAAATTATGCGTTTAAATTCTTTACTCTCAAAACTCTTCATTGACTAGACTACATTTTTCAATCTTCAAAATCTTTGAGCAATTAAGGAAGTGTATTTCTTATGATTTATACCAAATTGACAACACAAGCCTCATTGACTATATAAGACTTATGGTTACATTCATGACAAAAACCCTATGAGCACCAACCCCATACAAGTTTAGAGCACCAACTCCAAGTAACACAAACCCTTTACAAGATCTCAACACATATATAAAAGGTTACTCTATTTCATTACAAATCACTTGATACTTGGTCTTATTTACAATGACAATCATGATAATGCAAAATACAAATCAAGTCTCCTTGAATCTACAAAAATAATTATTACATCAACTTTATACTTTCATCTCCCTTATATGTCACAGGACACCAATTTTTGTCATATAGAGTAAAACTTTTATCTTTCAATTCCCGACATTCTCAAACTCTTCATTGAGTAGACTTCTTCATTTTTGAATCTCTTTGAGGAATTAGGGAAGTTTGTTACTCACCAATCTAAACAATACTACATAAAGGCTTTTTACAATCATTATGTCATCATCCTTCAAAGTCTTCATTGAGTAGGCTTCATCACTTTTTGATATCCATTGAGCAATTGGAACAGTTGGTTACTTGTGGGACTGACCCATCAACTACTTGTCCAACTTCTTCCTTTTTTTGTTCCAAACAAATTTTCATTTTCTTTTCAACCACAAGATGAATTGTTTCATATTCCCTTTTTCATTTGCCAACCAAAATAATTTTAAAAAATAGTTTTAACTTCCCGTACAACCACTACAAGCTTCCAACATCAAATCTTCTTGATGCGTTGGTGATATTTTTAAAATCACATTTAGTTGTGAACAAGTAGATAGCCCATCGCACTATATTTGATTGATTGATATAGTCTTCTTGCTTCACTATGACAATTATAAAACAAATCCAAACTTTCTACATTACAAAACATAAATGTTAGAACTCGAGAACATTATAACCACATACATTAAAGTGTGCATCTTAACTTTAAACACAACTCTAAAGCTCACTTTAATATCTGAGACTACTGACATTTGAAGCCACAATGTTTATAGAGACCATCAAAGCTCTTGTAGTTGTAACTGCCTCCTATTATTATTACTTCATGTCATTGCAATGAAAAATATCAAGACTTTTACTCTAGATCCAAGTTCCCACCATTGTGGAGATAGGATGTAAAACTAACATTGTAGACCTTTTGGTACAACATCTATTTTCCCATTCTACAAAACTTTCAATAGAGAACATCTCATACATTTGTTTAAGTAACGCCTTATGCCCACAACATCTGCCTCATGTCCTTTCATTTAATACCTTAATTTCCACACCATCTCACTTGTCTCCATTATGACTCAAGAGTCCTCTGGAAGGGTTTTTTTTACCTTGACCCACTAATATCTACCTTACATAATTTGACTAATAACATATTAACATCTACAACTTTACCTCCTTGTTAGGTTGTTGAACTTAATAAAAAATATCTACCAAAAACATAATATGACTAATCACATATTAACTATAACAAAAATATCTACCAAAAACATAATATGACCAATCACATACTAACTATAACAAAAATATCTACCAAAAACATAATATGACCAATCACATACTAATTATAACACCTCTCTAACACTAACACAATCTAGTAGGTATCATGATCTCAAGTTCTCATTTGGATACTACTGGGCTAAGTCTGTTGGATGTTGTAAGATCTTTCTATATTTTCCTTGCTACTTATGTGGGTATTATGATTTCACTAGGTGTGTGTTAATGTAATTACCTAGTCTTTTTAGGTAGCTTGTTTGTGATGATTTCACGTTTGATACTTGATGATGCTATAATGGACATATCGATGCTATTCGTTTATAGTTAAATGATACCCTTCTACATGCATTCATCTCTACTAATGTGTTGCAAATATTTTAAGGCATCTGTGTGTGTGATTAGGACTTCATTGATCATTGATGGTTTATGATGGACTACTTAATGTCAATGGAATTAAGATTTGTTTATGATGTTAGATGATATGTTCTTTGATGCATACACAAATGTCTATATGATTATTATTAATGTTTCTCTCTCTATATAATTATAATTATGGTTATGGTAGCTATTTGGTTATTATTGTTTCATGGTTTATGATTATTTGACTTACCCATGATTTTTCCAATGATAGTTTAGATATGAATATGCTCCATGTATATGTTATATTGACATTCTCTAAGATGTAATTCTATGAGAGGGACATGCACACATTACTTATTTGTGAGTGCCACAGGATGTCTTGATCCCCTTCATTTCCTATTATTGTTTACTATGACACACATACAAACGTGCCTTGTCTTTGCATTGCAATATTGTAGGTACTAGGCATCAACTTCACCTAGCTCCATAGGTTTGAGTGTGTTATTAAAATCTTCAATGGTTGTTGAGGGGAGATAGTACCAAGGCTCACTTGAGGTTAACCCATACCATTGTTCTAATTAAAGAGTGACTATAGTCCTTTGTTGTCAGTTAGACTATCATGGTGAGAAATCTTGACCTAAACCTGACCTATTTGACACTTAGTCATGGTATTTGCGGATGCTTCATAACTTGGATTAAATTATATATTGGTTGATCTTTTGTTTAAGATGTATGTACTATAGCTTTTTCATGGTCAATTGTCCAACGACCATTAATGTTATTTTCAATTCTTTCCATGTTTCAGGATGTCGGTGCTTTTGGCTTTGTTACATTTGATTATTTACATTTTAGTCATTTTGATCTTTTTTGCTTATGTCCTGGTCAATACATGTTGATTAATTGTATTCTTCTTTATGAGATCCTAAATTAATATTTATTATATAGATTTAGCGACATCTAGTTATTGGCATATATTTATTTTGCATATTGTAGTATGTGTATTACAGTATTATTGTGAATTAATAATTAAAAAACCACACTTATTTTATGTGGATGACTATTATATGTTTAAATAATATCTATATTTTGAGGATATACTGTTAAGTCGTTCTATAAAGTTGAAGCATGTGAGATGTTTTTTGTCTCCTAAATATACTTAAGTTTTAATTTAGAATGTGGAGAGGAAATTAGTTGATTCCCAAACAACTTCAAGAGGGAATTCATTGTTGATTCTCATCAAGATGGAATTGTTGGCATTGTTTGAGAGTCGTGTTCTTGCATTAAGAAGACTTTTGCTACAAATTACTTTTTCATTTTACTTTGAAGATTGTTGGTGATTAGATTTCTATTCGTTGGTTTAGAATAGATTTCTTTCTCTTTGGTTCATCTCCTCTGTTAAGTTGTTCTCCAATAAGGTGGGGATTTAATCAACATAACAACTATTTTTACCAATTTAGACTTTATCGATCACAATATCATCTTACTATATTTAATAATCATGTACATAAGAACACAACACAATATTTTACATGGAAAACTAAATGGGAGAAAACCACGACAAGTCAATGCTTTTGTATAATTCTTCTTTTATAATTTTTGTAGGCACCAATCTATGAGAGGTACAACTCTAAAGCTTCCATTTTGGCTTTAGTCCACAATGGTTGCATACTTTGGCTTTATAGAATCAATTTAATTTTCTTGAAAGTTTTTAAAGTCTTTTCAACAAATCCAATTTTTGAATATCTAGCTCCCATTTCAGTCTATCAAGAGAGGATACCAACAATAAATGTCTCATGTTTCAAATAACTAAATAAATGCTAATGGCTACAGACAAAACTGCTAGCATTCTAGGGTCAACCATTGTAAATAGAGGATACTTCTCTACAAGATCTTTGTGGTTCTCTTAAATACATAGAAAAACAATCCAAGAAGTGATTGATCTAGGTCCTTGGCGAAGAAAAACATTTTGGACCATGTTTTATGTTTAGTGGAGTTGAGCATTATTTTACTCTAAAAATATGTTAAGATGCAAAATACCTCACAAAGTTTGTAGCTTAGATGGTTACCTTGTTGGAAATAAATATAATTGTCTACAATTGGTAATGAGGAGTAGATGTCACAAATAATAATAGGTCCTTAAATCATAATCATTCTTTTCTAAAAATATTCTCGGACTAATGACATGGTCATTTTTGTAAGAATTAAAGAATCACTGTTCAATATATAATGCTCCTCCTTTGAAATTTAACTTATGCATGAAAATTTTGCAAAAAAAAACCAAATATTAGTGAGGGAATATAATATATGTCGTATGGGAAATGTTAAGAGTAATAAAGTATTTTCTTATTAATTAGATTATGTTGATTTGATTATTAAGTTGCTTATTATCTCTAGTTCACTTAAGCTAAATTTTGGGCATATAATAATTAATATTTTTATGATTATTATCATGTAACCTAGGTTAGTTACTGTTGAAGTTGATGAAAGATCAATCCCAAAGCTCCCAAGAATCACCTACACACAAACACCTATCACATAAAGAGAGAAGCAAAAACCATGGAGGCTAGAATTCTCAGATCCACAGATTAGACAATCTTGATGAGCAAAAAGAGAAATTGCTATTATCAAAAGTAAATGAATGTTACAAAGAGATTAATCCTTCTAAAGGAGATCAAACCCCTAAAAGGTAAAACCTAGGTTGCATGATAATAATTAATAAAAGAATTAATTATCACATGCCAAAGTAAGCTAGAGATAATAGGTGACTTAATTATTTAATCAATATGATTTAATTAATAAGAAAATAATTTATTACTCTAACACCCCTCTTAAGATAAAACTCAGGGAGTAGCTACAAAACATAGAAACTAATACGAAAGTAAATTTGGGTTCCGACAACAAAGCCTAATGAGGTACCCAAGCATAACCAAATCTTTGAAAAGAGGAGAAATAGAGAAAATCGCATGGGAAAAACCCTACTCCAAAAGAGATGGAAATAATACTGAAAAACACTAGTGAAGGGCTAAAGAAGCCTCCAAATTAGGGAATGTCCCAAAAGATAGGAACAAAAGATGATCATGAAGAACACCACTTAAGCATGAAGCTGTAGACACTACCAAACTATTGTTTTGAAGAACCTCCACTGTATAGAACATGACTAGGTAGAGAAGACAAAGTCTAAAGAGCTAATCAATTGAACATGAAAGGTATCTTCATGGCCTCCAAAAATAGGAATGGAAGAATGTCTCTATGGTAAATGATCCATCTCACTGAAATGCATAGGTATCCAGTCACTACAATTGCCTAGTAAATAGGATGAAATACTGAATACACAACTCACTCCATCGAACCAAGAAAGAAATAGAACCAACATAACCCCCCTATAATGCCAAGGGTAAGACATGTATCTGAAATTGAATGCAATATCTCTTGTAAAAAGAAGAACTAGGAAAATTAAGAGTGCAAAAGAAGTACAAACACCTATCATCAACACATCATGAGGCTAATGTCGTGGAAGGAACACTCACTTGACAAAGGAAGATGGAAAATATGGCCAACATGAAACCCCCCAAGGCACTTTATAATGTAGTGCAAGTAAAACAAAACACAAAGATGTGCAAGATCTCAAATGCAATAGAGTGACACTTTATCTCAGTGCATTTGCAAAAATACTACAAAAAGATGTCAACAAGGATCAAAAGAGGCATAAGGCTGATACAAGAGATAGGACAACCCATGAAAAATCATCCGAAACAAAAAAATTGATCTTAGGACGTGAAACAACCAAGACATCTACCAAAATGCAAAAAGAAAAAAATTGAATGGGATGTGCTTGGAGCCGAATCTGGAAAATAGAATGTCTCTTAGAGTACAAAATAGAATTTATAAATTTGAATGCATAAACTAGCAACCAAACAACATAAAAAGTCCAAATAAACTCTACCATCACGACGAGCTCAAAATCAACTTTCCTACGATATCTCATTTGTGAAAAACAGAGTCTGGATGAGCAACATATGACCAAAAAATCACAGGTAGGTCAAAAATGAGTTGGAAAGGCAAAATAAAAAATCACTGCCTTAGGATCCATGCCAAAATACATTGGGAAGCATGCCCACTAGTACTAGAAATTACCTCGAGATTCATGCCAAACCACATCGCTTTCTACAACAAAGTGCCTTGATTTGCATGCCAAAAAAATCTCAATTTGTGTGAAATAATAAATCTATATTTGTGTGCCCAAAATCTTGATTTTTGTGCCAAAAAAAATCATGATCTTCGAATAAAAATATTCTTGTTTTGAGTGCTGAAAAAATCTTAATTTATGTGCCAAAAAATTCAATTTATGAGAAATAAAATCTCAATTTTCATGCTGAAAACCTCAAATTTTAAGCTGAAAAGCACAAAATTGCCACCTCAGGAAACATGTCCAATCTATAAATAATATATATTTTTTCCTTAGATTCTAACTGTGTCCAAATTGGACAAATGTTTTTATGAAAATTCGGGTTTTTGGTCACTCTGAGCTCAACAATGATATTCATTTGGGCTCAAAGTGCACCAAAATTAGGTGACTCCCAGATCCAATTAAAAAAAACTCTAAAAATGAAACCCTCTGAAAGAAAAGACGCAGATTTGAGAGAAAAGACAAACCTCTCATAAATAGAACATGAGCATGAAGATCTAGGCTTTGATAGCATTTTGAAGTTGATGAAAGATCTATCCCACAACTCCCAAGAAACACCTGCATGCAAACACCTATCACAAAAAGAGAGAAGCAAAAGCTATGGAGGCTGGAATTCCTAGATCCACACATGAGACATTCTTGATGAGCAAAAAGAGAAATTGCTATTATCAAAAGTTAATGAATGTTACAAAGAGATCAATCCTTATAAAGGAGATTAGAACCCGAAAAAGTAAAACCTAGGTTGCATGATAGTAATTAATAAAAGAATTAATTATTATATGCCCAAATTTTAACTTAAGTAAACTAGAGATAATAAGTGACTTAATAATTAAATCAATATAACTTAATTAAGAAGAAAATACTTTAATACTCTAACAATTACCTTTTAGGGTTTTGATCTCCTTTTATAAGGATTGATCTCTCTTTGTAATATTTATTCATTCAATACAATTTGCAATTGCTTTTGCACATCAAGAATACCTCATCTTCTTTCGATCTTTGAATTTGAGTATTCATAGCCTTTTCTCCCCTCTTTCTATGATAGGTGTTTTCATGCAGTGATTCTTGGAAGCTATGAGGTTGAGCTTTCATCAACTTCAACATGGTACGAGAGCCAAATCTTCTACAAAATGTTCAAATTTTTTGAAGCTATCTGAAGAATGAGGGTTTGAGTGGACTAGTTTTATGATTATAGGATTTTTTATTGAAATAGGGGGTCACTAATTTTTGGTGCACTTTGAGAAAAAATTAACCTCACTGTTCAGGTTGTAGTGCCCAAACACCCCTCTTTTCATATAAGGCACATCCAAATTTGATACCGTTAGAATATGAGGCAAAAAAATTACCGCCATATAGGGTACACTTCTCAAGGTAGTGATTTATTTTTATTGAATAAATCACAAAAAAGGATATCAAAAAATCAAAATTAGTTAATCAAACCAGCATCAATGCGACATTCTCAGAACTATCTTTCTAATGATATCTTATTTGTGAAAAACGGAGTCCGTATGAGCAAGTTATGATGAAAAATCACAAGTTGGTGAAAAGGGTAAAAAATGATGATACCAACACCTGCAACAAGCTTGCAATGTGTGGAAGATATCTTCATGGCCTCCAAAAATAGGAATAAAAGAGTGTCCATATGGTAAATGATCCATCTCATCGAAATGCATAGGTATCCAGCCACTACAATCACCTAGTACATTGATCAAATACTGTATTCATAGCTCACTCTATTGAACCAAAAAAGTATTGGAATCAACATAACCCCCTGATAATGCTGAGAGGTAAGAAAAAACATTGAAATTGAATGCAATAGCTCACTCTATTGAACCAAAAAAGTATTGGAATCAACATAACCCCCTGATAATGCTGAGAGGTAAGAAAAAATATTGAAATTGAATGCAATATCTCTTGTAGAAAGAACCAGGAACATCGAGAGTACAGAAGAAGTACAAACACCTATAAAGGCATGTGGCACGTGTCATCAACACATCATGATGCTAATGTTGTGGAAGGAAAACTCACTTGACAAAGGAAGATGAAAAATATGCCCAACATGAATCCTCCCAAGGCACTTTATAATGTAGTACAAGTACAACAAAATACAAAGATGTGCAAGATCCTGAAACACAATAGAGGGACACTTTTATCTCAGTGCATTTGCAAAAATGCTACAAAGATCATAAGAGACATAAGGACAATATAATGGATAATACAACCCATGATAAATCATCTGAAGATATCCAAGATATCCACCAGAATGCAAAAATGTAAAAAAAAATGAATAGAATGTACCTAGATTAGAATATGGAAAAATAATGAGCATCATTGGAAAGATTACAAAAAGACCTTTCCAATGATACAAATAATTCCCAAATCAGAGATCAGATGCTCAAGATATGTCTCTTGGAGTGCAAAAATGAACCCCTAACTTTTATAGCAAAAAAAACTACCAAAAAAGATAAATTAGTAAATCAAACCCGCACCAATGCGATGGTCTTGGAACCATATTTCTGACAATATCTTGTTTTTGAAAAATGGAGTCCATATGAGAAAGTTATGACCGAAAAAATGCAAGTATGTCAAAAGGGCATGAAAGCATGATATTGTGATGATTTCATCAAAATGCTAGCCTAAATGTGATAGCCATATGGATGTCACAGACCAAAAAATGATTCACTAATGTGTCACTGATGTGGCATTTGGGCCTGAAGTAATTGGGCCCTAATGGAGATATTGCATTCAATTATAATGTTCCCATCTTACCTCTTAACAATATCGGGAGGTTTTTTTATTCTAATACTATTTTGTTTTGATAGAGTGAGCTATATATTTAGTATTTGATCCTATGTATAACTAGGTGACTACAATGACTAGATACCTATGCATTTTGGTGAGATGGACCGTTTGCCATATGGACACTCTTTCATTCCTATTTTTAGAGGCCATGAAGATATCTTCCATCTTTGATTGATCAACTTTTCAAAATTAGTCTTCTCTACCTAGTCATGTTCTATTCAATGGAGGTTCTTTGGATCAACATTTTAACAATGTTTGCAGCTTCATGCTTTAGTGGTGTTCTTCATGATCATCCTTTTGTTCCTATCTTTTGGGACATTCTTTCCATCTCTTTTTGGAGTAGGGTTTTCCCTAGGTGATTTTCTCTATTTCTCCTCTTTACATAGATTTGGTTGAGATTGGGTACCTCATCAAGTGTTGTTGTCAGGACTTAAATCTTCTTTCAATAGTAGTTTCTAGGTTTTTAGCTACTCCCTAAGTTTATCTTAAGAAAGGTTGGTGGGGGGGAGGGGTGGTTAGAGTAAAGTATTTCCTTATTGATTTCAACAATATTATTTCCAAAGACTAGGTAGATTTAAGGGTGGGCTTCCAATATTGTTTTAGTGGAATTATGAAATGAGATTAGAGAATTTGCAATATTGGATATCAACGACTCATTTGGTGGTGGAAATTCTAGTTTTTGTAGGTGGATGAAAATGTATTTTAGGGTACAATTATATCCCTATGTAACCAAATCCCTTGACTTGTCGATCAAAATGATTTATATTCTACTTGTTTGGAAAACTGTTGTACAAGATGTTAAGAGAATGGATCACAAACAACAACTAGAATTGAATGGAGTGAAGAGAATGGACATAGGGCTATATGCTAGGGCATGCATATATGTTTTTTTGGTATATATATATATATATAATGTACATTTTTACATGGCATGTGGCTCAAGGTTATAGGATATACTAAATTAATAAATGAATGCCATGGAATGGATGCATTTTACAAATGAGCCAGAGGGTTTCTTTTTTGCTACAACTAAGTGTTGTTAGGAAGTCACCTTGAAAAGATTGGTGCCACAAAATGTGCTTCTCAAATGCGACAAGGGTTACAATGTTCTTAGGGTATAATTGATGGTGTTTTTGTACATAATTTTTGTGGTTTCAATGGGTTAGTTATTTTTTCCAAATAATCATTGTAATTAAAAAAAAAAAAAAAACTACATTTAGTTCTCTAACTAAGTGTATAAATTAGGAAAAATAAATAGAGACAAGGGATGTGATAGCACGGGGATAAAGGTTTCTGATTAGTATTAAAAAAATACTTTGCATGATGTTATCATTGCCTTTAAGAGAAGTTGTTCTAATAGATATTGTTGCAAATGGGCATAATAGCATAGATATAGACAAATATAATTATATTGAAAGAGATTGTAGAGGGTATAGCATAAGAGATTATGCATTTTTAATTTACTAAATGATACTTGTTGAAACATAGTATTAGTTGGATCTGATCATGGAACATCGACATATGCATAAGAGTACATACGTACATACACACACACATACACACACACACACACATATATACATACATACATATACATATATACACACATAGATTCGTATACATACATACATACATACATATACATATATATATATATATACATATGTATATATACACATATATATACATATATATATGTGTGTGTGTGTGTGTGTGTGTGTGTGTGTACACACATACATATACATACATACATATATGTACATATATAAATACACACACACACACACACACACACACACACACACACACACACACACACACACACACACACACACACACACACACACACACACACACACACACACACACACATATACGCACATATAATGATGTATGAAATTAGAATCAATTAATTGATCTTCACAGTAATATATTGTGTTTCCCAGATCGGGCATCTATCTCTGTGATTAGTCTTATCAATGGAGACCCTTGACACTGTGCAAAGATGTGACCATGATAATAGTAATGTTCATCATCGATTGAACCATTTCCATGATTATGTAACAATAAATATGTTTCCTTGTGATCAAATCTGCACATGCATAATGCACTCAAGAAATGGCTTAGAATAATAAATGTTTATGCCATTAGGTTATCAAGCTTAACTAATGAGACTTGTTATGTTACCATGAGTCATGCCCATGTAGGGACATGGCCCTACATGGCTCATACTACGTAGGGTCATGTCTCTACATTGACATGACCTTTTGTTCTTATATTTATATTGATATGGTGATTGAGAGAAATCATCCAACACAATACATGATATTATCTTAAGCAACTACAATTTGCATAGTTATATATTAAGCACCCTAATATGCAATCTTTTGTAGATAGAATACATTGACCATAGACTACAATCTACTACAGATCGATTAGCATTGACAACAATGATTAGCTCCATACTCTATTATCTTGCAAAGGATGCAACCACCCTGCATTGTTAGATCATAGAAGATAAACCAGTAAATGTACTAATCATTCAAGATATCTTATAAGGTTAATAGTCATAGAAATATCAGAGAATTAGTGATATGAATACTCTACCATAAGATCTCACATTCCTTAACATGGTATCAAAACCTCGGTGGTAGAGAAATCTAAGTAAGAGAGAGAAATCTTGAATCAAAATATTAAATTTATACTTAGAATTAAAGAATGTGAAATCACGGTGAACAATATTAGAGTTGAGGATAGACTCGAAGGCACTTCAAACTTTGTCTCATGGAAAATTTGAATTCTAGCAAAACTTCAAGAACTTGAACTAGATTGATTCATAGAAGAAGACAAGATGCCCAAAAATGAACTAGAGAAGACAACATGGAAAAGACGTAACAAAAAGGATAAGAAAATAATCATTGATGCTATTAAAGACCACATTCTTCCTTCCATATCAAGATTGACACCTACTTATGAAGTATTTAAGACCATCCAAAATACATACAAGATCAACAATGCAAGCATATTGCTTACCTTAAAACAACTCATAAACATCAAAATGAACAAAGGACATATAATTTCATCCTATTTCTTGAGAATTTATGAATTGAGAGATCAACTCTCCACTATTGGAAATAATGTATAAGACATGGAACTGTCCCTAATAGTTCTTAGAGGAATACCAATCTCTCGGGAATATTTTATCCAATGCATTATTTGATCTTCACTACCTAAATTCAATCAACTCAAGAACGACTATACTCAAGAAGAGTCTCAACTAATTTCAAGAGGTATCATCCCTAATAAGGAGGAAGAGATTCAAGAATTACATGAAAAATCAAATAATATGAAGGGTAAATTCAAGAGGAATAGAGGTAATAAAAATAAAAACTATAAGAAAAGAGATCTATCAAAATTTCAATGGTACACATGTGATAAATTTGTGCACACTCACATGTATTGTCTAGAAAGGAAGAAAAATCCTATCAACGTGGCTAAAGTCAAGGAAATAGAGAACTCACTATTCTTTCTTTCTCTATTGAGTGAACTAAACTCTATTAAAAAAACCTAAATAATTGACAATGGAGCTTCTATACACATAACCCGATTTAGAGATAAGTTTGAAACCTTTGAAGGTTATTCAACCAAAGAAGTTATAGGAGACAACTCAACTTATCCTATCAAATGAATTAGGACCTACTCAATATAAATAACTAGTGAAGTCACTCTACAATAAAAATATGTCCTATTTGTTCCTAGAATTAAAAGAAGTCTATCTATATATGGTTTAGAAAATCAAGGGTATCAAGTTACCTTTCAAGAAAATAAAGTTCTATCTTGGCCTAAAAATTCAAATAGTAACAACACAATTTCTATTGGATTTAGAGATGGAAGTATATACAATTGTTGTAATGCCTCAAAGCTATCCCTAAACTATGAAGTTATAATTAAAAAAAATGAGATTTGACATAGAACATTAGGTCACCTAAACTTTCGAGCTCTACCCTCTATAGAGAAAATTGTGAAAGGCTTACCTAATCTAAAACTTGATCATTGTTGTGATATGGAGCCTAACAGACTCAGAGGTTTATTCAACACAGTTTCCCTCTAGATTATTTCTATGAGGTTTTGGGGGTAGTGCCCCCAAGATGACATCAAGGGGGCAGTGCCATTGTGGGGTCCTGGGGCAGTATTGAGTTGTAAGGGATTACAAATTGTAATCACTAGATAATAATAATATTGGACTTGCTATTGGTGGGCATAGCCCAAGGATTGGGTGAACCATGTTAAATCTTGGTGTCTTGTGTTCTCTTTTATGTGATCTAATATTTTTTGGTATTGGTTATATTTGCATGTAACTATTATTTTTGTTTGAGGTTAATCCTAACAAGTGGTATTAGAGCCATGCGGTCGTCAGGTTTTTTATAGCTAGACTATTATTGTTTTTTCTTTTTAGCCAGATTGTCATCATTTTTTCTTAGTGATCCTCTGTAGGAAGGTCTCATGATTGAGTGGGAGTGATGATAGAAGAGGGTTGACAAGTTTAATGGGCATAACTTTCAGTTGTGAAAAATGCAAATGGAGGACTATCTTTATTAGAAGGATTTATGGAAGCCATTGGAAAGAAAAACTAAAAACCAGAGAACTATGACAAATGAGGAATGAGAGATTTTAGACAAAAAGGCACTTGGAAGAATTCGGTTATGCTTGGGACCATCAATGAAATTTAACATTACAAAAGAAAAGATGATGGAAACCCTAGCGAAATTGTATGAAAAGCTCTTTGCTTCAAATAAGGTATTTCTCATGAAGTGTTTATTTAATATGAAAATGATAGAAGGTGGATCTATTGAAGATCATTTAAATGAGTTTAATACTATTCCTAGTTAGTTATATTCTGTGGGTATTAATTTTGATGAAAAAATTAGGGCTCTCTTGATTTTGTGTTCTTTTCCTGAAAGTTGGAATGGCTGTGAGTAATTCTATTTTTAGATCTAATACCCTAAAATATTATGATGTGATCGATGTTATTTTGAGTGAGGAAACTCATAGAAAATACTTAGGTGGATCTACATCAAGAAGTGTTTTCAATTTACAAAGCAGAGGCAGAATGACTGAGAGGAAATAATTCTAAAAATCGTGGGAAATCAAGAGGAAAGCCAAAGGGGAAGAGATCTCAATCCAAAGGACCGAGAGATTGCTGGTACTGTGGTAAAACAAGGCATAAGAAGAAAGATTGCTGGACTCGAAAGAACAATGAAGGAGATAAACCAAAAGGGAAAAAGGAAGCAGATGTAGTAAGTAACAAATCCAAAGATGATGCTTTACTTCTATCTTTAGAAAGTGTTGATAATTCATGGATTTTTCGATTCTGGTGCTTCATTTCATGCTACACCTCATAGAAATTATTTCATTGATTATGTCCAAGGGGATTTTGGGCTTGTTTATTTAGGGGATAATAAATCCTGTCAGATTGTTGGAAAGGGAAAAGTTAAAATTAAGTTGCAGAATGAGAATCATTGGCTACTACATGAGGTAAGACATGTTCCAAGGCTGAGTACGAATTTAATTTCAGTAGGGCAACTTGGTGATGAAGGTTGTGTAGTTACTTTTAATGATAAAAATTGGAAGGTTTCAAAAGGTTCCCTTGTAGTAGAAAAAAAGTGTGAAAGTAGGCACCTTATATCTTTTTACAAGTCATATTGTTCCTTTTACTTTGATTGTGTCAGAGAAAAATGAATGTTTAGGAACAATTGTTATAGTTGAGTAGGAAGAACAAATAGCTGCTATAGATTTTGATACAATGCTGTGGTACAACAGACTTGGACACATGAGTGAGAAATGTATGAAAGTACTTCATTCAAAGAAAATTTTACCAGGTTTGAAATGAGTTAATATGAATTTCTATGAAATCTGTTTGTATGGAAAACAAACGAGAGTGAGTTTTGTGAAGATTGGGAAGGAAAATAAAAGTGAGAAATTAGAGCTTGTGCATATAGATGTATGGGGACTAGCTCAGGTATCTTCTCTTGGTAGCTCTCATTATTATGTTACATTTATTGATGATGCAACTAGAAAAGTATGAGTTTATTTCCTTAGACAAAAATTTGATGTATTTCAAACTTTTAAGAAATGAAAATGCTTGGTTGAAAATGAGATTGGAAAGAAATTAAAATATCTCAAATCTGATAATGGTGGTGAGTATTGCAATCATGAATTTGAATATTATTACTCCACTAAAGGTATTCATAGATAGAAAAATGTTCCAAGGACTCTTTAGGAAAATGGAGTGGCTGAATGCATGAACATGACTATAATGGAGCATGCAAGAAGCATGAGGTTGCATGTTGGGTTGCCCTTAAATATGTGAATAGAGGCTAGCAATAGTGTTGTATATTTGATTAATAGAGGTCCCCCTACTCCTTTGGGTTGTGGTATTCTAGAGGAAGCATGGACTAGTAAGAAGATGAGTTATTCTTTTCTCAAAACCTTCAGTTGTGAAGCATTTGCTCATATAGATTCTGAAAATAGAACCAAGCTAAAAGCTAAGTCAAAGAAATATGTATTTGTTGGATATAACATTAATGAATTTGGTTATAACCTTTGGGATTTTGAAAATCATAAAATTGTAAAATAGGGATGTCATATTCAATGAGAAAGTGTTGTACAAAGATCTATTGCAACGATATGAGAAGAAAGACAATGATTATGTAGTGCTAGATGATACTCCAAAAGTTGATGTTCCAACAGTTCCTTATGATCTACAACAAATGCAACAAAAAATACCACACACCCAGTGAATGTCAGACACTCAACAAGGCTAAGTAGACCTCTAGAAAGATTTTCATTCTATTTTACTTACTGATGTTGGTGAATTTGAATGTTATGATAAAGCTATGAAGGTGGAGACAAAGACTTAGTGCAAGTCTACAATGAAAGAAGAGATGAACTCTTTGCTGAAAAATAAGACATGAGATTTATGCAAGTTGCCTACAAGTAAAAATTCTTTATAGAATAAATGGGTTAACAAGTTGAAAGAAGAATATAGAGGTAAGAAATGATTTAAAGCTAGGTTAGTTGTAAAAGGATTTTTATAGAAAAAGGGCATTGATTCTGATGAAATATTTTCTCCTGTTGTTAAAATGACTTCTATTCGCACTATTTTAAGTATTGTTGCTATTGAAGATTTGCATATGGAGTAGGTTGATGTTAAAACAACCTTCCATCATGGTGATTTTGATGAAGAGACATATATGGAACAACCATAGGGATTTGAGGTCAAAGGTAAGGAGAACTTAGTGTGTAGATTGAAGAAAAGTTTATATGGCTTAAAGCAAGCACCTCGGCAATGGTATCTAAAATTTGATAGGTTTATGCATGAATATGGATATAGTAGGTGTCATTCAGATCATTTCATTTATTTTAAGAGGTTGGATGATGATAACTACATTATTTTATATTTATATTTTGATGATATGCTTGTAGTTGGGTCTAACATGGATCACATTAAGGGGCTAAAATGCCAGTTAGCACATGCATTTGCTATGAAGGATTTGGGGGCAAAAAAAAAAATCCTTGGTATGAAGATTTGTAGAGATAGAAAGAACAAGAAATTGATATTATCTCAAGCTAATTACATTGAGAAGGTGTTGCAATGTTTCTCTATGGAGAATGCTAAAGTTGTCGACACACCTTTACCTGGTCATTTGAAGTTGACTAAGGAGATGTGTCAAAAGACACACGAAGAGGAGGATAAGATGTCCAAGGTACTGTATGCTTCAACTGTAGGAAGCTTGATGTATGTTATAGTATGTATAAGGCCAGATATTGCACATGTAGTGGGAGTTCTTAGCAAGTATACGAGTCATCCAGGAATCGAGCATTGGAATGCAGTTAAATGGATTCTCAGATATTTGAGAGGAACATCTAGTAAGTGTTTACATTTTGGGGGCTCTACTATTTATTTACAAGGATATGTTGACTCATATTTGGCAGGAGATATAGATACCAGACATAGTACTATAGGTTATGTATTTATTGTTGGTGGGGCAGCCGTGAGTTGAATTCTAGGTTATAGAAGGTTAATGCTTTATCCACTATAGAGACAAAGTATGTTGCTGCTACAGAGGTAGCCAAGGAGATGATATGACTTCAATTCTTCCTAGAAGAATTAGGACACCCTTAGAAGGATAATTGTTTATTTATAGATAGTCAGAGTGCCATTCATCTTGCAAAGAATTTAGCTCTGTATTCAAATACAAAACACATACAGTTGTGGTACCATTTTGTTTGGTCGGTTTTGGATGATGTATAGTTAAATCTAGAGAAGATACATACAAATGACAATCTAGTGGATGTGTTTACAATGGTAGTGACAAGACAGAAGCTAAACTTCTCTTCAACTTTGGTTGGTCTTCTCAACTGAATAAAATGAAAGAACAACATAATCAAGGGTGGTTTGGTATTCCAGTGAGAGCTGCTAGCCTAGTAGTGCTATGATTAGTCTCCAAGTGGGAGGTTATTGTTGTGGGGCCTGATTAGTCTGTAAGTGGGAGATTGTTGTGATGTGGAGCCTAATCAAACTTAGAGGTTTATTCAGTGTAGTTTCCCTCCAGATTATTTCTATAGGAGTTTGGGGGTAGTGCCCCCAAGATGGGGTCAAGGGGCAGTGCCCCAGATGCGCTCCCTATTGTAGTATAGGGTGGGGTCGAGGGGCAACTCCCCCATGGGGGTTTTGGTGGGTAGTGCCCTTGAAGTGAAAAATGCCTTTATATTGTAAAAGGTGTTGGTTGTTATTTTTCCAATTGGACGACTTATTCTAGCCCTAATTTTGTAAGTGGCAAAATCTTGTATAAAAAGGCTTAGGGTTAGGGATTTCATAATGTAATGGTGATATTGTAGCTTCTTGTGGTAGTATTGAGCTTTAAAGGGTTGTGGATTGTAATCACTAGATAATAAAATATTGGACTTGCTGTTGGTGGACATAGCCTAGGGATTGGGTGAACCATGTTAAATCTTGGTGTCTTCTATTGTCTTTTATGCAATCTACTATTTTTTAGTATTGGTTATATTTGCATGTAACTGTTATTTCTGTCTGAGATTAATCCTAACAATCATGAGAGAACTTGTAAAGTTTGTGCATTAGGAAAGAACTCTAAAACTTTTTTTTCTCATAATGAACACAAATCTAAGAGCATTCTTGAACTCATTCATACATATCTATGTGGGCCAATGTCAGTCCCTTCATTAGGAGGATACTTATATTACATCATGTTTTTTGATGATTAATCTAGGAAAACTTGGATATACTTCCTTAAATTGAAAGAGTCAAATGAAGTCCTATCTAAATTAAAAGAATTTAAAGACTTGATCAAAAATCAAATTGGGAAGAAGATCAAATTTTTAAAATATGATAATGGAGGAGAATATATCTCTGAAAACTTTAAAGAATTCTGCCTATTTGTTGGGATTAAAAGTGAGTATACTGTACCATATAATCCTCAACATAATGGAGTAGTAGAAAGAAATAATAAAACTATCATTGAAGTTGCCAAGGCTATGATACATGATAAAAAAATTCAAATAAAACTATGAGTCGAAGCATTCAATAATGTATTATACATTCAAAATAGATGCCCTCATGCAATTCTAGAGAACCTAACACCTAAAGAAGTCTTTTTAGTGAAATAAACCCAATCTAAGTCACTTAAGGATCTTTAGTTTTCCTATATATATCCACATCCCTAAGGAGAAAATAACTAAACTAGAGCCTATAGGGAAGAAAGGCACATTCGTTGGCTATAGTGATTCGTCCAAAGCCAATAGGGTATATGTACCAAGGTCAAGGACAATTGGAATTAGTAGAGATGTCAAATTTTTGAAGACATTGCGTATAACACTTCTAAAGATATAGAAGATCACAATGATGATTCCATCCATGAGAAAAATAGAAATTCTATGACTAAGAGGGAGAATTGTACATAAGATAATGGACCCACATCATCTAAATATTAGGATTAAACCAAAAATAGAAATAAAAATTACATGCAAATATAAACAATATCAAAAAATAATAGTCACACAGAAAAGAACACAAGACACCAAGATTTAACGTGGTTCACCCAATCCCTAGGCTACGTCCAACAAACAACAAGTCTGATATTATTATAATCCAGTGATTACAATCTGTAATCTCTTATAGCTCAATATCACCACAATAAATTTTTTTTGCATCACCACACTAAAACAATCCCTAACCCTAAGCCCTTTTATACAAGTATTTTTACCACTTTAGGGTTATAATTAATAATTACAAGTCAGCCCGAAATCCTAATAAAATAAAGCCCCAAATTTTTTTTAGGGCATGCACCAAAGAACTTATGAAGTATCTAGAATACTTTCCAGATCAGTCACCACAAACTAAAAATCTCCCACTTGGGGACTGATCAGACTCCACACTACACAAAAATCTCCCACTTGGATACTGATCCTATAGCAATACCATGACCACATGGGGCTCCCATTGGATCAAATCACCCTAGAATTTGTTGTTCTTTTATTCTTGTTTAGTTTGAAAGACCAACTAAAGATAAAGATGAGTTCAACTTCTTCCTTGTTACTACCTTGGTAAACATATCCACGAGCTTGTCATCTATCCATCCTACAAAACTGACCGAATGAAATGGTACTGCAATTGTATGTGTTTGGTCTTTGAATGTAGAGCTGAATTCTTACACAATGAATGACACTCTGACTATCTATAAACAAATAATTATCCTTCTGAGGGTGTCCCAATTCTTCCAAGAAGAACTAAAGCCATATCATCTCCTTCACTACCTCTGTAGCAACAACATACTTTGCCTCTATAGTGGATAAAGCATTAACCTTTTGTAACCTAGAAATCCAACTCATGACTGCCCCACCAATAGTAAAGACTTAACTTGTAGTACTTTGCCTAGTATCACTATCCCCTGCCAAATCTGAGTCAACATAGCTCTGTAAATCAGTAGTAGAGCCCTCAAAGTGTAAACACTTATTGGAGGTTCCTGTCAAATATCTGAGAATCCATTTGATTGCATTTCAATGTTCAATTCCTGGATGACTAATATACCTGCTAATAACTCCCACTACATGTGCAATATCTAGCCCTATACATACCATAGAATACATCAAGCTTTCTACAACTGAAGCATAGGGTACTTTGGACATGTTATCCTCCTCTTCTTGTGTCTTGGGACACATCTCCTTAGTCAACTTCAAATGACTAGGTAAAGGTGTGTTGATAGCTTTAGCATTCTCTATAGAGAAACATTGCAACACCTTCTCAACATAATCATCTTGAGATAGCATCAATTTCCTGTTCTTCCTATCTTTTCAAATCTTCATACCAAGGATTTATTTTGTTGTCCCTAAATCCTTCATAGAAAATGCATGTGCTAACTGGCATTTCAGCCCCTTAATGTGATCCATGTTAGACCCAAATACAAGTATATCATCAATATATAAGCATAAAATAATGTAGCTATCATCACCCAACCTTTTAGATAGTATTGCCGAGGTACTTGCTTCAAGCCATATAAAATTTTCTTCAATTTGCACACTAAGTTCTCCTTACCTTTGACCTCAAATCCTTGTAGTTGAGCCATATATATCTCTTCATCCAAATCACTATGAAGGAAGGCTATTTTAACATCAAGCTGCTCTAATTGCAAATCTTTAGTAGCCATGATACTTAAAACAATATGGATCAAAGTCATCTTAACAACAGGAGAAAACATCTCATCAAAATCAATGCCCTTTTTCTGTTCAAATCCTTTTACCACTAACCTAGCTTTAAATCTTTTCTTACCTCCATCCTCTTCTTTCAACTTGTAAACCCACTTATTTTGTAAAGCCCTTTTACCTTCAAGCAACTTGCATAAATCCCATGTCTTATTTTTCAACAAAGAGTTTAATTCATCTTACATTGCAGACTCCCATTGAATCTTAGTATCCACCTGCATAGCTTCATCATAACATTATGATTCACAAACATTAGTAAGTAAAATTGAATACAAAGAGAGATAAAATCTTTCTAGAGGTCTAATTAGCCTTGTTGACCATCTAACATTTACTGGTGTGTGTGATATTTTTTGTTACAATTGTTGTATATCATGAGGAATGGCTAGAACATCATCTTTTGGAGTATCATCCAACACTACATAATCATCTTCTTTGCTCTCATGTTGCTACAATAGATCTTTTTACAAAACTTTCTCATTGAATATGACATCCCTGCTTCTTACAATTTTTTAATTTTCAAAATCCCAAAGCCTATAACCAAATTCATTAATGCCATATCCAACAAATACACATTTCTTTGACTTAGCATCCAACTTGGTTCTATTTTTAGAATCTATATGAGCAAATACTTCACAACCAAAGGTTTTGAAAAAATAATAACTCATCTTCTTACCAATCCATGCTTCCTCTAGAATACCACAACCCAAAGGAGTAGAGGGACCTCTATTAATAAAATATACAGTAGTATTGACATCCTCCACCCACATGTGTAAGGGCAACCCAACATGCAACCTCATGCTCCTTGCATGCTCCATTATAGTCCTGTATATGTTCAACCACTCCATTTTCCTTTGGAGTCTTTGGAATAGTTTTCTATCTATAAATGCAATTAGTGGAGTAATAATCTTCAAATTTATGACTTCAATACTCACCACCATTATCAGATCTGAGACATTTTAATTTCTTACTAGTCTCATTTTCAACCAAGCATTTCTATTTTTTGAAAGTTTGAAATACATCAAATTTCTATCTAAGGAAATAAATCCATACTTTTCTAGTTGCATCATCAATAAATGTATCATAATAATGAGAGAAACCAAGGGAAAAATACTTGAGCCAATCCCCATAAATCAGTATCCACAAGCTCTAATTTCTCCTTTTTATTTTCCTTTCCAGTCTTCACAAAACTCACTCTCTTTTGTTTTCTATACACACAACTTTTACAGAAATCCATATTAACACATTTCAGACCTGGTAAAAGTTTCTTTGAATGAAGTACTCTATACATTTCTCACTCATATGCCCAAGTCTATTTTGCCACAGTGTTGTATTAGAATATACAACAACTATTTGTTCTCCTTGCTCAATTGTAGCACCTATTCCTAATTTTTTTTTTTTTTTTTGAAATAATTAAAGTAGAAGGAACAATATGACCTATACAAAGATATAAGGTGCCTACTTTCACACCTTTTTCTACTACAAGGGAACCATTTGAAACTTTCCAATTTTTATCATTAAAAGTAACTACACAATCCTCATCACCAAGTTGCCCTATTAAAATTAAATTCATACTCAGCCTTGGAATATGTCTTACCTCATGTAGTAGTTAATGATTCCCATTCTACAACTTAATTTTAAATTTTTCCTTTCCAGCAATTTGACAGTGTTCATTATCCCCTAAATAAACAAGCCCAAAATCTCATTGGACATAACCAATGAAATAACCTCTATGAGGTGTAGCATGAAATGAAGCACCAGAATCTAAAATCCATGAATCATCAACACTTTCTAAAGATAGAAGCAAAACATCCTCTTTTGATCTGTTACTTACCACATTTGCCTCCTTGTCTCCATTTGGTTTATCTCCTTCATTTTTCCTTTGAGTGCAATAATCTTTTTTTTATGCCCTAGTTTCCCATAGTACCAACAGTCATTCAGTCCTCTCACTTGAGACCTCCTCCCCTTTAACTTTCCTCTTGATTTCTCATGATTTCTAAAATTATTTTCTCTCTCAGTCATTCTGCCTCAACTTTGTGCATTCAAGGCATTTCCTAATGTAGATCCACTTGAGGTTTTTCTACATGTTTTCTCACTCAAAATAACACCTATCACATCATTATATTTTAGGGTACTAGATCCAGGAATAGAATTACTCATAGCCATTACCAAGCCATCCCAACTTTCAGGCAAAGAACACAAAATCAAGAGAGCCCTAATTTCTTCATCAAAATTGATACCCACATAAGATAACTAATTAGTAATAGTATTAAACTCATTAAAATGTTCTGCAATAGATCCACCTTCTATTATTTTCATATTAAATAAATGCTTTATGAGAAATACCTTGTTTCAAGCGGAGGGATTTTCATATAGTTTTGCTAGGGTTTGCATCAACTTTTTTGTTGTCTTTGATTTTGTAATATTAAATGCCACTGATGGTTCTAGGCATAATTGAATGCTTCCAAGTGCCTTTCCATCCAAAAGATCCTAGTCATCATTTGACATAGATCCTTGATTCTTGGTTTTGCCTTTCAATGACTTCCATAAATCCTTCTGATAAAGATAGTCTTCCATTTGCATTTTTCATAACTGAAAGTTTTTCCCATTAAACCTATCAACCCTCAGCTTACCCTTGTCTGTCATGACTCCGACTCAACCATGAGAATCCCACTCAACCATGAGACTTTCCTGTAGAGGATAACTAAAAGAACAACCCCACTATGATATCACTTGTTAGGATTAAACCACAGATAGAATTAACAATTAAATGCAAATATAAAGAATATTAGAAAATAATAGATCACACAGAAAAGAATGCAAGACACCAAGCTTTAATGTGATTCACCCAATCCTTGGGCTATGTCCACCAAAAAGAAAGTCCGATATTATTACAATCTAGTGATTACAACCTAATTACAATCTATAATCCCTTACAACTCAATACTGCTGCAAGAACCAATTTTCGTATCACCACAATGAAACAATCCCTAACCCTAAGCCCTTTTATACAAGTATTTTTACCACTTTAGAGTTATAATTAATAATTACATGTTGGCCCAAAATCCCAATAGAATAGAGCCCCAATTTTTTTTTGGGACAATGCCCCGAGCCTGAAAGAATTTATAAAGTATGTACAATACTTTCTTGATTAGTCACCACAAACTAACACTAACCCTAACTCACTCAATAAGAAAAGACCTTTATGGGCAAGAAAAATGTTTGAAGAAAACAATATGGCCCCTAATAAAATCCTTAGAGAAACCAAGAAGACAAGAAGCTATTCATGTTATGTTATTGACATAAATGAGCCCACTAAGTCTGAACCTTATGATATTGAAGAAGTTCTAAAATCGCAAGCTTGGAAGGATGCCATAATTGAGGAATATCAATCTATATTGAAAAATAATGTTTGGGATATTGTGCCAAGACCCAAAGACAAATAATTTTTTATTTAAAATCAAACAGGCACCTGATGAAAGAATTGATAAGTACACTCACCATAGACTATGATCTACTACAAATCGATAAGCATTGACAACAATGATTATCTCCATACTTTGTTATCTTGCAAATGACATTGACACCCTGCATGATTATCATAGAAGATAAATCAGTAACTATGTTAATCATTCAAGACATCTAATAAGGTTAATAGTTAGAGAAATATTAGAGAATTAGTGACCATAATACTCTGCCACAAGATCTCACATTCCTTAACAATAATAAACAGAGCTACTGCAATCAAATACCCATGATACATTAACCAAATTTTACTTTGTAAAGAAATATTAGTAACAAATACACTATTCTACATTGATTTCAAACTTTACATCATCACTGTCTCCCAACATATTCTTGTTCGTAAGAAACAAGTCTAATTTTATCCAAATCCTGCAAATGGACACCAATGAAAAAAATCAACTTCCAACATTTTCCATGAGAAACCAAAAGATTATGCAATATTTTATCAAGATTCAAAGGTATAGTTTTTGAATTAAAGTAATTGAGACATAAAGTGAATTTATTATTTATTGTTTATATAGATGAATGGTTAACTACTTACATCAAAAGCATTTGAGATCAACTCCCTTAACAAGATATCCTTGAAATATGAACAGGGCCTAGAGAACTTTAAGACAAATGTTAGGATGGAGAGCTACTAAGTTGAAAGACTTGATAAGACTATTAAACTTAGGCTGCTGGTAATTGATAGGATAGTTTTTTAAAGTGATCACAATGGGAGTATTGTGTTTGGTGTTTAGGTATACAAAAGAGATAGATGTTGATCATACGGTATTGTGGGATTAAGTACTTGACCTTAGATACTTGGTAGTATGAGTTTTAAGGAATGTCAAGACTTAGATCAACCTAAATAATGAAATGTTATCACATAAATGTTGAACATAGAATTGGGTCTTGAAAGTAAGGTGTGTTTGTAGTGTAGAATAGAATTTGAGGGCCTTGTAATTGTTTGAAGTTGGAAGGGTGATTGACAAAACGAGATTGTTAATGAATATTTCAAAATATGATATCTCACTAAAGGAAAAGAATAAGGACTCCATGTTTGGTCTATGGATATGTAAGACCATGTACTTAACCTATCCCATGAAGCTTCATAACACCACACAACAATTTGACATATGATCCAATGAGAAAAGGATGAATGTGATAGTCAAAAAATGATTTTCTTTTGTCACAGAGATTGCATATGGGCTATATTCAGTGTAGAATGTCAGAGTTTCCATTGGAGATATTGTGAGGGATATGAGGAACATGAAATAATGAGTGGATGCATGGAAGATATCAAATAATAGGTTGATGCATTGGAGTTGCAATTATGTATGAAACTGAGAAATGACTAGTAAAGTAAGTTGTTTGTTTGGAAACAAGTTTGTAGGGATCTTGTGGTAGATTTGTAATGTGATAAAATCCTTGATAACATTAAGACTAGTTATATGTTTTTTGGTACACCAAATAAGATAGATTGATAGGACTATTCAAATAATAGTACTTGAAACTATGATCACAATTTGTTAAATTCATAGTGAGAATACTGTATTGGGTGTCTAGGTATAGAAATGAGTTAGATACTGATCACATATCATTTTAAGATCAAGTTATTGCCTAAAGCCCTTATGCAACCTATTAAGCTATCATTTAGCTCTTCAGGCCACACAACTATTACATCATCCTTTATAGGTCTTCTTGGAATCATTGACCCTATATAAACCTGATTACATTGATATGGATCTAATGGCCATGTATACATCATAAAATAATCTTAATGGTCTTATTGCAATACAAAGTGACCCTTACTAGGTCCATTGGCCTCACATGGAAACTAGAAACATAGTGACTCTTCATGACTACCAATTACATTTTTGGGCACTATTGGGCTCTATTACAATGTTTTAAGTCCCTTTAAGACCTTTTTAATATTCAAGTGATCAAAATCCTTTATGTGATCCTAATAGTGTTCCTTAGCCTCCTATTGTTCCTAAACTAGGAATACATCATATAGTAGTTTGATGCATTGGAGTTTCAATTGTGAGTTTAGTATGAACCAAGGTAATGATTGGTAAAGTACTTTGTTTATTTGGAAAAGAGTTTGTAGGGTGCCTGTGGTAGAGTTGTAATATGAGAAAAATATCTATAACATTGAGAATAATTCTAGGTTGGTCGGTATCATCAAG
Organism: Cupressus sempervirens; assembly: GCA_028749045.1. Taxonomy (NCBI): domain Eukaryota; kingdom Viridiplantae; phylum Streptophyta; class Pinopsida; order Cupressales; family Cupressaceae; genus Cupressus; species Cupressus sempervirens. Next base: position 110,913,075 of record CM053784.1, on the reverse strand, counting down.
TCCACCCAAAACCTATATAGTTAAGTCTATGCAATATCTAATACCACTCTCAAATATCTATCAATATTTGTTGGCACAACTACTTGATTATTCAAAGCCTTGGGTATTTTTTTCTTCATATTATGACTAAGTAAAAAATTATACTCTAAGACTGTAAACATTTAAAGAAGATTTGCATTAAAATATCTTGGACCCTAAAAGAATTATCACATTACCTTGAAAGCTCATAACATTCTTGCACCAATGTGTCATGTGTCATGTGTCTCTCCATGTTTTAGAATCTAAACTCTAACACAACATCAATGAATAAATTGAACAAGATGTCAAGAGTTTAAAGTACTTGTAATTTCCTAAATTAAAAAATGCAAAAGTACCTAAAATCTATTGGGTTTTTGATGAAGGGTGCTCCCCTTAAAACCATAAACTCATAATAGAAATAAAGAAACAACAACAAATGAGAGAAAAAACTATGGAATTCTTATTTGTGCCATAAATGTGAAATTATAGAATTCACAATTACAATATGCTAACCCACATGGGTGCCTTCATTACAGTAATCTGCAAGACAATGCTGTAAACTATCACCCAAAGCTGTTCTAGACAATGTTTAGGCCTTTCTTAAATAGGAAATTTTATGCCACTTGGGAAGGTTCTAAGTAATGAAACTTAATACCTAGGGCCGAAAGACCCTAACAATACATATAGAGTTAGCAAAATACATATTTGATAGTTATTTTAGATATTTTGGGTAGCCTAACTTTAGAAGGCCATAACTCTTGAATCGTCACTTTGATTGGCTATTATAACCACTTTTCATAAATGCCATCTTGTGATCTACAGGCTCAAAATTACACAAGTGCCCTTTTGTTGAGTTTTTGGACCTCATTTGGGCACTCTAAGGCCTCCAATAGTGAGCCTAAAGTTTTTTAACAAAATTTTCCACCAAAAATCCACAATAACTTCTCTGATACTTAAGTTGGAGCAATAAGATTCTTATGGTATGCTTATAACTCTATAATGAACTTTCATATAGAAAATGATAAAATTTTGAGCTCGTATGACAAACTTACTAAAAATAGCGAGTTCCCATAAATAGTAACCACCTTGTCTACTAGTCCTTATTAAAATAGAAAAGACTAAAAAGAGAATATTTTTGGGTGATGCAAGATTGCTCTTACACCCAGGATACTCCTACATTAGATACCCAGGGAAATTTGAGAAGTGACTCTGTCATGTCTCAGGTGTTTAGAGGAAAATCAAGATGGCTAACCTCCTCCTTTGCTAGCCATGATGAATCTTCTAATTGCCTTTCTTTCTATTTGACCAGGTATTCCTCATAAGTTCTATTCCTTGTACTTTTTCCAATATGACTATCTAGTATCTCCTCAATCTCCTTTGTAGTCAAACTAGCTGCTGGAATACTCTACTATGCGTCTACAACTTCATCTCCACCACCTCCTTCATAATACTCTGTCAAATCTAAAATATTAAGTTCTGGCAAAATATTCAATTCAACAGGCACCTCCACTTCATAAGCATTTCTAGTATCATGCCTTTTCACTGTCTTGCATGGTCCAACTTCTTCATCTTCAGCTTATAATATGTACCTATTGGAAAACACTCTTTTCTCAAATGAACCATGACTTCATCACCAATCTAAAATTCCTTATACCTCCTTTTCAAATCTACCTTAACTTTATACTATGTATTCATCTTTATGATGTGCTTCCTTACCTCCTCATGGATGTTCTTCAAATGGTCAAAAAATTCTTTTTCTTCAGCACTAGTTGTCTCTTCTTTATCCAACTGCCTCAATTCAGAAGTATTTTTGGGACTACTCCCATATACAATCTAGAATGGTGATTTACTAGTACTCCTATTGACAGATTTATTGTATGCAAACTCCACCTGTGATAAAATTAGATCCCATCCTTTTGGCTTGTCTCCAACCAAACATCTTAGGAAGTTTCCCAAATTGCAATTCACAACTTCTGACTGTCCATTAGTCTGTGGATGATGTGATGAATTGAACTTCAACTCTTTCTTCAATTTCTTCCACAATGTACACCAAAAATACTCAAAAAATTTGGTATCTTGTTCTGAAACTATACTCTTTGGCAGGCCATGTAGTCTCACCACTTCTCTAAAAAATAACTCTTCCACATGAACAACATCACTAGTTTTCTTGCAAGGAATAAAAAGTGCCATCTTTGAAAACCTATCAACCACCACAAAAATAGAATCATGCTCACACTATGTCCTCGGTAATCTAAGAACAATATCCATGCTGACATCCTCCCACAGCTTCTTTGGTACAAGTAATGGCTGATACAACCCTATATTTTGCTTCACTCCTTTCGCCATCTGACATACTCTACAACTTTGTACAAAATTCACATCTTGCTACAATTGTGGCCAATAATAATTCTTAGCAACCAAATCTATGGTTTTATCTCTAACAAAATGTCCAGCCAATGCTCCACTATGCTTCTCCTTGACAAGATTCTCTCTCATTGAACTTTTGGGAATGCACAACTAGATTCTTTTGAACAACATACTATCTTGGATCATGAAATCCAACCACTTTGTCCTGTCAAGTGTAACAGGTTCTATACAAATCTTTCATGCTATTGGTGTTTTGAAACACATAGTTTCAAATTACTCTGATGAGAATAAGGTACATCTAGGGGCAACTACTTCCCATTTTTAATATATTTTTCCAAACACTGGGCCAACTATAAGGCTAGACCCTTCTTCTACTTTAGGCTCTACAAAACCTAGACATGTGTACCTCAGATTCACTTATATGGTACCAGTGCTAAAACATACACTTGAATCTTGACAAAGCAGATAAAATCTTTAATCTTCTAACACTTATGCATAGATCTCGAACATGGAATAGCTAATAACATGACATAAGAAATTGCTAAGCTAAGTGAGAGCATCACATTTTGGTTTTTCAACATGAAAGGGAAAAAAATTGATTAATGATGTTGATTTCAACAAAACCCAAGATATGCAATAATAAGAACAAATTGATCCTGTAGCTGATCAATGCCTTATCTATTGGGAAATTCCATGAATCAAACACATACATCTATGATACCAGTGACATATTCCATACATCAAGATACTAGATCTGTCTAACCACTTTGTGAATCAGAGATCAGCGTTCATAAAGACCTCATTCTTATAAGTATCCTTCTTAAATAACTAGCAACCTTGTCAAACACATCAAGCATTTACTTGGCCCTTTGTTCCAACAAAAAAAAAATATTAGACATACAACCTTAAAGGGATGCAAATGGGTCTTAGTTCTCTATCCTTAAACCACATAAGATTACAGATTCAAGAGGTAGGAGATGAGAATCAAAATGAAACTAAAGAGATTTTGCTCATTTTTATTCATTTCCTTGAAACTATACATTCATATGCATGAAATTAAAACATAGAAATGCGTAACATATCAAAACTAGCTATATTATATTCACTACTACTATTCATACAAGAGAAAATATGCTGAAGAATGTGGTGTCATAGTGATGAGAACACATCAAAACTGGAACCCTGGTTTCACAAATCTAAGAACACTTAAGATTGAAACACACATGGTATCACAATAGTGAATCATTTTTCTCCAAACACTAGAACCAACCATGTGGTTTCACAGTCTAAATTGCTAACCCCTACAATGGAAGAGAAAGAGAATGATATAAAGGAAGAATGGAATCCTAGATCTGACATGAAGATGACATGTGTCCACTTGAATCTCCATCCTTTGCTATTGTAAAACATCTTTCCTCTTTCTACCCTTGAAATTTGATTTAGTTTTCATTATTATTCTGTAACCAACTTGGAAATATATTTTAAGAATGATGAAAACCCTTGCGTCACCAAAATATCTTGAATGCATCAAGAAATGTTGATAAAATTTGGATTTAACTAACTCAAAGGTGACCAATCTCGCCCATAACTGCATTTTTACTGCCTTTTATGCACATTCATCTCATTACCCTGCTAGAAATTAGTTTTGAACTTTAATACCTGAATGCGGTTGCAAACTGAGAATCTAGGAGAAAACCTCAAATAACCTAAATAGACAACTTCTTGTGCAAAAAAAAACTCTAGAATATGAAAGTTCATCTTCTCCTTGTTCCAATAATATATAATATCACTATATTAGCTTACCAAAAACTGCCATACTCTAGTTTTGAAAAATATACCCTTGGCATGGCTCTCTGGTCTGAAACTCACTTTTCAAAAATCTAAAATTTCTAAAGTTCAAACTTTAGAATATATCCATTTTTGAATTTAAAAATTTTGTATGTGCCTTTTCAAAAAATATTTAAAATTTCATATTGTTCAAAACATTTAAATTTTTTTTCTCAACATGCATTTCAGGTCAAATCTAGTTTGACCATCTCCACCACGTGGAAACATGCCATTGGTCAATGTTTTCCATGTCCTCATCCACCTGGGTGCCACATGGCACCCTCTAATTTTCTCACCAGTTACTGCTATGTGGCAACTTCTCATTGACTATTCGATTGTCTTGTCACTACATCGTCATCGCTTTACCTACACCCACCACGTCACCACCACGTAGCACTAAGAGTTGCATCTACCATGTCACCATAGACTAGGGTCCACTACCACATGGCAGCTAGGAACTTCCTTGCTTCGCTTAACTTTTGCATATCTTCAAATTGTGGGGAAGTGCCAGCTGTCGGATCTTGCCACATGGCAAAATTTGGAGTGCCCATCTCAAACTTGCCACGTTATAGCTATCTTGAAATCCATGCCAGGTGTCACAATTTGATTCACTTGTTTGATGCCATGTGTCTCCTTGCAATTGGTTCTTGGGTCATGTCATCATTTGACATCATCATCTGTCATTTCGTCGACTATGCAAAATTCCTTCTGACCGGCCACGGGTGGAGCCCTTGCATACGAGCCTTGCTTTATAAAAAGGCCTATCTTATAGACATTGAGTCTATTGTGTGATTTGGTATTTAAATAACAAAAAGAGTGTCCACACTGTGAATGTAGGACAAAATTATTTCATTATCTTTCTTTTTAAACTACTACTATTCCTTTCCTCTTTCCTTTGACTGAAATTGAACACTCTCAAGGACACCTGATTTGGTCTTGATGAGGCAATGCCTCCAATTGCATACAGTAAGAAACTTCCAAATACTGGAGCATCATTATGTTTTCTAGGAAGCTCAAGTCTTCCTTTGACATCGACTACAATGATCTTTCTTCAAATTACCAAGCCATGGGTGTAGAGTATAGACTTCTTATCTTCCCTTTCTAGCCCTCAAATTGTGAGTGACTCTCTTAACATGTGGCAACATTCCTCCTACCACTTTAACATGAGTGCTTCCTCCTTTTTGTTTTTTCTGTTGAGATGTCTTTTCCTTAGCGTACCAAATTCCACATGGGACTAACATTCATGCCAACAATGGAGAAATTGGCTTAGATTACAGATTTTGTGAGCTCAGGGAAAGGTAAGTGTGAAATTTGAATATAGCCCATGCAACAAAGGACAAGAGTCATGAGAATGGTCATTGCAAAATGTAAGCCAGTTAACATACTTGCAAAAGTATATCCATATCTAGCTATTAGAGCTTTATTGACCATAGTAATCCCCACAAATGTACTAACATTGAACATCCAGGATGCCTCGTTAAGAGTAGCCTTCCTATTTTCTTTACTTGTAGGTACCATCTCTCTCTCTCTCTCTCTCTCTCTCTCTCTCTCTCTCTCTCTCTTTTCCCTCCTTCGATATTGTACAGAGTTGATCTCATTTCAAAAGATGTAGATGAAGCACTCCATCGCCAAGGTTTTTGGCATATTGCTGGGATCTTTTTCCCTTTCTTGATCAGTAGTCCTTCATTCAATCCCTCCTATTCAAATTGCTACCTATGAGTTGCCACCTGTTATTAGGGACTGGAGAAGATTCATAATAAATATTTATGTCTCTCCCCTAAAAATCTCGTAATCATGACTTGGAACTTTGGTGTGTGAGTTGCTTCATATTTGAGTGTTAGGATCATAGCATTGTAGAGATGGTGTGTTATCAGTTGTCTCTACCACATATAAAATGTTCCATTTCATCTTTCTTATTCTCAGGCTATTGTTAATTTTTACATCATGAAAAAATCCACCTTGCTAGCTTCTGGTAATTAATTATCCCTCTAGCTTTGCCTATGTTATAGTTCAACATGTAGATCCCCCACACATCCATTTGATTTTGCATGACAATATGCATACATAAAGAACTTATAAAATTGATGTCATTATAATCATTCATTTTAAAACATCCTTTATCCTCATAAATATCATAAATATGATGAAATTAGTGGGGCCCAAAGTGGGTCCGGCTAATTTTTTTTTGTTTTCGAACAATTGACATCTTAGAGTGGCCTACTAAACACCTTGCACTGATTTGAAACAAAATTGACCTTTGGAAATAATTTCAAAATTCATTTTACATTTTTCTATAGACTTGTCAATATTGTGCCTAGAGGTCCTTTGACCAGCTTTAAAAACTGACAAAAACACCTGGCTAGGCTCTAAAATGAAACGTATTGATTCTTTGTTCCACATACTTGCACCTTGTCAAATCTCATCTCATGAAAAATTCTTAGTAAAAAGTTATTGATTGTTAAAGTTGCCCTCTCAGAACTACCTGCAAGCAAACATGTCAGAAAACAATAAATTGTGTTCGGATATGGCTTCAAAAACAAGGCAAACTAACAGTTGGGTGCATGAAAACTGGGGAATTGGTTCGCTATCATGAGGAAAATATAAATCTATGATTAGGGCTCATGAAAAATCATAGGGTGAATTTGGAGAACGGTCAAATTGGGCTACTCAGATTTGTAGGATTGGAAACACTGGCAAAAAATTGGTTTTTGCAAACGAAATGGACCTGGAAAAGTGTGTAAATGGATTCGTCAAGATTTGAAAATTGACACACTTGAAGTATTTTTGGAGTTAAAAAAATGGTGCAATCCATTTGATCTCACCTATTATGGATTCAGAGATATGACATCATGAACAGGGGTACTGACCAATCTGCAGTTTATGGCACTTGTAAAATATCACAAATTGTATTTGGAATCACGTTCAAAAACTAATCAAACGGATTTTTCATAAGCTCAAAATTGAAATGTATCAAGTCTCTAACAACTAGAATGGAATGCAAAAATAATTTTATCATTTCAATCAATTGGGTCAAAGTTATAACTGGTCAAATAGGGCGACCCAGAATTCAGAATAGTTTGCATGAACATGACAACACTAAATGACCAACTTTGAGGGATTCAAAACCTAGTCAAACAGATTTGAAACAATTCAAAATTTGAAATATAGGCTCTTTGGTATGGACACTAAAAACTCCCTAAGCGACAAGTCATGAAACATTACAGGGTGCGAGATATTCAAATGCAAAGTGCAAACATGACATCCTATCGCTATTTGACACATATGTGAAAATGCAAAATTGGACAATGGTCAAAATGAGACTTCACTGAATGACTTAGAATGACAACTTGTCTTCTTGGGGTAGGTGGATATACTGAACGCAAGGTGTTAGAAACATTAAAAACCTTTTAGGCCTCACAAGTACAACTAGGTACACTTGCATTAAAAAACGCTTATAGGACTTGATTTTTCAACGGTACTCAAAATCAGGGCTTCAATTTTTAGTGCCAACACACACTTCACCAAAATTAGAATTATTTGTATACAATGTACTGAGTTCTCTGAACCCAACCACCTCTATTTGCATTTCTGTCAGCAAAAGTTGTCTTCTACTAAGAGCATTTACAACTTTGTTAGAATTCCAACTCCTATTTTTCAAAACATATGTATAACTCTGCAAAAACTCAACTCACTTTAAATTCTTTTGGTTCAATTTTCCTTGACTGTTCAAATATTACAAAGCGTGGCAATTAGTATACAAAACAAACTCTTTAGGAAGAAGATAGTTTCTCCACTTCTTCAATGCTTGAACTATAGCATAAAATTCTTAATCATAAACAAAATATTTTCTTTTTGTATCATTCAATTTCTCACTGAAATAAGAAATAGGTCTACCTTCTCAGCTCATAACAATTCTTATTGTAGTACCACTAGCATCACAGTCTACTTGAAACACCTCGGTAAAATCAGGAAGTGCTAAATCAGGTTGCTCAATAACTTTTTGTTTCAATAGATTAAAACTCTTATCTTCTCCTACAGTCCATATAAATTCTTTCCTATCCCCTCATTATTTTAGTCAAGGGTCCACAAATACTACTAAAACCTCTTATAAACTTTTTGTAAAAATTAGCCAATCCATGAAAAGATCTTTACCTCTATTGCACTCCTTGGAGTAGGCCATTCAAGGATAGCCTTCACTTTCTTTGGGTCCATTTGTAGACCTTCTACTGAGACTATAAATCTTAAGTACAACAACTCCTTTACAAAACTACACTTCTTCAGGTTTATTAGTAACTTTTCTTCCCTCAACTTATCAAACACCTTGCAAATATAGATCAAATGCTCCTCCAATGTCTTACTAAAGATCAAAATATCATCTAGGTAAACAATGACAAACTTACCTAGAAACTCCTTCAGTACCTCATTCATGAGCCTCAGGAAAGTGGTTGGTGCATTGGTTAGCCCAAAAGGCATGACTAACCACTCATACAATCCTTCTTTGGTCTTGAAAGTAGTATTTCACTCATCACCTTCTCTAATACAGATATCATGGTACCCACTCTTTAGATCTATATTTGTGAAATTCTCAGCTCCACTCAAATAGTCCCATCCATCCTTGGCAATGTAAATAAGTACTTGATTGTGATCTTGTTGATAGTGTGAGAATCTATGCACATCCTCCACTCTCCATTTTTCTTTGGTGCTAATACAATTGATACAAAACATAGACTCAGACTCTCTCAAATCAACCCCTTTTGCAACAACTAATGAACTTGCTTGTTCAACTCTTCACTTTCTGCTAGTGTCATTTTGTGCACTACCTTGTTTGGAAAATAGGCTCCCAGAACCAAATACATATGGTGACTGATCTTCCTCATTTGGGGCAATCCATTAGGTACATTCTCTGATACAATATAAAAAAATCCTCCTAAAATATCTACAACTTCTATAGGTACCTCCTCTACTTATTCTTTACCATCTTTTGGAATTATAGAAAAACACACATGCTCATGCTTCATATCTTTGAGAAACTCTTTTCCATCAATAAAATATATTTTGGCAGCACTACATACCTTTTCTTCTTTATCCTTCAATGACTTCAACTTATGTTTGACTCCATCCTTGGTTAGAGTGTAGGTATTTGCTCACCCATCTTGCATAGCATACCTGTCAAATTGCCATGGCCTACCTAGAAACATATGACATATGTCCATAGGTATGATATGACATAATACCTCATCTTGGTAGCTTCCAATCTTGAACTTCACTGAGCATTTATCATTTACTCTGACCTTGTGGTCATCTTGCACCCAAGCAATACAGTATGGATGTGGATGTTTCTTCCTCTTTAGCTTCAACTTGGTGACCATCATTTCTAACACCATATTTTTAGTACTTCAACCATCAATGATCACATCACAACACTTATCTTCACATCTAAACCTTGTGTGAAATAGGCTTCTTCTTTGATTAGGTTCATTATCACCACTTAGTAGGACTCTTCCCTTAACTAGGACTTCTACTCTTTCAACATATTTAGAATGTGAGGATCTGACATCTTCATCAACATGTGTAACTTTGGCCTGGCCTTCTATTCTTCAATCTATTCTGCCTTGGCATTGGGAACATTCAAATTCTCCATGCCCTTCTTCTCCATAGTGAAAACATTTCCCACAGAAGCCTCCTCTTCAAGAGCCTTGTCCTCTGCCTCTTCCTCTCTAATCTCTATTGTTTTAATCATGGAAATGATTGGAATTGTTTCCCCTTTGGTTCTGATTGCTACTTCTAGCCTCATCCTTATTCTTCTAATCATTATTACGACCACCATAAGATCATCCACTAGATCTTCCACCGTGACCTCTTCCACTATTCTTGTTGTCAAACTTCTTGTTCAGTTTCTCCTCAACTCTTAGGGAAAACTGGTATGCCTCCTTAATATTGTTCATTCAAACCAGACTCAACTCATCCTAAATACTCGACCTTAACCCATTAAGATAATGGGCCACTTTCTCCTTATCATCTTCTACATGGCCAGTTCTAATGAGAACTCGATAGAACTCTTCGGTATACTCTTGAACAGATTTTATCGCTTGCTTCAACGCTTGCATTTTTTTCAAAAAATCAAGCTCATAATCCATCAGAATAAATTGTTGCTTCAATTTAGGTATCATCTGATCCTAGCTAGTTATTTTGTCCTTGCCCCTTCTATTGCACTCCTAGTAGACCTCCTGCCACTAGATCTTTGCATGTCCCTTCAGTTTCACCTTCACAAACTTGACCCTATCAGGATCCTCAATATCTTTTTACTCAAAGTACTCCTCTAATTCATTGATCCAATCGATCAGCTCCTATGGTTTAAGATTTTTGGAAAATTTGGGAACCTCAAACTTAGGTCTTTTTGCAATCTTGGAGATGGCCTTAAAAAGCTTGTCTTCCTCTGGGTTTAGAACCGCTTCTGCTTCATCATTTTCTTCTACTTCATCCTCATCCTCACTTTCATATCTTATAGGAAGATTTATTCCTCTACGCATTTGTTCTTCCAAAGCTTTCATTTTTTTTTGGAGAGCTCTAAAACCCTAAGGTGTAACACCTATAGCTCTTTCACTATGCTCTCTTCGTGGAGGTATTATTGTATTTCCACTGATACCCTAGTGTAAATTGCCTCACAATCGACAATCTTTCTACATGCTCAACCCAAACCACAATTTTGGTGTGGACTGCCTCACAGTTGGTGATCTATCCATACACTTAAGAACTCTAGCTCTGATACTACTTGATGAAGGGTGCTCCCTTTAAAACCATAAACTCGTAACAAAAACAAAGAAAAAACAATAAATGCGAGAAAAAAAATGGACTTCTTATTTGCACTGCAAATGCAAAATTATAGAATTCACAATTACAATATGCTAACCCACATGGGTGCTTCATTACAATAATTTGCAAGATAATGCTGTGAACTATTACCCAGAGTTGTTCTAGACAATGTTCGAGCCTTTCTTAAATAGACAATTTTATGCCGCCTGGGAGGGTTCTAGAAAATGAATCTTAATACCTAGGGCTTACAGACCTTGATAATACATATAGAGTCAGCCAAATACATCTTTGACAATTATTTTAGATATTTTGAGTAACCCAACTTAGGAAGGTCATAACTCTTGAACCATTTCTCTTATTAGCTATTATAACCACTTCTCGAAAATGCTAGCTCTTGATCTATAGGCTTAGAACTATGCAAGTGCCCTTCAATTGAGTTTTTGGACCTCATCCAGGCACTCTAAGGCCTCCAACAGTGAGCTTGAAGATTTTTCTATAAATGTTTCCATCAAAAATTCATAATAACTTCTCTGATACTTAAGCTAGAATAATGAGATTTTTATGGTAGGCTTATAACTCTATAATGAGCCTTCATATAGAAAGTGAGAACATTCTAAGCTTGTATGACACACTTACTAAAAATAGCAAGGTAAAAGTACAAAGTTGTGTCACCTTTCAAGCTAATTTATCAGAGCGATGGAATCTGAGTATTTATATCTAAAAATCAATTTTGTTCAAACATGTGATCTAAATAAATTTAGTCTAGCTAAGTTATATATGGTATCACACTTTTCCAATTGGAAATGTCTATTAAATGCATGTTTTATACTACTTTTATCCAAATACTAAAAAAATTAAAATTATTTCAGAAAAGTGGCATTTCAATAACTCTTACTATTTTTTATGATATTTTTTTAATAACATATAAACACCATTTTATAGAGCTCAAAGTCAGGAACATTGTCATATAGATCTTATAGTGTTTTAATTAGATATAGTATATTGTAATTAAAAAATTCTACAAACATGTATTTTAACACTCGAAAAGATGTTGATTTTGGCAAAGAAAAAAAATATTAAATCATATCAAAAAAATAAAAAATTATATGACGTTCTAGAGAAGAGTCCTCTTCTAGAATATATAAGTTTTGTCATGGTTAGAATATAGTTGTTTTAAAAAATGTGGTGGGAGATGAAAACTATCGATTTTAAGTGAGTTGTAGTATACTGAACTATTACCAACCACAAATTTCAATAAACTAATAACATTCTATACTTGAATACTGGCAAATGCTGTTGTAAATTTGTGGAGGAAATATGTCAAATAGTTCACAACCACCTATCGTAACTCTAGGATTTACACTTCTGATGTATTTTTTTTAAAAAAAATTGCCATACAATCTTGGAATAGTGATTAAAAGACATTATATCATATAGTTATCCATCAGTCATTAACATGCCTGAACAACAAGGTAATTCTGAAATTTAATTACTGATAAAGACAATGCACAAATACTGGTTTGAAAGAATCCACCCGGAAATGCAATTCTAACTATGGAGACCAGTGATACCCCACAGAGATAATAGTGTAGACCAACTCAGCAGCTATAAGAAGTTATGAAACAAATTGCTTATTCCAGTAATGTCTCTAACAATCAGAACATAGCATACAACCAAAAACAAAGTTAGGGAAAGAATGGTCACAGACCCGACTTGCTGGAGAATACTGTTGAACACAATTGAAGGTCGAGCTGGCTCTCGTACATGCACAAAAACACCTTCTCTTATCCGACTATCCTTGTGATTAATGCTGTAGCTTACCCGAGTGCCCACAATGCCTTAGCCTTCTTCTTATTTGCCTTGCGAAAACTCCTAGATACCGTTGCTGTAGCAAACTTGTGCTGTGAATGTTGCCGCGCGTTCCAGCAAACCCCTGTCTTTGACCTTCGCACATTGCTATTAACAAGGACGTGAATTCTCTTCTCATTGTTAATGGCTCACGACCCATCTAGTGGAGACGACTGCTAATATCGAGATGTGAAATGATTAGTATTTGCTAGCAACCAAACTTCACTGCCTTCGAAAAAGACCCTATTTTGGGCATGACCAGGCAGTTTTGGGTCCAATAAAAATAACCTTAGATTGTATCTAATTCACACGAAAGCTTCTCTCTACACATATGAAGTCTAGCTGAATAATAACTAAAGAAAATGTGATTCAAATGGTACCACCACAACTGGTATACTCACTGTGTCTTCCAGTTCACTGTTCTTCTTCTAATGCAAGTTGGAGTAGTTGATTCAAATGTAAACACAAATCAATAGATCAAAAAATACCAAGCTTAAACCCTGTACTCCATACTTGACTCCGAACTTGAATCATTTAACCTTCCTTATTGCCAATTCTGCCCATTATCTTGTATTGAAATTTTTCAGGAAGCTTGGGGTGTTGTCTAGCTCCTTCTATGTTTCCAGACTTGAGGGGTTTCATCCTCAACGTCTCAGACCAATCACATCAAAGCAACCAGAACTCAAAATGCTTATTTATAAACTTCTTGTGTTAATCCCAATGAAAACTCATGCATTTATAGCCTCGAAATGAGGGAAAAGTACCACGTGCAAAGAATGTGGGATTAAAAAGTCATTTTCATCCTATAGCCACTTAAAGCTATTTATAAAGTAAATAACTTTAACACATTAAAGTGACTTAAATCTGTACCTTTAATAAAGTCCTGGAATATATTAAATTAAATTCTCCTTTTTGTGACTGGATAGCATCCTGCTTGAAGTTGATATTAATCTATCCGGATGTGGAGATAGATTAATTCTGTCACTCAGAACTAAAATTGAGAAGGGGACATGACATGAGTTGAAATTTGAATCATTATAAAAAAGAAAATATAGGTCTAAAACCATTTTTTTTTTTTTGAATGTTCTAGCTATGTATGCTATCTATAACATAGTTTGAGATCAACATTAAATAATTTTATTTCCATATAATTTTGTGGTGGGAACTAGATCCCTAATTTTTAGCATTTTTCAGCAGCTAAAAAATCATGTATAAAAATTAGAAAAATGTATCAATTCTTATTCCAAATAATTATTAAAATTATAATCCTAAACTTCATCAATTTCTACACATTTTATTAATTTACTTCATTTTCAAATTCTAAATAATAATACCAATTTTATGTCATTGAAGGTGAATAGTTATACTTTTGTTAGTCTTTTCCTTTACAAAAGGGTGACATAGGTGTGTGCTTTTACCGAGCAAGTTCTAATAAATAGTAACCACCCTATCTACTAGTCCTTATTAAAATAGAAAAGAGTGAAAAGAAAATATTTTTGGGTGATGCAAGATTGCTCTTACACCCAGGATGCTCCTGCATCGGTTTTGTTGGCCATTAGTTTTCAAAGACATTACATCTACACAATCTAGTGCTTGATCACTATACATAATAGCTTGTAAGTTAGTGGTAAGTCACATTACATAGATGACACATCTTTAAGGGATTCTCTCAGGTTGTTTGCATAGCTTGTCCAATCTTCCACATTCTAGATACATATTTAAATCATAATGCTTTGATGACATTATTCATTCCAAAGCTCCCAATTTGGTAATTATAGAGTATGTATACAAAGGTGTGGAATTTATCTTTACATTTACATCTACCAATGGATTTTGACAAAATGTCATTTGGTGAGATAAACATTTCCATGTCATTATGTTAATAACCCTAATTCATTGTGTTAAAAGAGATGCATTGTTGATCATGAGGGAATATGTGTAAAATCACACTAATTCATACATGTTAAAAAAGATGCATTGTTGTCAAATTATGCACTATCCTTGAGTTATCACCTTTATTAGTCAAGAGATGTATTATGTTAACAAGGGAATAGGTGTTTAATTGGAGGGAATGAGTGGATCATACATGTTAGAAGAATCAATGAGAATGTGTTGTGTGGATTGCTGATAGAAATGTTCTTAGGAAGTCTTGTTAAGTTATTGGTAAGTTATAGTTGTTTGTTTGAACAAAATATTTGTGAGTGAGTTGTGATAGAATATAGGGTGAGAAAAAACTTGAAAACATTGGAATTGATTGTAGGGTGAAATAGGATAAAATCAATAGCTTAATGGTGTAACATGTTTGTTAGTTATGGTGCTAACCAGTTGATCAAAGGTTTGAAATGATCACAATAAAGTATTATTGAATATTGGGGTTTGGTAAGTAAGATAGGCATTGTTACAAGTCAATAAGCATAGTAGGACTAAGTACTTGATCTTAGATCCTTAATGGATGTGGGAAGTGGAGTCTCAAATGAAGTTGGGTTAGTCCTTACCCAAGAAGGACATTATTTGTGGGTTTTGTAAGGTGTTAAGGATTATGTGACTATGCTTGCATCACAATGACAAGATGATTTATAAGGAAAAATGGAGGCATTTTCTTTAACAATACAAGAACATTTTCTCATAAAGTTTAATGACAATTTCACAACAACCATGCAATGACAAGATAGTGAGAGTTAAAAAGACTATCAAAATATGTCAAAATGTCCAAAATTGAAAAATGTTACAAAAATGGCTTTTCTAACATATGCATTTAAAGTTATCAAAAAGAGTTTAGTCATTCAATCAACTTGGGAATTGGTTGAATTTGTTTCAAAGTGATTTTTAATGGTTTTAAACAGCCTCTTTGGTTTGAGGGAAGACAAAGATATGAAGATTGGAGTAAAGTTTAATGACCCGATCATTCCATGTATTTGTTAAACATTGCAATAGTATCCTCACTCTAGTCTTTTTTATTTCAAAATTTTCCTTGTATCATTATGTTTTACTATTCTCTTATATGATAACTATTTATGGTTTTAATTCTTAATTATGCTAAATATCAACAACAACCAACTACTAGTTTATACTGTAAGCCACTAGTATTCAATTAACAAAACATTCATTAATTTATTTTTCCCCAACTCTTGTTCTTGTTAAAATTTAACTAGATGCATGAAATGAACTGGTTGAACTATATAATTAAGAATATTTCCTTGTATACAAGATAATAATCATTCAATATGAGATATGAATTTATCATGGCAATTTTTTCCACTTTTACATTAATGACATGGAATGTTCAGGTAATTGTCCTCCAATATTCAAGTCTTTTTCTTCCCTTGACCCAAAGAGGGACTTTTAAACCATTAAAAATTAGTTTTAGTTGAACTCAACCAATTCATAACTTGGTTGAATGACTAAACTCATTTTGAGAACTTTTAGTAAAAATGTTGCAAAGCCACTTTTACAAATTTTGTAAATTTGGACATTTTGACACATTCACATTACAATTACCTTTTCAAAGAAATTGCTTTATAACCTTATGAAATAGATTCTAATAAACATGAAAAATATAGCTATACTCAAACATGATAAGAGTGATCTTTTTTTAGCCCCACTACATGCTTTGACCAAGAACTGGTCTTGGTTTCTCTATCTTCTCAAAGCACAGATAGCACAAGGAGGAACTAGGACCAATTCTCAGCTATAAGTACATTTAATAAAGATATAAGGCCAATAAGACCAATTTTCTTTGTTCTTAAAATTAAAATTCTAAGGCTATTAGGCCAACTTTCTTTGTAATGCCAATTCATACTTACATGGTTAAAGTTGGTAAAACTAGTTGAATGTGGTAGAGAAACATGGGAATGATGTTTTTAAGTTAATTTAGCCATACTTGGAACATCCATGAAGTTATAAGGGTCATTTTAATGTCAATGTGTCAAAATATTCAAAATTGCAAAATATTGCAAGAATGGCTTTTGCACAATTCACATTAAATATTTCAAAAGGAGTCAAGTCCATAGGTTTCTATTGAATCCTTCCTTGCCTTGAAAAATCCTCAAGCCTTTAATTTACAACCACAATTCCATATAATGATTTTATTCACATTTCTACAATGTGCAAAGAGTCTTGATTAGGAATCTACAATTAGTGGACAAAAAATCATGAAATGACCTTTATTATGCCTTTAAATCCTTAAAAACCTACTATTAGCCTCTTAAGCCATGTTTTTCCTATAAAGAAACTTACTATAACTTTTCATTATTAATGCATCTTATTGCATCTAGGGTACTAATGACCCATTTTACAATGTTACTAAAATATCAAGAATCTTATTGATCCAAATTCATTTCAATCTCTATTAGGCTTTGAATGAAGCAAAAATATCAAGAATTACCATATGATCATTGACAAGACTCAATACAATGAGCTTAATCCAACAACCTCTCAAGGTATTTTAACATATCCATTATCAAATCAATAATCCACCATAGTCAAGTTCAAGAATCATATTCAAGTTGGAAATAGAAGATTCATTTCATAATACCTTCACTTGCTGTTGACAATGATGTAGAGATTCCACTATCTACAAGAAGCAACACTAATAAACCTACCTCTCTCTCTCTCTCTCTCTCTCTCTCTCTCTCTCTCTCTCTCCAACCAAGATTATTAGTCATAAATGTTGATCACAATCTAGGGAGAATAAAAACTAATCCTTAAACCATATGTTTTCCCAAATAAACTCATATACAAGATGGAAATGTTCCTTCAAACCATAGTCACAAACTTTAGATGTTAAATATTCTCTTTGACAAAGAGAACCTCAAATCTAGCATTGTTTTTTTTAAAAAAATAGTATGAATACTGGTTGAGAGTAGACTTAGCAACAATTTGAAATCCTTGTGCTCATAATAAAGGTACTGGATGAATGAATATCCATTTAAAATTTTAATATTTACCATTCAAATAAACAAGATTATTGATCACAATGACTATCATTACCATGATGATTTCATCTGTATTTATAAAAATCATTGCATAAACCTCTCATAATTCCTTTGTTGTGCATGGTGTAGGGAGTAGTACTATCATTTCAACCTTATAGAAACTTCTTAATCCATTTTGAAGCTCTTGGACATCAATAATTGACAAAAAATTCCAATAAACCATTAAATATTAAAGATTGACAGTATAAGCTCACCTAGGGCACCCATTTTGACACTAAATCATTTGTCTAAACTAATGCCATCATAAAGACTAGTCAAGGCACTATCCCATGGAAAATAATCAATTTTTTAAATTAGTTTAAATGTAAGACATTATTAAATCCTTCCACATACCCCTACCATTAAAGATATATTTGGAACTTTTTTATGAAAATATCTATCTATCTATATTTACCATTCAAATAAACAAGATTATTTATCACAATGACTATCATTACCATGATGATTTCATCTGTACTTATAAAAATCATTGCATAAACCTCTTGTAATTCCTTTGTTGTGCATGGTGTAGGGAGTATTACTACCATTTCAACCTTATAGAAACTTATTAATCCATTTGGAAGCTCTTGGACATCAATAATTGACAAAAAATTCAAAAAAACCATTAAATATTAAAGATTAACAATATAAGCTTGCCTAGGGCATCCATTTTGACACTAAATCATTTGTCTAAACTAATGCCATCATAAAGACTAGTCAAGGCACTATCACATGGAAAAGAATCAAAATTTTTGATTAGTTTAAATGTAAGACGTTATTAAATCCTTCCACATACCCCAACCATTAAAGATATATTTGAAACTTTTTTAATGAAAATATCTATCTATCTATCTATCTATCTATATATATGAAAATTCTCTAATTTGAATTATAAAAATCTTTATTTATTTTTCTGTAATCTCAAATATGTTTTGAACTTGAACCTTGTTTAGTTCATTTCATGTGTCAACCCTATCAAGCTGCATGATAATTCAACCTGTAGATTCGGGCTTTGCAGTCATGCTCAGATTTATTTATTTTAAAAGGAGCTCTCATTTTGAAACCCCTTTTCCATTTTGTTGTTTCCCATGCATTGGCTTCATCCTTCATTTCATGATGAGTTTCCTTAGCTTTGAAATTATGGTTCTTGTTGAGGTGAGAGTTTGTTCCTTTTCTATAAAAGATTGAAAGCCCTTTTGTATCCATCCTCTATGTTACATAACTTTCTTTTGTGCAAAATGAGGATTTTTATATTCCCATCTCCATGACTTTTAGGTCCTTTTGGATAGTAGATTTGAGTGGGAATTGGAATTCAGAATTCTAAAAAATTCCTAATCCACTATTTGGGTCTGTAAATGGGAATTGGAATTCAGTGAAATGTGGATTCAGTGTCCCCATTTGACCCCCACAACAAGAATTCTATCTTCCCTCAAAATACTTGTTATTTGGAATTCCCATTTTAATTCCCATTTTAAATCCCATTTTTTGAAAATGAGTATTTCAACTAAAGTAAAATTTAATTGGGTTTGACATTTAGATGTCCATTTGCGAGCACCTATTTTTGTACATGTTTTTGAAATTTAATTGAGTTGTAAGCAAGTGAGTGAGGCATTTCAAGAAATGACATCCTCTGCATCTATTTTGGGCACCCTTTGAATGCCATTTTGTAAAAATTAGCAGTTGCCACTCGAAGGAATTAGAAAGATTATTGTAGAAATTTGTACAAATACAATTTTTTTAAATTGGGGGAATAATTTTGACTATTTTTGTACCTTCTCATATGTTTGGATTAAATAAAATTACTAGTAGTGCACATATCTAATTTCTTTTGTCTTTCTTTTAACTTTTTATTGAATTTTTATTTTGCAATGAACATCGACACTTTCAACATGTGTGGAGTTGGAAGCACCATGAATGCGTCCTTGAACAAATTGAAGATACCAATAGCCTTTCTCACTGTAAATTTTATATTCAATTTTAAAAACCATATATTTTTATTTTGAACCAAATAAGCTTGGAAAAAATAATTTTGAATATCAAATAATTTTGGGTTTGAACCAACCAGTCACAAAATAAATTCCAGAAAGTGTAATATGGATTTCAAGTTCCAAATCCCAAATCAAGGATTCTAAATTCCAATTCCTAAATTATATTTCATCAACCAAATGGGCCCTTACAATCCCATGTATTATTTCTACAAAATAAATGGTAACAAAGGCTCCATGGTTTTAATATATTTGATCCTCATCCTTAATTATTTTTAGTCAAATTTTCTTGTATTTTGTGGGCTTTCTCTATCTACACTTATAAGGGTTTTATGCCATTTTGAACCCTATGTATATTCTAGTTTATGGGATTTGGCATACCCCTTTGAATTCCAAGGACGAGGGTTCAATAGAAATCTTATGATCATATCCTCTTTCTCCATGTCCTCACTAGCAAATGGTACCAAGTGTTTGATAAAATTTTCTTATGAAATGTGACCATATTGCTTCCTTGAATGTGGATTATTTGAAACTCCTTGTTCTATTTTTGGAAACTTATTATGAATATACTTCTGAAGAGTGGAGAGAAAAATGAACCTCTGATTTTGAGGAAGGCCCTTACCCTTATGTTGTTGTCTAAAAACCTGTTACAATTTGGTCTCTTGAGCTATAGATTTGAGATTTGTCTAAAAAACCTCTCTTGTTTTGTAGGAAGTTTCTATCCCTCTATTTCACTAGTTTGATCTTTGGTGCTAGCTATGTTCCAGACATAATGTATCAAAAGTCAATTTTTTCTTCTTCTTCAGATCACCAAAACATGATGATTTTTTCTCAATTTTTTTATTGTTTTCAATTACAAAATATACAGATCATGAAGAATAGATGTTGAAAGTTTTAGCAAAATCTGTT
Organism: Cupressus sempervirens; assembly: GCA_028749045.1. Classification (NCBI taxonomy): domain Eukaryota; kingdom Viridiplantae; phylum Streptophyta; class Pinopsida; order Cupressales; family Cupressaceae; genus Cupressus; species Cupressus sempervirens. The sequence continues at coordinate 110,892,335 of CM053784.1, read as the reverse complement.
TTATTTTTGATTTTTTCAATTTTAGTCAAAGGTGCATTTTGTCTATAGGATAGCCACATCCTTGATCTTTGGTTGTCACTTTCATAAAAATGATTTGGAGTTTTGTCTTTTTTTTTTTGCTTGTATTGCCTGACACCATTAGAATTCCAAAGGTCAAGATGATTCTATATGATTTTTTTTGAACTGCTATCAAAATGGTGATGTCAAATAAATGTAGTAAAAAATTTGACAAACTCAAGGAGAATTCCAAAAAAAATCCAAATTCATAAAATGCGTCTCCTCCATAGAAATTATAGTGGGAATGTCGCCCCAAATGTATTAGTATTGTGTATATAATTTGACAAGATTTTGATAGTCTTATTCATATATTCATACTTTTAATATTGATGATAGTCTTGTCTATTAGTATTCTCACCTTTGATAATTGTGATAACATATAATACCTTTTACATTAATGAAATTTTCATATTATCTTTGACATCAACGATAATATTTCCAATAGTCTTGCCTTGCTTTTCTAGCATTGTTTGGAGATTAGTTACCACCTTGTATTCTATTTTAGATTGCTTGTTTTTGTGTGTTACCTTGGTGTCTACCTTTTTATCTTGGTGGGAGTGGTCCTTCGAGTTCCACTTGGTTGGGGGGTAAATGTGTTTATCATTGAGTTTTAGTTGTTTGTGATTGCATGAATGAGACTTTGTAATAGTGTTTGCATTCTTGCTACATTGAGAGATCTTGATTTTGTGCATGATGATATCGTATGCCATATTGTACTCTTATATGTACATTGATGTAAATTGTGCACTCCTTATGGGAGATTTTTGTAATAATGATCATGAAAATATAATTGTATAAAGTATTTTATGTAGGGAGTTTAGGTAAGATATTGTTATGAATATATTCTCTATGTAACTTGACCTTGTAAGGAGAACAAAATAAAGTTTAGTTAGAATTGAATAGGTTGTTGATTATAATTAGTGAATTTATGAATTTATGAGGCTATATACATGATGTTGGAATCAAGGTACTTAGAGGACCGATTTGATGGATTTTCTTGTTGATTTAGGAAAAAGTAACAGTAAAAAATATAGATTAGGAAGTATATTAGTGTATATGTTTATTGATGTAAATAGGAGTATGAAAAGAGAATAATAGGTTGGATAGAAGGTATATCATAATTGACTAATCTATAAGATTGTGATAATGTTTGTGTAAGGTAATCAAATCACTTATAGTATAGGACAAATTTTATAGATGATTATCTTGTAATTTTCTTGTGAATGATCATATAGTTAGGAATTGAAAAAGATAGTTAGAGTTAGTAATCTTATTGGTTAATTAATGCTAACGATTGAGATTAAGAAATGATTAGGTTTGAGTAAGTTAAAATGGATTAATCCAATGATCAAATGTTAATGATTAATTTGGTGGAAGAAATAATTAGGCATACTTGTTTAGTGCTCTTAAATAAACCTAGATAAAATATAATTAGTGGTTAATGAGCATATGGTAATGTGAGAGTTAGGTGTTACTACTACTTCCATTTATGTAACTTATATGACTAATGTAATTGACATTTAAGTAAATAATGCTATTTTATTTGAAAAATCATTGCACCTATATTTGGATTTTAATAGTATTGTCCTCTTAGGTTCCTTAATGGGATGTTACACTAACATTTTCATAAATATGCTCACTATCTTGAGCTTATCTTCATCACCATCTAGATCCATCAATTTTTAATGAGTTTTAACTAGTTGATCTCAATCCCAACACAAAAATTTCTAGTCATGCCAACAAAAACTACATAGTCTTTGTGAACAAATAAGAAAATGGGTTAGGTAGAAATCAATAGCAAAGAGAAACCAATAAATAGGTCAATTACAATGAATATCTATCTTGCAACCAACTAGAATGAAGCATCTATCTAAAAATATCATTTCATCATCTTCTAAAATGACCTCAATGTTGATCAAATTTTATTGTTCCTCTTCTTGAGCATCATCATCTCTCTAGGGAGGAGATTTGAGAATCTACTTCTTGTTCATTTTTATTTAGTGAAACATAGTTAACACTTTGACTTTGACTTTCTTTTGATTCTGTCTCAACCAAAACTGAAACTTCATTCTCTCATGTAGAAACTCTATTCACTTCCCTTGAGGATTTATCATTTTCTCTATACTTTTTCTCCTTTTGTGGATGTTCTTGAACTATAGCTTCTTTCCTTTTAGTTCGCAAGTCCTTGTTTATATTTTAACTCTTGTTCCTGTTAGGATGAATGCTGATGATATTACTATGGGGAAGTATATTAGCACTGTTAAAGACATGATTCAAAGCTTGCGTATGGTGTTTTTCATTGATGTCAACATACTAGTTATTCTATGAAGACTGACAGAGTTACAAAGGTAGAAGCATTTGGACCAATTTGAGGATTGAAGATAAGCTCATGTGCAATCAAGATTATATTGAACTATATGTCTAGATGCTACAATTAAGAGCGTGTACAAAAATATAAAAACTAAAAAAAGTTATGAAGATTTTAGTGAAGGCATATTTTAGAAAGCATTTTTGGAAAGCATGTACTGTTGTTTTGATTTTATCTTCTCACATAAATGGAATTGGCTTGAGAGGACTAAGATAGAGGTTGCAGACATGTTATAGATTCCTTGTTTTCAAGGGGTGTTGGAAATATTTTAGACTATGCTAAGTTACTAAGAGGGGAGGGGAAAATTAGTAACTTTTAAAACTTCTACAATTTTAGCTCTTAATCCAATAGTCCAATTAGCATTTAATTCTTCACATCTAATCTGATCTAATTGCATGCATAAGAAACTAAAAACATGAAAGCATTCATAACACTATGACACAAAGATTTGGTGACCCAAAAACCATCCAAATAGAAAGTAAAATTGGGGTGGGGATGATACCCACAAGCTTTAGTACTACAATATAAAGTTGGCCTATTAAGGGTTACATTGATCACCTCTGATGATCTACCCTGTTAGGAGCAAAAATGACTACTAGGTCCACCTTGTGAATGGATTTACAAACATACAATGAAGTATGCACTTGGTAAAGAGATTTACAAAAGACTATTAGGTCTACCTTGTTAAAGGATTTTGACTGATCCACCTATTAGGATGAAATAGTAGCTAATCTTTGGTTTGCAACTTGGTTTGCTGAATGAGATTCCTTTATGCACTAATCACCTTGCTGTGATAGATATGTCTTTGCTGCTCCTTATATTGATGTAGCCTTTGCAATTCACTCTTTCTACTCTTCTTTTATTATATTTGATTACATTGCATTCACATTCACACTTTTTGAATATGATACAATTCACTACATATATACCAATCCAATTATACAAATTGCAAAGTTGGCCAGAATACAAGTTTACAAAAATGTTACAAAGTCAGCCCAAATGAAGACACTTGAGTTCTAAAGACTGACTTGGTGAGGTTTTGATACTCGACATCACTATCAATGCTCAACATTATCATGCACTCAATAGACATAGAAACTCGATCCATATTGATCACTTCCAAAAAGTCTTGAACTCAGTTTGCACTGGTGACTCAGTAGATACTATGAAACTCATCATATAAATTGAATCACTTGTTTACCTCTACACAACTCAGTAAACACTATCACCTTGAGCTCAGTATAAACTAACTCACTTGGTTAACACTGAGTATCTCGGTTAACACTGGACTTGCATCACATAAACTACAAACTTGGTAAACACTGCACAACTCAGTTTGCACTAGTAAACTCGGCATACACTGAGATGCTCAGTTTATTCTATTGATCTTCACTATAACTGTAACTACTCAATAAACACTGGAATTTGTCCAAAGGACTCGGTAGCAACTATAGAACTTGATGGTAACTAAAATGCTTGGTAAACACTGTTAACTATACAATAAGCTCAGTAGCTATTTACAATTTGAATAAGTGTGTGTCACTAATAAAAAACATGACTAATATGTCAACAAACTCCCCCTTTGGCATTAGTGACAAAAACACTTATCATCCAAAATTGAATTCAAAAAGTTTTCGGAATACCTTTATCCATCACCATGTGATACTAGCTCAATAGAGTATATTATTTTTGAGATTTTTCAAAATTAATTTTGTAGGATATATATCTGTACATGGTAAGGTTCTTTCATACATTATACTATACATATTCTTACTATATACAACATATACTTACTGTACATATCTTTCTCCCCCATTATTTTTACAACTTATTGCATTTTCTCCCCCTTTTTGACATTAATGCCAAAGATTTATTCTATTTATTTACATAGTAATGCCAAAATGAGATAAATTTTTTGAGTGTACCTTAAGAATGATAGCCAAAGTTTTATTCCAATTTTCTTGTAGGACCTTACATGTGTGAAGTACAATCTACACTTTTGATGACAACTCTATCATGTGGTCTGCTATGGAGAACTTGTTGTCATGGATGAGAGTTTTGGAATGTGCAATATGTTTTTGCAGTGCATCCATATTGGGAAGAATCATGTTCGATATATCTACCAATGTAGATCTGATCCTTGCTTTTTCTCTAAGCAATTCTGCTTGCATATCTGTCAAAAATCTTATATTCTTAAAGTGTCAAAGCTTGAACTAGGGTCAAGTTGCAACTACTGAGCGCTTGACTTAAGATCTTCATCTATTTTAAACAATTTGTCCTTTATTTCCTTGGTAAAATCAGAAACATTACATAGCTTACCAAAAAGTGACGATACATTTGTACAAGATGCTTCCAAAGAACCCAAAATTGTAGAAAGTTCTACTTGATGGATAGCTATTTGTTGAGCAATGTGCTCCAACATTTTATTATCAAACTTCTTTTCTACCTTTTGCACTAGCTTATCCTACTCGTTAGTATCTTCATTAAACTTTTGAACTACCTCTACTAGCTGATACAAAATTGATTGTGAAGAATCAACCTCAATGCCTATGGCCTCTACCAAAATGTTCTTTGCATCCTCAATAATTTTGAATTCCTTATCTCTTTCCTCTCTTAATCTTTGCTCTTTGGCTATCTTCTGGAGGAGTTCAACAAATGACTGGATTCAGTCTGGAGTGAGCTTGGAAATGTCCCAATTTGGGATTACAATTTCCTCATCTAGATCTATTTCTTCCTCTATCTCTTTTTCTTTACTAAAAATTTTGTGCTTAGTTGAGCCTTGGTCTCAACTTTCCTTGCACTGATTGCTAGTGTGTCCAGAATAGAAATAATTGTAGACATACTAGGACTGGCTGTAAAAATTGATACTACACTTATTGAAGGAATATTAAAAGTAATACCTAAAGAATCCAAAATTGATGTAGATGTGTCCAAAAATGTTGTGCTCAAAATTGAAGTAGCCAACTCAGTAGAAGAGGGAAGAGTTTGTAGCTTGGTAGATGAAGTGGAGGTCACTTCAGTCAATGATGTGCTGAGTTGAATAGGAGCAAAGAATGATTGCAAATTTGGATTTTCACTAGTGGTCATAATCAATCTTGCTGGGGCTATCTCCATGCTTGATGTTGTCACTAGTTTTCTTGGAGAGTGAGGAAGTGAGGCAATGACTATTAAAACTATCTTAACTAGATCAGTTTCCTCATCATCTTGTGTTGCTTCCTCGGTAGCCTCTTGCCCTTTTTCCTTTTCATCATTAATGTTGTCAAAATGAGTTGCTTCTTCAAAATTTTCCTCTTCATCTTTTTCTTCTTTATCATCATCATCATCATCATCTTTTACATCAATAGGAAAATCACTCGGTTTATGTAAAAGATAGATATTTCTCCAAGTGTTTGTTGGATTCCTTATAACATGTTTAATATCTTTCATCAAAATCAAGAAAGTGTTGAATTTTAGAGTAAATTTTACTTCATTTTTCTTTAGTGACCCTTTTACCTCTACATCTGATATACTTGGTATAAGTTGCCTCAAAGTTTTTCCATAGATGTCTTTGATAGTTTGCATGGAAAATTCCTATCTTGGCCATTTACCCATTTTTTCCATCACTAGATCTTCTATTTGCTTCTGCTCTTCAACTATTCTGATTTCATACTTTAATGCCTTAAAGTTTGTTATACCGTCTCCAGCTTCCAGATCTTTCAATCTATCTTGGAAGGTGGGTGGAGGTTTTCTAAATATAATGTCTCCTCCTTTCTTGTCAATTTTCTTCCTAGAGAATCTTCTAGTAAATAAATTAGTGGATGACTTGGCTGGCTTGGTAATAATTACCTTGCCCTTCTTCTTTAATGGTTCTTCTTCCTCAAATTCTTCCTCATCCTCTGCTTCCTCATCCTCACCTTTTCCATTGGTCAACAAAAGGGTAGAAATTGATTTTAGTTTAGCAATTCTTTTATTTCCTTTGTTAACCACCTGAGGGAGCTTTATTTCTAGTTCTATTCTGGCTTTTGCTTCATCATATGTAGCCTTAGGATCAATTGGTTCATTAACCAGTGCCTCAATGATATATTTTGTTTCATCAATATTAACCTCATATCCAAGAGGTATCACCCATGCAATTCTAGGCTAAATTGCCTGAATGTATACTTTGTTAACGGATTATTCTTTGATGTCCTAATGCTTTCCATATTTTTGTTGAACTATCTCATTAGTAGCTTGACAAGGTCGAAAGATAGATTGTTCTTGACTACTTTGAATGCAAGGTCAACTGCTTCACATGCCACATTGTTTAATATGCTCGAGCTAGAATTTTGTGTGCAATAATATGGATTTAAAATTTCAATTCCATGTCTGTGACATTGCTAATATTCATTCCTCTATTGTCCCATTCTACTAGGGTTTTCTTTTCAATTTCAGCCTGACCTAGGGTTTTGGTCATTTTAACTTTGGCCAGCATTGGGAGACAAATGATTTGATGAATCATCTTCTTTGTGATCAATACTAGTTGCTCCAACCACAACTACCCATTATGCACCTGAATAAGGATAAACCTAATCCATTTTACTTGAAATTCATGAGGCATGTGAGGGATGTGAGCTAACTATTTAGTTTCCAAGTGTTGGTGCTCAGGTTTCAAAACTCCATTTACACATAGTTTATGTAGGGCATCATCCATTTCCAAAGTGCCAATCTCTTGAATAACACATTTAAAGTGAGTGTGAATATCATTGATCAATAGTACCTTTGGAGGGATTTGAGACTACACTCCACTCAGATCTAGGGTTTCAGTGATTGCAGGAGTGAGCTTGAAGTCTGGTACCTTCCGTTCCACTCCGTGAACCAACATATCTGATCCTCACTTTGCCTTGCTATTGCTGGATTCCATCTTCACTCGGTAGGGTTTGAGAGAATTCAATTTTTTTTGCTGATAACTCACTCAAATTTCTTGGATGTTCTGAAGATCACACTTCACAATAGCTCTTAAAATTTTCACGATAAGAATGAATTTGATTCCATGCCTTTTATCAAAATTTTCCATAAATGTTTAGTACAAAAGGTAGATTGATTGACATCATGTTGATAGACTATCATCCACTATGCTTGCATTGAACACTTGATGAAGACTTCATGACTTGATAACCATATGCATCATCATTACTTCCAACCTTGCTCGGTAGAGAAGGTAACTCAGTAGACACTAGAACCCTTTTACTTGGTGACCCCATTGTATCCTGAATATAGATTTGGAACATTTTGTTATTTCAATCTAGAACTGTTTCAAATGTTTCCTTTGGTAGCAAAGTTCTAGTTTCTCCTTTGAGAACTTAAGTAGAAATGGTAGAGTCACCAATTCTTGATTGACTTGATCACCATTGCTTGGACTTTTGTTCTCGGTAAACTTTGGAACCCATTGTTGTCTCATCTTTTTTGGGATGTTATCAACTTTTGTCTTCTTCTCATCTTCAATTCTACCAATATTCATGCAGTTCTTGGCAAAATGACCAAGTTCTATACAAATGAAACATCTTTTAGTAGTATCTCTTTTCCTCAAATGATGCTTTATACAATTTATTCCAATGTGTCCAAATTCTCCACAATAATGACATCTGTACTAGGTGTTGTAGTCCCAACCAAATATTGCTTTCACAATTTTCTCTGCTAGATTCAATGTCTTTATTTTGCATTTTGATGATTTGTGTCCATGTTTCTTACATTTGTGACATTTTCCTTCAAATCTTGGTTTCTCTTTGCATTCATTAGCCTTATGACCATGCTGATTGCAATTGTAGCACTTTCCATTAAATTTTGCTTTTCCATTGCTCTAACATTTTTTTGAAGTATGACCTATCTTACCATAGTGATTGCATGTAAGTCTTTGATTCTTTTTAGCCCCTTTCTTGGATGATTATCCTTCTTCTGCACATCTAATTCCTACTTTTCCTTTTTGTTTATAGAGATTTTTCTCATTCAATTGATTCATGTCTACTTTGGATTTCATCATTCTTTCATTGATTTTCCTTTTAGTGTTTAGATCATTTTGTAATCTTTCATTGATTTTCCTTTCAGATTTTAGATCATTTCGTAATCTTTCATTTTAAAATCTTAGTCTCATGATTTCTTCATTTGCATTGGAGAGTTGATCAATAAAGTTTGCTTGCTGAAGGGATTAGTTCTAGATTTCATTGTTCTTTCCATCTAACTGTTCTTTTGTCTTGTTCTTCTACTCCATGACTTCACATAGCCTTACTGACTAAATTTCTTGTCCTCTTCTTAGTTTTCTTACTTCTATTTGTAGTGAACCATTCTTTTCTAGGAGTTCTTTGATTGCTTCATTGGCTTCATCTGAATTTCTTGAATGAAGGTCTTCAATTATTTCTTCAATGTAGAGATGATCATTCATTTGAATTTCAAGTTCTTTTCTTCTTTTTAGGGATTGAGAGAGTTATTCCTTTGCTTTCTTGAGTTTATCAATAGCCATTTCCAAATTTAGCTTCTCATTGTCAATAGCTTTGTCAAGTCTAAATATTTCCACGGCCTTGATCTTTGCTCAAGTTATTAAATTTTTTCTTGAGAACCATAATGCTCTGGTACAAATTGTTGGAAATATTTTAGACTATGCTAAGTTACTAAGAGGGGAGGGGTGAATCAGTAAATTTTAAAACTTCTACAATTTCATCTCTTAATCCAATAGTCCAATTAGCATTTAATTCTTCACATCTAATCTAATCTAATTGCATGCATAAGAAATTGAAAATATGAAAGCATTCATAACACTATGACACCAAGATTTGGTGACCCAGAAGCCTTCCAAATAGAAAGTAAAATTGGGGTAGGGATGATACCCACAAGCTTTAGTACTATAGTATAAATTTGGCTTGTTAAGGCTTACATTGATCACTTTTGATGATCTACCCTGTTAGGAGAAATAAGGACTCCTAGGTCCACCTTGTGAGAGGATTTACAAACATACAATGAAGTATGCACTCGGTAAAGAGATTTACAAAAGACTGTTAAGTCTACCTTGTTAAAGGATTTTGACTGATCCACCTATTAGGATGAAATAATAGCTAATCTTTGGTCAACAACTTGGTTTGCTGAATGAGATTCCTTTATGTACTAATCACCTTGCTCTGATAGATATGTCTTTGCTGCTCCTTATAATGTTGTAGCCTTTGTAATTTTCTCTTTATGCTCTTCTCTAATTATATTTGATTACATTGCATTCCCATTCACACTTTTTGGATATGATACAATTCACTACATATATACCAATCTAATTATACAAATTAAAAAGTAAGCCACAATACAAGTTTACACAAATGTTACAAAGTCAGCCCAAATGAAGACACTCGAGTTCTGAAGATTGGCTTGGTGAGGTTTTGATACTTGACATCCATTGTCAATGCTCCACATCATCATGCACTTGGTAGACATAGAAGCTCGGTCCATACTAATCACTTCCAAGTAGTCTTGAACTCAATCTGCACTAGTGACTTGGTAGATACTATGAAACTGATCATATAAACTGAATCACTTATTTACCTCTTCATAGCTTGGTAAACATAATCACCTCGAGCTTCATATAAACTGAGTCACTTGGTTAACACTGAGTAGCTTGGTTAACACTAGACTTACATCACATAAACTGTGAACTTGGAAAACACTGCACAACTCAATTTGCAGTAGTAAACTTGGCATACATTGAGATGCTCAGTTTAAACTATTGATCTTTTCTATAACTGTAACTACTCGGTAAACACTAAAATTTGTCCAAAGGACTCGAAAATAACTTTAGAACTTGGTGGTAACTAAAATGCTTGGTTAACACTTTTAACTATACAATAAAGTCAATAGCTATTTACAATCTAAATAAGTGTGTGTCAATAATAATAAACTTGACTGATATGTCAACAATAATTTGATCAAGATCATCAAGTGAAAAATTATGAAGATTTCAAGCTAATAGTTTGTGTGTAATCTTGGATAAAGTATAAAATTGTAATGCAATGCATATTATGATATCTTAAGATGGTCCTATATTATCATTCAGGAGAAAAATAATACCAATGATAATAATGCAAACACGACTTATCAAGTTAAAAAATTTATCCCTGAGTCATTCAATACAAGAGAAATAGGGGCTTCCAAGCTTAACTCTCGATAATCCCTAAATTTGATTAGAAAAAACCCAAAGAGGATAAAGGGATGCCAATGCAAAATCTAGAAACTTGTCAAGGAAGTACACTAGCAAGTTCTCTTTCATGCAATGTAAACAAGAGATACAAAAAATATTAATCTGAAATACACACAAATAATCCAATAGAGATCTAAAAGTAAATGTATGCTAAGGAGGAAAATAAAAGATTAGGTACTCATCTCAATACATGAAGAGGAAGATGTAATTTAGATCCAAAATTTGTAGATTTGAACTATTTCTGAACACTCGGCTATGGAACTCAAAATAAAATGACGAAAGGAATATAACCCAAAAATATTCTCGAAAATAGAGACTAAAGGACTAGGTCAACCTAGGAAGACATCCTACAACTAGGTTGAAATAGTCTAATGACCTAAAATTGAATTCTCCAAAAAGCTCTTGAAAACTGGGTCCCAAATCTGTAATTCTTTCATTGATATCCTATAAATCTATAACAAGTTTTGTGTGTGTGGGTGACTATAAAGGGGTTTTCCTTACTCAACCCCCTATTTTCCACCTCCACAAATACTCATTAGGAAAAATGTCATGTGTATGTGTGTAGTAACCCTATATTTGTAGATCTAGAATGCAAATATGCTAAATAATGTTAAGCATCTACTCCATGAGTGAAACCTGTTGCTCATTTTGCGCCCCGCCAATATTCAAATTTTAAATGCTTGCCCACCCAATGACTAGTTCCCAGGTTTAATGTTATTTTAATGCCTGAGAAACATCAAAAAAATTAAATGATCAAAAATTATGATTTGTTTCTATGGGCCCACAAGTTTCTCATCATCGGATTGAGGTAGATCCATGGTTAGCGATATCTCGCTATGGGGAGTTGCACAAAAGATACCCATAGCGACATAGCACCTTTCAACCATGTATCAAGTGGGTCCCTCTTTGCATGGTTGTTTCTCTAATGCCAATTTTGGATAAATCAATAGAGGGCACTATGGCTCTATTAGGAAATTGGTTCTTCTCGCCATTAGTGACATAGCGCCTAGTCGAAAAGTGATCCTATAGAGAAGTTTGGAAATACGGTGGGTCCCAAGTATGCTCCATTGGATATCAGCGAGGATTTGTCAGACATGTTGGCAGTTGATCAGTCTTTTCATTGGCTAAGGTATGACTGCGTGGAATGTGGGCCTTGCGAGGACTTGTTGGATAGTTTGGCATGTGGCTAGCTCTCATTGGTTGATACACCAATAAGTCAAACCTATCTTGCTTGCCATTCGATCTTCCCCAAATCCACGGTAGGCCCTATCTCACTATGGAGAACTATGAGAATTTTAACCATAGCTACATAGCACCTCGATGATGCATGGCATGTGGGTCCATTTTTGTCTTGTGGACCACAGGATGAATAGGTGGCTTGTTTTTCATGGCAACTATCAGATAGGTTAGAGTACAAAGGAAGATCTTATTGGCCCATCCAATTAACCAGGTATGCAATCCTACACAGATTTTGATCACCGTTAGATCTTCAAGGATCGAGGGATGGTGTATTCCTGCATTATCAAGGTGCGAGGAAGTTATAAAATGCGAGAAAATGGGTGGAGGGCATGTGTCCCAGATCACATCATTAGCCCACCCTCCTTGTAGCTAGACACTGGATAAGCCCTCGCCATCTGATGTAATTTGATCCACAGTTGGCATTATCGCACTATTGAAAGTTGCTCATTTTTTTACCATAGAAACATAACACCTTGTTGCCACGTGCCCCTATGGGGCCTATCTCTTTGGGGTCACCAGGTATGGTACAGTTGCTAAGTCAAAAGCTGAGTGGTTCGTGGGCCCAAAGGTTCTAAGGAGATAGCGTAGTATTATGGCGAGTCCTCACGATTGTTAGATTGGTTCAAATTGATGGAAGACACTATCTCACTATGAGAAAGTGCTCAGAAGATAACCATAGCGACATAGTGCCTAGGTGACGCATGTCCTTGTGGGCATGACCAAGATTGACAGTTAATCAGCTGGTAGTTAAGGTGACCATCATGATTAGGGGTTAAGAGGTTGGCATAGTTAGTAAAGAAAGAGAGTGGTCAACATGGGAAGACCTTGCGAGGTGGCAGAAAGAAAGGAGGTTATTGGCCCACATGGCCCGTTCTGGATGTAGAGTTTGGTTGACTTGCTGACTCTATTGATTCATGCACCAAAAAATGATAAGAGATCGAGTTTTCTGCATGATTTGATATCTATGATCGGTCCCAACCACCCAAAAGTAAATTTTGAATGTGGGAGAACACTCTACCACTTCGATTTGATCCATCTACTTGATCAGGACAATTAATGGCACCATTTTTGTCTTCTCAAGGAATTATTTGATACAAAGGATCATATATCATTTGCATCTGGATCTGTACCCAGATCAGATTTTCTCCATGATTATTCCTTACAGGACTTAATGGCGGTGGTTGTAGGACAGTTTTGGAGTGAAAATCTTAGTTATGCCTAAACTATAAAGGCAACTTTTGTAAATTTTGTTCAGGTGGACCTTTGTCTGACTTTTCTTTCTTGTTGCTCTGCAATTCCAGTGTTAATTCTCCTATGCCTCTGAACTATATGATTCTCTATTTTATCTCCTTTAGCCATTGGTATGAAAGTGCAAGAACTTTTTGCCTTCGCCATTAGTTTGTGAAAGTCTGTAATCTGTATGACTGTATCTCTGCTGGCCTATGAATGATATATAAGTGAATCTCTCTTGTGTTATTCATCTTGATTTTTTGATTTGCATGTGGTTATTTGATTAAAGAAAGTCTAAATGTGTATATCCTTAGTTTCATTCTGGTTCAATAGTGCATATATGGGAAGAGATTAGTCTGAACACTCTATTTTGGTGGATCACCTCTTTAGATTAGTCTAGGTAGATTTGATTTCATGCTTTCCTTCTCCCTTTTCCTCTCCAAGAGTAGTTAGGTGCACCCTAATAGTAAGGGGAAGCCGACCTTCTCTAGAGACTCAACCTCATAGGTCAAGTCCCATAGCTTGGAGGTTGTTTCCATGTTTCACTAGGTTATCCTCACGCATAGGCTCTGGACAAGGGTGCAAGCCTAAGTGACAACAAAACCCTATCATGTAAGTTTGCATGTATGTAAAATGTATGGAGGTGCAAAGAATCAGATATGAAGCATGGTGTACAAATCATACCAAGCCCACAAGGCTAAAGTACTCTAACCATATTTGAGATCCCTTCACAACTCCATGTTTGATATATTCTCCTTTTAATGCTTGATGAAGAATAATAACCTCAGTTGCAATGAAGAATAAGAAACCAACCCTTGTGTTCACCTTGTAATTGCTTTGAGTTAGATTGGGATGTCCACAAGTACTTGCTCCTTTCTCCTCTCATACCATATCATGTACAAATGAGGGATTAAATACCTTTTTATAAGAAGAGATTTTGTGAAATTACTTTGCAAGGCCTAATTGCACAAGAAAGATTTTAATGGGAGATTTAAACATTTTTGAGCCCTTAATCAATGGAAATCCTAGGACTAGGCCAACTTGGGTGGACCCATTCAACTTGGTTGACCTAGTCCATAAGTTTGACCTTTAGGGTCTTCCTGTCTGGGTTCCAAACTAGTAAAGGTCAAACGTGGAATTGGTGTGTCAGACTATCATTTAGAGATCCAATTTGGGATTTGAGGTCCTAGGAAGAGATGATACTCACATGTTAGGTTCTATTGAAATGAATATGTGAAGAAGGAGGAAAATCAAGGAGGATTTGTTAGGTCCCACCTCATTTTTTCCTAGGAGAAAGAGGAGGAGAGAAGTGAAGTACATGCTTAATGTGTGAATATGAAATGCAAACACACTAAAGAGGAGCTAAAAGGTCTTAAATAAAAGTGTGTCCAATTTAAGATGATACAGTAATAATTGTAAATTGGGAAAGGCTCAAGGTCAACTCAATAATTTATTTGAGGACTTGGTATAAAGAAAATGCTATTTTCTTGGTTGTAATAATCAATGAGATCATATATTTGTAATTTATATTATGTGAGATTGGTGTGCAAGGTTGTGAAGATTAGATGAGAGTTTGGTGTAGTTGAGGCATGATGGGATTACAAGGAATTGTATTTGGCAAGATAATTTTCTAATTAAATAGCAGTAGTTGTTTCATATTGTATTATTAAGATAATTTTCTAATTAAATAGCAGTAGTTGTTTCATATTGTATTATTCAGAAAAAATAGTACAAAGGATATTTTGAAAGTGGGTTCAGTGGCCTTCCTTTCAACTCCTAGGAGGGTTGGCACAAATCCTAATAGGGATCCATATGTACTGATTGTATTTCATTGACTCCTAATACAGTCTATCCTCTAGAAATGAAATTTTATATTAATAGATCATTTTATGTGTATCATCCTCACTGGGGTTCTCCCTCCGATCAAGGGTTTCCCTAGTTAATATATCTGGTGTTGTTGTACATGGTTATCTTTCTATGGTTGTTACATCTACTATTTAATTGTTTTAGAATTAAGAAATATATTTATAGTTGTTTTAATTACATAACTGATTCACCTCTCCTCTTTGTTATCTTGGCAGACTTTACTTTCTAACAATTTGTATCAAAGCATCAAGTCCTTGAAGGAAAAGATTGAAAACTTAAGGAGATCTATGGTGCATTTCAAGAAAGATAGTCCAACATTTTATGGAGTTAACTATGACATTTGGAAACAAAAGATGAAGCCACACTTGCTATGCATGGGTCCATAATTTTGGTTGGTTACTCTAAAGCCTAAGAATGTGATTGAAGAAGACAAGCTTGAGGGTTTTCAAGGAGAAAAAGAAATATCTATTCATGCACAACATGCTTGCTAGGGAAGAACCATTATTAGCTCTTCTTAAAATTGAATATGGAGAGGTAAAATATTTAAGAATTTATCGTGAGATTTGGAATGCTTTACAAATTATATTTGAGGGTGATAAACATGCTAAGTAGGCTAAACTACATAGTTGGATATGTTTATTTCAAGATGCTAAGATGTTGGGATATTTTTCTAGAATATTAGAGATTTTCATAGGAACAAAGAATTGTGGAGGAGAAAAATTAGAAGATGAAGCTGGATGGAAAATATTGGAGACCTTAACACTTTCTTATAAGAAAACATTATAGATGATTGAACATGTTATTCCTTACACACCTAACTTTACAAGAGTGAATATTCTTGTGAGATTGCATAAATATGAAAAATGGATGAAACAAAGTGGAGAATTTCCTAGAGTGGAGATAATACATGAGCATCCTAGGTATAAGGGAAATCTTGCATCACCCAAAAATATTTTTTCTTCTAGTTTTCATGTTTTGTGTTTCTAAAAAGGGTTAATGCCATGCAGAGTTTCTATTTGTGAGAGCTTACTAATTTAATTAAGTTGGTATTATGTACTCATATTATTCTAATCTCATATGTGGGGGTTCATCTTGGACACATCATCATTCTAGATGATTTTTATTGTCATATCATATGTATTATCGCAGTTATTATATATTTTTAGTATGAATTTTAGCTATCCAAATTTTAGGTCTAGCAATGAAGGCCTAAATGACTTTGAAATGAGGCAAAACCTCAATTGATGGATGCTTACACACTTGCGCAATCCAATGCTATAGAACTTTAGCTAAGGATTCTAAAATGGGGTCATAATAGCCCACCGGGTCAACAATTTTCTAGTTATGGTCTCCAGAAGTGGATGCATGCAAAAATGTAATTGGTAATTTATCTTGAGTGATCCTATGTAATAAATAATATAATATGAGGTTGGTCAGCCTCAAGGGTTAGGGCTTAGTATCTTGAACCTTTTCGGGTGGTGAAAAATACCTATACAAGGAATGCCCATAGGTTATCTAGGGTAGTTCTGGGAGATAGTCAAAGCTCTTTCTTGCAGACTGCTATAAGGAAGATGCCCATGTGGGTTTTCATATTATAGTTATGTAATTTTTTATTTGTGGTGATAATAAAAATCCCATAATTTATTTTTCTTAATTTGTGTTGTTTCTCTATTTATGTTGTGTTGTGGTATTAAGGGGAGTGCCCTTCATCAAGAGACTTCTTTTATTGTAAAAAGAGATAGACCTATGTTGGAAAGAAGTGCTAGTAAAAGTTGAGACTATGCTAGTAGCATCTGGAGACGAGATGAAGAAGGCAAGAAGATTGAAGAAGGACTTTCCTTGCTTATGAAGAGAGAACCTAATTTTTTTTGGAAATATAAGCGGAGTAACTGAGAGGGGAGGGGTGAATTAGTTACCACAAAAATAAATCCAAGATCCCTTAAGATGCCAATACAATTCAAAACCAAACTTTGGTAAAACTAAAATATTGCTGTAACTCGGTTAATATAGGATCACTCAGTTAACACTAAAATAATTTCTTCTTAAGATGTTTAATGTGATTAATCTTAACTAACTTAATTGTAGAATCATAAAGAAAATAACATGAACACAAGAGACACCAAGATTTAACATGGAAACCCAATTTGGGAAAATCGCCAATTGCAACTCATTAGTATTTTTCACTCTTCTAAAGTGATCCCTATTAGGATCCAACCTTGTTAAAGGTTACACAACACAATATTAGGTGTGATATCATTAAAGGATTTAGTTCACCTTGTTAGAGGCCTTTATACACTTCAATCTAGAAATGCCACCTTGTTAGAGGATTTGGAAAATAACTATTAAGATAATTCTGTTAGGAGAATTGATTCACTGCTACAATTATTAGAGAGTAATAATGAAATGACCTAGTTATTGATGCAACTATTTTTCTAATTTTAGATCTCTAATCTAGCTTGAATACTTGATCTTCCTTCATTAGAATGTTCTTTGTAGCTCGGTCAACTCGGATACTCTAATATCATTCCAATTCACTTCCTTGATTTATCTTTTCAAACCCATGCTTCTTCTCCAATTCAATCCTCAATTTGACCTTATATTTATATTTTTTTACCTTGTCAAGTTTGGTTGAATACAATTTCAAACAAATGAAATTCATCCCATGAGTCGGCTAGAACTAACCAACAAAATTGTTAGATCAAATACACTGATGCAACAAAATCCTTCATTATCCAACCCAACTCAATGAACACTAACTCAGAAATAACTTTCCTTTAGACTTCCTTTTGTAACTAAGTGAGCTCAATTAACACTCATTCCATGCCAAATTTTCTTTGGTAACCAAGTGAGCTCGGTTAACATTGGTTCCATGTAGACTTTCCTTAGGTGACCAAGTGAGCTTGATAGACACTTGCTCAAAACTAGGTTAATGTTGAAACTCTTGTCATACAAAAGAGCTTCCTTGGATTCCTAGGTGAGTTCGACATACATTGATTTCTCAATATATACTTGAAATTTGTGTAGCATCAAAAACAACATACAATTCAATGATTGTATCAAATAATCTCCCTCTTTGGCATTGATGGAAACACATGTCTAATACATAGAAAATTTAGAGAAAAATAGAAGTAAGGATAATATCCTTAGTTTCATTCTGATTCTCATCCATGAGAACTCTCTTTATTAGTGTGAACTGCCTCTATCATCAATCTCTGATTGCTATGATTGACATAACTTCTTCTGACAACAAACTCTCCCTCTTTTATATCAACTCAAAATTTTTGAAATAACATCTCAAATATTCACAAAAAAATTCTTTGATATATGATAATAAACTCCCCCTCCTTGACATCTTATGCCAAAGACAATGATCAATTTAGTTTCCATGTACCTGATGTATAGATTCATATGCAATCTACTGTGGTAATACTACATCAAATTGTTTGGTCTTCAAAATGCTTGGTTTATGCATCATTAAAATTTGATTAGTGAGCTTCATATAGGAGAATGACCCCTAGCTTACCTCTTAGATAGAAAAATGCATCCTTAGGTAATGGCTTGGTTAATATGTCTACAATCTATTCTTTTGTATTCACATATTCCAATCTCACCTCTCTGTCTTGCACCAATTCTCTCAACAAATGATATTTTATTGCAATGTGCTTTGTCTTGGTATGCATCACTAGATTCTTGGATATGTTGATTGCATTGGTGTTATCATAGAAGATAACAACTAAGTCCTTGATCTCCTCCTTCATACCTAAAAATAGTTGCTTGAACCACACAATGGTAGAACAATTGATTACTATAGCAACATATTCTACTTCTATTGTAGACTGAGAGATGCAGTTCTACTTCTTGCTTCTCCACGATACTAACCTCTTTTCAATAAAAAGTTCTCCACCACTAGTGCTCTTTCTTTCATCAACATTTCCTTCCCAACCAACATCAGTGAATGCCTTCAATTCAAAGTTTCCTCCTTTCTTATACCATAAACCATAATCTTTAGTACCTTTCAAATACCTTATGATTCTTTTTATTGCCATCATATGATTTTCTTTAGGATTATCAGAGAATCTAGCCACCATACCAACTACTAATTTTCTATGTTAGGTCTTGTGTGCACTATGTACTAAATGTTTCCAATCATTGATTTATATGTAGTCTAATCTACCTCCTTGGAATCATCATTTTTGGAAAGCTTATGTCCAGTAGACATAGGTGTTCCAACTGGTCTAGAATCCTCCATTTGAAATTTCTTCAGTATCTCCATGATGCATTTTGACTGAGTAATATAGATACCATCCTTCATCTATTAAATTTGTAATCCAACAAAGAATTTGATCTCTTGAAACATTGACATTTCAAATTCCTTACTCATTTCCACAGAAAATGATTTGCACAGGTCATCATTTCTAGTAAATAATGTATCATCCAAAAAGATTTATGCCTACACAATATTCTTATCTAGTCCTTCTTTGATGTATAGGTTATTTTTATCATTATTTCTTTGAAAACCAATCTTTATGAGATAATTATGTGACCTTTCATACTAGGCTATGGGGGCTTGTTTGAGACCATACAAAGCTTCCTGTATTCTGCAAACTATGTCCCTTTTGCTAGGATCAATGAAACCTTTTGGTTTCTCAATGCAAACTTCCTCTTCTAAGATTCTATTCAAGAATGCTAATTTCACATCCATCTGATATAATTTGAATCCTCTGTGTGCTACATATGCAAGGAGTGTTCTAACACCTTCTAGTCTAGCAACAAGAGAAGAAGTGTCTCCATAATCAATACCTTCTTTCCTTGTTTCTTGAAACTTCTCCATTCTCATTCAACTTATTTCTCAATATCCATTTTTCACCTATTACATTATTATCCTTGAGTATAGGAACAAGAGTCCAAGCTTTGTTCCTTTCAATCTGATCAATTTGTTCATTCATTGCCTCTATCTAGCTTTCATTTTCTAATGCATCTTTGATAGTTCTAGGTTCAAACTCAATAAGAAAACATGCACCTTTTAATTTTTTCCTTGTCATTGTACCATCTAACTAATCTCAAATGATTTTCTCAAGTGTATGATAGCTTCTAACATATTGAGCAAGTTTGGGCTCCTTCTTTTTGAGTTCACTAGGTTCACCATGATCTTCTAAATCATGCCTAGATTCCATTATTTATGACTTAGGTCCATCAAATTAATAAGTTTTCACTAGTTGCAACTTGGGTCCTTTTGATTGTGACTCAAGTCCTTTAGATTGTGACTCAGGTTGCACTACCTGCAACTTGGGTTGAACTGGGGATTTTGGGGACTCAAGTGGTGAAGATTGCTGATTGCCATTTGCTTGAACATAAGGTAAAGTATCAAGCTTATAGTAAATTTTTTTTTTGTAGTTTCTATGTTCTTTCTTGCTTTGTTCTTTACACTCTTTTGCAAGTTTATCAATCTTTACATGTGCACTTTCTATAACTTTGTGAGTAGATAGATTCAAACATTTATATGATTTGCTCTTATTGGAGTATCCCAAGAAGATGCCTTCATCACTTTTCACATCAAATTTTCCTTTTCTTGAATCCTTCAGAATATAAAAATTACTTTTAAAACTTGTTTTTCCCATGTTTCCAATTTGACCATTCTTACACATGCCCATATCAGGTTTCTTTAGGCTTGGAATGTGTCTAACCCTTTTGTTCTTACTTATGTTGACTAGGTTATCAATATTCACATGACACAACCTTTATGCCATAACCAACTTTGTTCTACTTGAGCTATGAAATGTGAATTTATAGTGAGAACTAGGTAGAATAGATTACCTCTTGTTTAATTGATTGCCAGCCCAAAGTAGATTTCCATTTCCATCTAGCAGCTTGGCTTTCCTATTCATGAATTATACCTTGAATCCAATGTTATTCAATTGTGCCACATTAAGAAAATTATGCTTCAATCCTTCAACCTAATAATCATTGTGACATCTAAGATCATTGGTTAGTGCAATACAACCTTTTCCCTTCACATAAAAAGGTTCATCATTTCCAAATTTGACATTCCCTCCATCATAGTGTTCCAAGTGCTCAAATTTAGATTTATCACCAGTCATGTGGTGAAAAAAACCACTATCAAAAATCCATGTATCATTCTTAGTAACATGAGAAATTAGGGCCATCTTATCATTCTCATCATTTGATTTATCCTTAACAACAATGTAAACCATTTCATCTTCTTTACTACTATCAGAATCTTTATCCATGTAACAAGATTTCTTACATTTGTCCTTGTAGTCTTTGTATCTTTTCAAATCCTTCTTTCCTTTTTACTTCTTGTTCTTCTTTTCTTCTTTTCTTTCTCTTTTTGGACACCTTGGAACAATGTGACCAACTTATTCACAAGAAAAGAAGATCAAAGTAATTTTTCCTTTATACTTTCCTTTGCCTTTCGAAAATCTTCTTGCAAGTAATGCTTCAATGACTTCATGATCATCATCAGAACCATCTTCATCTTCACTATCATACTTCTTTCTTTTAGATTTTGTAGCTTTCTTCTTAAGTGATAGCTTGGCTTGAAATGTAGACTCAAGGTTACTAGAGTTAGGAACATAATTATCAAAATTATCTAATTGAAATGTTGTCAACCTTCCCACTAGTGCATCCAAATTTATATCATTCTTAGGATCACATCTCATTTCTTGAATAGCTAACACTTTGATTGCATAAACAAGATGTTTTTTGAGTACCTTTCTTACCATTGTTGCATCATCAATTTTCCCACCCAAGACTCTGATTACACTCACACTAGCTTTGATTATTTCATTGTATTGTGCAATGTTTTCATCTTCTTTCATCTTCATCTGATCAAACTAACCTTTGAGAATTTTTTTCTCGGCTCTCTTGACATTTTAATCTTCATCTCATCAAATTCAATATAATTGAGAGCGGAAGCAATGCCAATCATCATTATGTTATGGTTCTTCTTTTTTGTAATTTGGTCCATAGTCAGAGTTCCAGTTGGAGACAAATTTTTTCTCCAAATATTTCAAGCTTATGTCACCAATGGTTTCCAAATGGAGGAAGATATCTCTGTTAAGCTTAGGGGTCTCCCTTCTGTAAGACATCTTGATCTTTAGCTTAGGTACTTGAAACCTTTTGTAGAAGCACTAAAAGCTCTGATACCAATTGTTGGAAATATAAGAGGAGTAACTAAGAGGCGAGGAGGTAATTGGTTACCATAAAAAAAAATCCAAGATCCCTTAAGATGTCAATACAATTCAAAATCAAACTCTACTGATATTGAAATACTGTTGTAACTCAATTAACACTAAGAATTATTGTCACTTGAAAAAAACTAAAATAATTTCTTCTTAAGATTGTTTAATGTGATTAAACTTAATTAACTTAGTTACAGAATCATAAAGAAAATAACATGAACACAAGAGAAACCAATATTTAACTTGGAAACAAAATTTGGGAAAAACCATCAATTGCAACTAGTTACTATTTTTCACTCTTCTGAAGTGATCCTTGTTAGGAGCCAACCTTGTTAAAGGTTTCAAAACACACTGTTAAGTGTGACCTTGTTAAAGGATTTAGTTCACCTTGTTAGGAGTGGCCTTGTTAGAGGTCTTTAGACAATTCAATCTAGAAATGCCACCTTGTTAGAGGATTTGGCAAATAGTTGTTAAGCTAACTCTATTAGGAGATTTGATTCACTGATTCAATTATTAGAGAGTAACAATGATATGAAATGATTGTTGATGCAACTATCTTTTCTAATTCTAGACCTCTGTTCTAGCTTGAATACTTGACCCTCCTTGTTCAGAATGTTCTTGACAGCTTGGTCAACTTGGATACTCTGATATCCTTCCAATTCACTTGATTTATCTTTTCAATCCCATGCTTCTTCTCCAATTCAATCCTCAACTTGACCTTATATTTATATATTTTACCTTATCAAGTTGGCTTGAATACAGTTTCAAACAAATAAAATTCATCCCATGAGTCAACTAGAACTAACCAACAAAACTGTCAAATCAAATATACTGATGTAACAAAATCCTTCGTTAGCCAACTCAACTTGGTCAACACTAACTCAGAAATTAATTTTCTTTAGAATTCTTTTGATAACTGTGTGAGCTAGTAACCGAGTGAGCTTGGTTAACACTAGTTTCATGCATACTTTCCTTAGGTGATCGAGTGATCTTGATAGACACTCACTTTGAACTTGGTTAATGTCGAAATGCTTGTCATACACTAGAACTTTCTTTGACTCCTGAGTGAGCTCGACATACATTTATTTCTTCGTATATACTTGACATTTGTGTAACATCAAAGATAACATACAATTGAATGATTGTATCCAACATAAGTAACAAATTTTTTTTTTGTTGGACATGTAAAGAATTTGGTCATTATTCCTCTAAATTTCCTAAAAGAGAAAACAAATTGAAGTCTAAGAAGCCCGAAAAGTCAAGAGTACTTAAGGATTAGTTTTATGTTATTGAAGATGGTGAATTTGACTTTAAAATGATAGATTTCCTGAATGATAGTAGTAATGGGGAAGATGATGAAATTGGATTTGTTGTTATTATAGTAGAAGAGAGCCCAGGAAAAGAAGAAATAAAGGAGGAAAGAGCATTAATATCACAAGTTGAAAAGAAAATGTCTGATTGGATTATAGATAGTGGCTGTTCCCACCATATGATAGGAGATATGAACCAATTTGTTGATATTCAAATCTTATGATGGTGGAATAGTCAGAGTTGGAAATAATGCAACATGTCACATAAAGGGAAATGATCTATTACACTTGATTGAAAGACTAACACTAAAGATGTTTACTTTGTAGAAAGTTTGAAACATAATCATTTTAGTGTTGGACAACTTGTTGATAAGGGATATCATTTGTAGTTCATAGAGAAGAATTGAATTATCAAGGATAAGAATGATACATTGATTGCTATTGATACAAGAATACGAGGTGATGTATTTTAGTTGAGCCATACTAAAATGACATATTTAGTTGCTAAGGTGGAGGATAGTTGGCTATGGCATAAGAAATTTTGTCATATCAATTTTGATAACATTGTGAAGGTTAGTACTACGTTCATAGTTAGTGATTTTCTTAGGATTGTGAAACATAATAACATGATGTGTAAAGAATGTGTGATGGAAAAATAGAAAAAAAGTTTTACAAGAAAAAAGTTTACTACTTTAGTGAAATTGGAGATTGTGCACACAAATTTTAGCGGTCCTAAAAAGACCAGAGCATTATATGGTGAAATATATTTTATGATTCTTGTTGATGATTTCACTAGAATGACGTGGGTCACATTTCTTAGAGAAAAATATGAAGCTTTTGAGAAATTCAAGATATTTAAGAGTAGAGTTGAGAATGAATCTAGTTTAAAGATTAAATGATTGAGATATGATAGAGGATGAGAATTTATTTCAAACGAGTTTAAAAATGTTTGTGAAGACAATGGTATAAAGAGATATCTTTTAGCCCCTAAGACACCTGAACAAAATGGGATAGTTGAAAGGAGAAACCAAACAATAATGTAGGAAATAAGAACAATGGCGATTGATAACAATGTATCACATAGCTTTTGGAGAGAGGTAGTAAATACAATAGTATATACTATGAATAGAGTGTAGATCAAACAAGGCACTAGTAGAAGCCCCTATAAAACTTGGTTTGGACATGCACCTACTATGAAGCACTTTAGAATCTTTGGAAGTAAATGCTATATTAGGAGAGATGTGACATTGGAAAGTTTGATGTGATGAAGGAATATTTCTTGGATATTTATTGAAAATAAAATCATATAGATCTTTTAATCAAAGATCAAAGACTATTGTTGAGAGTGCTAATATGAGAGTTAATGAAAAGTTAAGAATTCAAGAAAGGATGCTTGATTATAATTCTGATGAATAAACTAATCCAAGAACTAACATGCAAAATGTTGAGCAAGAATTAATTTATGAAATTGACACTGATTTGTAGATTGCATTAAGAGAAGAACATAGAGAAGAACTTAGATTAGAAGTTAGAATTGAACAAGTGACACCCAACATGAATGTGGAAAAGAATAATCCTATTGAAAA
The DNA here is from genome assembly GCA_028749045.1 of Cupressus sempervirens. NCBI lineage: Eukaryota > Viridiplantae > Streptophyta > Pinopsida > Cupressales > Cupressaceae > Cupressus > Cupressus sempervirens. The sequence continues at coordinate 110,867,289 of CM053784.1, read as the reverse complement.
GGTCATTGGGAGTAAAGACATAGGAGTTATGAAAAGGAACAAGGTACATGAAAAAGTGTGTTTAATTTCTCAAGTTGAACCTAAGAATGCTGATGAAGCCTGTAAAGAGGATTATTGGATAAAAGCTATGAAAGAAGAATTAGATCAGATTGAAAAGGACAAGACTTGGGGAATTGGTTCCTAGACCTAAAGATAAGAATGTTATTGGAACTAAATGGGTATTTAGAAATAAGATGAATAAACAAGTGAAGTTGTAAGAAACAAAGCAAGATTGGTATGCAAAGGTTATTCACATCAAGAAGGGATTGTTTTGAAGACAATTTTGCACATGTTACTAGACTAGAGGTAGTTAGAATGTTTTAGTATATGGAACTAACAAGAACTTTAGATTTTATTAGATGGATGTCAGATCATATTTTCTAAATGGAGAACTATAAGAGGAGGTATACATTGAATAACTTGATGGTTTTCCTTTGATAGATTAAATGATATGGTTTACAAATTGAAAAAGGTAGTGTATGGAATAAAAAAAGCACCTAAAGCCTAGTATACAAGATTGGATAAACACTTGAAAAATGTAGGATTGGTGAAATGTAATGCTGATAGTAACTTGTATATGAGAAAGAATGATAAAGGATTAGTGATTATTGTAGTATTTGTGGATGCCATTTTTTTTGGAGTTAATGGTGGAGCAAGTGAGGAATTTTTAGAAGAGATAAAGAAAGAATTTGAGATGAGTATGATTGGAGAGATGAAATAATTTTTAGGATTGTAGATTGTACAAAACAATGATGGCATTTTTATATCACAAATAAAGTATCTTAAATATTTGTCAAAAACATTTGGATTGGAAACTTGTAAATGTGGTTGAACACCTATGATAACTGAATGTAAATTATCTAGCAAAGATGAATCCACTATTGTTAAACATAAAAAGTATGGATATATGATAGGTGGATTGTAGTATTTAACACACAATAGACCTAATATAGCTAACACAACTAGAATTGTGTCAAGATTTTAGGCAGATCCTAAAGAGACACATTATGTAGCGGTAAAAAGAATTTTCATAAATTTGAAAGGAACACATGATTATGAATTATGGTATGATAGATCACATGATTTCACTTTATGTGCATACACTAATGCTTATTGAGCAAGAAGTGTAGATTATAGAAAGAGCACCAGTGGTGGAGCATTCTTCTTGGGAGGAAGATTGGTTTCTTGGCTAAGAAAGAAATAAGATTACATTTCATAGAGTACAATAGAAGTAAAGTATGTAGAAGAAATAAAAAATTATAATTAGATTATTTGGATGAAGAAAATGTTGAAAGACATTTAGATATAATTCACCGAACCTGTTATCATACATTGTGATAACACAAGTAGTGTAAGTATGTCGAAGAATCTAGTATTACATTCAAAGAAAAAGCATATATCTATTAAGTATCACTTTTTGAGAGAGGAAGTTGCAGAGAAAGAGATCAAATTGGAATATGTTAACACAAAGGAGCAGCTAGTAGATATATTGACAAAACCTTTGGCTAAAGACACATTTGAGTATTTGAGAGGTATGTTTAGGATTATGCCCCAACCTACTTTTGAGTATTTGATGTATAGATTACATCAATCCAGCTAATAGTAGAGCACTATTTCTTTATTTAGACTGAACGCTTGATGCTTCCTCTATGGGGGAGTTTTTGTACATGAGCTGAGTCATTAAGGACTCTTGGTATTGGTATTTTATAGTGTCTTTGGACACTGGAGCCTAGACAAATTATTTTGGAAATGATTGAACTTTGAGAGATGTAATAATAATACCTTTGTCATTGATGTCAATGGGGGAGAGATATACACATAGAAAACATTATACTTGATACATCCTGTGGGGAAAGATAAGGATTTGATTCATGAAGAAGATTTATGGAAGATGTTGATGTATGAGGGAGATTAACACCTTCCTTATGTATGTTGGTTACTTGATGAAAAGTTGTAGAGATGATGGAGACACATCCAAAGACCAAAATGAACACACAGGAAAAGGGAAATATTATTATCAATGAAAAATACCCTATAGGCTTACAACAATATGATTATGGAGAAAGAAATCCTCCACATAGTACCTTCTCTCTAACTCCACTAAGAGCTACATATACAATGCCATAAATGTTCTTAAATAAGCCCCAAATGGTTTAGGGTTAGGAATACATTCTAGAATATGCCAGTTGGCATCCACCACCAAATAGAAGGTTCCAAAAATCATGTTTGAAGTCGGTGTAAAATTAGAAAAATTTAGAAATGGTAGTCCAACTTCTAGGAGGCATAACTTTTGAACCATAACTCCGATTGATGAACCGTTTACATTTTCAGAAAGCTCTCGAAGTTCTCTACAGACGTATGGATGATCTTAGCTCCTCCCCCATTTTTTATCCCCATATGAGGATGTTTAATGCCCCATATCTAACTTTGAAGCACTCCTAGGAGGTCTCCAAGAATGGAAAATTTGCAATAACTTTCTAACCGTGAAACCTTTTGACCTGATTCTTTTTCTAGAGTATTATAAGTTAAAAATATAACCATCCCTCCAATCTAAACCCTCTAAATCACCATAATTATGGCTCAATTACATAGTCCTACTTTTTTAGCATTTACACGTACCCCAAGGTGCTTAAAAACTCTAACCCAAAATACTAATTGTGGAACTGTGAGAGTTGGAACCTTTATTTGACCCAAATGGGTATCCAAAAAATGAAAACACATTAAACAAAAACTATTTCTAAGCATATTTTTGGGTGATACAGGATTGCCCTTACACCATTGGATGCTCTTGCATCAAATACCCAGGGTAGATTGAAAAGTGACCCTGTCACTTTATGGTAGAGGAAAACGCAAATGGGAAACCTCCACTACTAATATCCAAGTTGAGTCCTCTATTGGTCATCCTTTCTACTTCACCAGATACTCTTTGTATTGCCTATTTCTAGTACTCCTACCCATACGACTATCTAGAATCTCTCCTATCTCCTCCTTCTTAGAAGTAGGAATTGGACATGGTTCTAGCATCAACCCCTCATCTACACCATCATCATGATATTCTATTAAGTCTGCAATGTTGAAGATAGGAGAAATGTGAATTCCTTTTGGCAACTCCACCTCATATGCATTTCTCGAGTCATGTTTCTTCAAAATTTTATAGAGGCCAAATTTCTTCATCTTTAGCTTGTTGTATGTACCCACTGGAAATTGTTCCTTTTGTAAAGTGTACCATAACCATATCCCCTACTTGAAACTCCTTATGTCTCATCCTTTGATCACCCCTAGCTTTATAATATTGATTCATCTTGGTAATGTGTGCATGGACCTCCTCATGTAGGCTCTTGATATGCTCATTAAATTCTTCTGCCTCGACACTTGTCCTGTCCCCTTGGTCCATCTTCCTCAATTCTAGTGTAGTCCTTGGGCTACTTCCATACACAATTTAGAATGGTGATCTACTAGTACTCCTATTTATAGAGTTATTGTAAGAAAATTCTACTTGTCGTAGAATCAAATCTCACCCCTTGGGCTTATCTCCCACTAAACACCTTAGCAAATTGCCCAAACTTCTATTTACCACTTTGGTCTATCCATCAAACTATGGATGATGTGTAGAACTAAACCTCAACCTCAACTTCTTTCATAAAATCCTCTAGAAATATCCCACAAATTTGGTATCTCTGTCGAAAACAATACTCTTTGGGATGCCATGTAGTCTCACCACCTCTCTGAAAAACAATTCTGTAATATGTACAACATCATGAGTCTTGTGGCATGGGATGAAATGTGCCATCTTGGAGAACCTATCAACCACCACAAATATTGAGTCATTACCCCTTTGTGTCCTCGATAATCCAAGAACAAAACCCATACTTATGTCCTCCCAAGGCTTTGATGGAACAGACAATGGCTAATAAAGTCTAGTATTGTGAGTAAATCCTTTGGCTGCTTGACATACTTGACAACTCTGCACAAATTTCTTCACATCTTGTGACATTTGAGGCTGAAAATAATCCTTTCTAAGAATGGAAATGGTCTTATCTTGACCAAAGTGTCTTGCAATTCCCCCACTATGTTTCTCTTTGATCAAGTTTTCCCTCGTGGAACTCCTTGGAATTCATAATTGACTTCCCTTGAATAACATACCATTTTGAATCAAATAATCTAGCCACCTAGTTCTATCTATAGTAATAGGTTCTTTGCAAGCCTTCCGTGCTTCAACAAAATTAGGATCCTCAAGGTACAAATTCTTGAGTTCATCAAACCCAACCACTTCAACCCGCATTACTGTAAGCAACAACTGTCTCCTACTCAATGCATCTGCAACCCTATTAGAACTTCCACTTCTATGTTTCAACACCAATGTATAGCTCTGCAAGAACTCTACCCACTTCATATGTCTCTAGTTAAATTTACCTTGGCAATTTAGGTACTACAATGCCTTGTGATTAGTATACAAGACAAATTATTTTGGTAATAAATAATGCCTCCATTTTTTTAAGGCCTGAACAATTGCATATAACTCCTGATCATAAACATAATACTTCTTCTTTGCATCATTCAATTTTTCACTAAAATATGCAATAGGCTTACCTTCTTGGCTCAATACAGCCCCGATAGCACTGCCACTAGCATCACAATCTACCTTAAACACTTTACTAAAATCTAGAAGTGACAAAAAAGGTTTCTCTATCACCTTCTTCTTCAACAATTCAAAACTCCTTATAGCTACTATAGTCCACTTGAAATCTCTCCTACCCCCCCTTGTTGTTTCAGTCAGGGGTGCACATATGCCACTAAAATTCTTAATGAACTTTTTGTAAAAACTAACTAGACCATGAAATGATCTCACCTTAGTAGCAGACTTTGGAGTAGGCCATTCCTAGATGGCTTTTACCTTCTCTAGATCCATTTTGAGACCCTCCGATGATACAACAAACCCCAAGTAGACTAACTCCTTTTTTACAAAGCTACACTTCTTCAAATTAATCAACATTTTCTCTCCCCTCAACCTTTCAAGGACTATATGAATGTACAATAAATTTTCATCCAAAGTCTTATTGAAAATTAAAATATCATCCAAATAGATAATAAAAAAATTTCCCAAGAATTTATTTAGTACCTCATTCATAAGCCGCATGAAGGTGCTTGGTGCATTGGTCAGTCCAAAAGGCATGACTAACCACTCATATAGACCCTCCTTGGTTTTGAATGTAGTATTCCACTGATCCCCCTCTTGTATTTGTATCTGGTGATAGCCACTCTTGAGATCTATCTTTGTGAAGTACTGAGCCCCACTCAAATAGTCCATAAGATCATCCATTCTTGGAAAAGGGAATCAATACTTGATGGTTATTTTGTTTATAGCTTGAGAGTCTATGCACATTCTCCACTCTCTATCCTTCTTTGGTGCTAGTATTGTAGGTACTGCACATGGACTCAGGCTCTCTCGAATCAAACCCTTCCTCAATAGCTCTTGAACTTATCTGTTTAGCTCCTCAGTTTTAATAGGAGTCATCCTATGAGCAGCCTTGTTAGGCAAACTAGCTCCAGGGATTAAATCTATCTGATGACTGATCTACCTTATTGGTGGCAACCCTTCTGGAACATTATCAGAGATGACATCTCCATACTCACTTAATAGACCTGAAAGTTTAGGTGGAATTTCACTACTACCTTCCTTATCTCTTCTAGGAATCAAAGCATAACACATACACTAATGTTTCATACCATCCAAACATTTTCTTTCATCAACAAGACATATCCTAGCACTACTACATACCTTTTCACCTTCCTTTATCATGGGCTTCAGTTTGTGGTGAACTCCATCCTTTGCTAGAGAGTATGTATTTGCATGAATATCATGTAAAACATGTCCATCAAACTGCCACAGTCTTCCCAACAATAAATGACAGACATGCTTTGGAATAATGTCATAGAAACTTCATCATGGTAACTCCCAATCTTGAACTTCACCAAACACTGTTCACTAACTAGGACCTTATGATCATCCTTCACCCAAGAAATCTGATAGGGTTGGGGGTGTTTCTCCCTTTTGAGCTTTAGCTTAGAGACCATCTCCTCAGACACCAAGTTTTTAGTGCTACCACCATCAATAATCACATCACAACACTTATCCTCGCACTTGCACCTGGTACAAAAAAAAATCCTCCTTTGTCTAGGTTTAATTTCACCTCTTAGTAAGATCCTCTCATTTATGAGAACCTCTCCTCTTTCTACATCCTCAAAATTTGATGATTTTACATCTTCATCCACATGAGCAACCCTTGCTTGACTATTAGGCCTTCTCTATGTCCTTCCTTGTCATTGAGGGCATTCAAAGACACGGTGACCTTCTCCATTGCAATGAAAATAGGTGCCACAAAAGCCTCCTCTTCCTAATCCTTGTCCATGTCCTCTACCTCTTCCTCTTTGATCTCCAAAGTTTTGTTCACAGGAGTAGTTGAAACCATCATTTCTCTAGTTTCTGCTAGTACCCACATCTTCATTTTTCTTTTGGGTTTCATTTCGGCTTCCAGATGACCTATTTCTGCCCCTTCCTCCTTGACCATGCCCTCTTTGCCTTCCTTCAAATCTTTTATTTAGATTCTCTTCAACTCGTAGGGAAAATTGGTATGCCTCTTCAATGCTAGTCATTCTAACCAGACTTAACTCCTCCTGAATGCTAGGTTGTAACCCACTAAGGTAATGAGCAACCTTCTCCTTATTTTCTTCTGCATGCCCTACCCTAATAAGAAGTTAGTGAAATTCCTACATATGTTCCTGGACAAATTTTATTGCTTGCTTTTATCCTTGCATTTTCTTGAACAAATCAAGCTCGTAGTCAATAGGAATGAACTGCTTCTTTAGTTTGTCCACCATGCGATCCCATCTTGTGATTTTCTCCTTTCCTCTTCTATTTCTTTCCAGTTGAATCTCTTGCCACCAAATTTTGGCATGGCCTTTCATTTTGATCTTCACAAACTTAACCCTATCTAGATCCATGATATCCTCATACTCAAAATACTCCTCTAGTTCACTGATCCAATTGATCAAGTCATCCGAGTTTAAATTTCCTAAAAACATATCCACATCAATTTTAGGTCTTTTTCAAAGCTTAGAAATGGACCTAAAAAACCTCTCCTCTACTTGATTTAGAACTTCCCCTTCACCTTCCCCTTCCTATCCAATTTCTTCTTCTTCATTTTCTTCCTCACTTTTGTTTCCTGTGGCAACATTCAGTTCTCTATGAATCTCCTCCTACAATGGTTGAACCTGCCTCTGGAGGGCTCTAACCTCCTTAGGATTAATAGCTCTAGCCCTTCCACCATTCTCTCTTCATGGAGGCATCTTCTTGATTCAAATCCACAACCACACAGTCCTGGTGCAAACTATCTCATAGTCGACGCTCTATCTACACACTCATGAAAACTAGCTCTAATACCACGTGATGGAGACACGTCCAATGACAAGAATAAACACACAGGAAAAGGGAAATATTATTATCAATGAAAAATGCCCTATAGGCTTACAATAGTATGATTCTAGAGAAAGAAATCCTCCACATAGTACCTTCTCTCTAACTCCACTAAGAGCTACCTTTACAATGCTAGAAATGTTCTTAAATAAGCTCCAAATGGTTTAGGGTTAGGAATAAATTATAGAATATGCTAGTTGGCATCCACCGCCAAAACAAAAGGTTTCAGAAATCACATTAGAAGTCGGTGTAAAATTAGAAGAATCTAGAAATTTTAGTCCAACTTTTGAGAGGCATAACTTTTGAATCGTAACTCCGATTGATGAACTGTTTACATTTCTGGAAAGCTCTTGAAGTGCTCTATAGCCCTATAAAAAAGCTTTTCTTGTCCCCCAATTTTAAGCCCCATACAAGGCTGTTTAATGCCCCATATCTAACTTTGAAGTACTCTTAGGAGGTCTCCAGGAATAAAAAAATTGCAATAACTTTCTAACCATGAAACCTTTTGATTTGATTCTTTTTCCAAAGTGTTTTAAATTACAAATATAACCATCCCTCCAATTTACACCCTCTAATTCACCATAATTATGGCTCAATTACATAGTCCTACTTTTTTAGCATTTACACGTATCCCAAGGTGCTAAAAAACTCTAACCCTAAACACTAATTGTGGAATTGTGAGAGTTGGAACCTTTATTTGACCCAAATGGGTATCCAAAAATGAAAACACATTAAACATAAACTATTTCTAAGCATATTTTTGGGTGATACAAGATTGCCCTTACACCACTTGATGCTCTTGCATCAAGAGAATGAAATATTTTGAGTAAAAATCATTGGCAAAATACTAGTTTTATTGGAAATAACAATTGGCAACAACCTTAGTAAGGTTAAAAACCTCAGTAAGGTTGGAAGCAACCTTAGCAGGGTTGGTAGCAACCTCAACATGGTTGGCAAAAAAACCAAAATCAAAATACCCAACCCAATCAACAAGCTCTAATGCCACCACCTCAGTAGAAGGCTCTAATGCCTTCTCCTATATCCACTAATGTTCCTCCCAAGAAAACTCAACTACCAGTTCAGCCTAATCCCAATCCTAACAATACCAAACAACTAGTACAACAACAAAGCTATGCTATTTCATTAAATGATATCCACTTAAGGTCAAACACTACTCTTCCTTCACCCCAAAAGCCTATAATATCTAAAGTTGAGAATTCCTTGATTGAATAGGTAGATGTGTTGAATCTAGATACCTCTCCTATAGCCAAGGAACCCCCATTTCCTCATAGGTTGTTAGAAGAAGGTCGGCCTATAGAAAATCGTGTAGTGATTGACTTGCTCAATCAACTCAAGAAAATGATAGTGCAACTATCATTACTTTATGATATCAAGAAAGTCCTTGCCTATATTAAAGCTATCAAGGAATCATGTATCAAAAAACCAAGAAGAAAGTAAAAGGATCCAAAAACTATTCATGTCTTAGGACAATTATCTGATTTGATGTTGGAAAAATTAATTGCACCTAAATATTTTGACCCTGGGAGTCCTGTGGTTACTGTCACCATTCATGGGATGAAAGTCCAAAATTCTTTAGTTGACTTAGGTGCATCTATAAATATCATGCCAAAGGAGGTATTGTCTTGATTGCGTATCATTTGTCTTAGAGAAACACCAACCAAACTTTAGCTTACTAATAGTTCTACTATCAAACTGGATGGGATGATAGAAGATGTCATAGTCACTTTGAATTCTTGGGAGTATCATGTAGACTTTGTTGTCCTTTCCCCAAAGGCTAATATGAGAGCGTATCCATTAAGTTTAGGACAACTATGGTTGGCCACTATAGATGGCTTTATAGCTTGCTAGTATGGTAAAATGACAATATCCAACGGTATCCATACTAAGAACCTGACCCTATACTCCCCTCCTTAGCCACTATTGTTAGATGACCAAGTAATCTGGCTAGACTTGGGTGATGAAGATCTAGAGGTAAATTTCATCCACTAGCTAATGATGATAGGTCAAGAGTCATTTGTAGCCTCTCGGGAAGATGAAACCATATTACCACCCTTGAACACACCTCAGTATTCAGAGGCATCCCAATTCTTTCACTCCTTATTACCTTATGAGATGAATTCTTCTCCTGTTGCCTAGTTATTTATGACATATAAGGTTATTAAGATGAAAATTGGTCTAGGAAAGGAGATGAATGTAAACAATTCCTTATCAACTTCCCATCATAAAATTATGTTACAGTTACTACAAGAAAATAAAAAAGCATTTTCTTGGGACTACATGGACATGAACAAACTAGACCCTATGCTTTGTAATCACAAGATTTACATCAATCCCGATTTTAAACCTGTTTGACAACCTTAGAGGAGAGTTAACCATATTTTAAAGGATATAGTTAAAAATGAACTACATAAATTATTGAGTGCTGGTTTTATCTACTGTAGTTCACCAATATTACAGTCAAAGGAACCAACAAATATAAATATATTTTTCTTTTTCAATGAAAGCATTTTTATTTTATTTTATTTGTTTATATTTATTTTCCTTGATCTACAATATTGATGTACATTACTACAATACATTTAACTAACTTCACTAAGCACTTTAGTTCCTTCCAACCAGAACATTATTTGAAATTCTAACAAAATGTCTTTATAACCAAATGTATAAATTTCAAATGGAGACACACATTTTCTCTTAGAATCATTTTAGAAACAAAAACATAACAACTTTACTCATTTCTATATACTATAGGATAGTGCATGATATATAAATTTCTTTAATCACTGAATGTAGCAACATATCAACAAGTACAGTCCACTTATATAGTCCACTTATACAATTTTCCAGCTTACAAGCTATCATAAAACACAATATTGGGAGTTACCCAAGGGTGACTCTCCCTAATACAATAAGAATTCACTTGGAAGTATGTTTTTGCTGCACATGAAAATAAGACAACATCCTTCTTCTCTTCAAGTCTTCAATCCATAGATCACAACCTGTAGTACAACACACACCAACAAGCCCATGGTACTCTCCTCCCAACCTTAGGCCTTTTAAAGGCCACCCTCGAGCAGGGAGAACCTTGACTAGGTGGACATACATTACTAACAACCATTTACAACACAATGCTCACATTACAAAACTGTTTACACATTTTACAGTTGACAAATAAAACCACAAAAATTCCCAACCAAGGTAGACCACTTAGGATCACATGTAGATCCATCTCAAGGGGTAAGGGTGGAAAATGAATTTTGAGGAGACTCCACCTGCAACTATGCCTTCATTAGGCTATACACTTTATACACATGCCTTAACAAGGCAACCCAACACCACATACATGCCCTCACATGGCATCTTTACAATACTTATAACTCCAACAAGGTGGCATATGGGGCCCATAACGCCCATATGGCATCCCTCTCCTACTCTAGGAGAGACTCTCACCCAACACATTCCCTATGCACCCCTTACCCTCACAAGGCTCTCTTTCCCTCCCAAGAGATGAGACTCACCTTGTCACACCCAAAACAGAAAACTGCAACAAGAACATATGAATTCACAACACAAAGTAAATCACAATACAAACATACACCAAAACTGAAACATGATCCCTCAACCTTACACAACACAACATTACAACACACCGTATTACAACTATATTACAGAAAACTCACATGCATAACACAATAAAAATTATCTACTTAACAACAAACTTTCATAGCAAGGGTACATAAGGTTACCAACCTGGTTTCCAAGCAAATTTGAGCTCCCTCTCTTTTCTACCAGCAATCCTCCTCCTAAGCTATCTTCTTCTCCTTGTTTTTTTTTTCTTTTCCAAAATTTTCCCCACTTAGATTCTTTTTCCAGATCTATCCAAAAATTCTCCCCCCAAGAACTCTCCAACCAACCCTCTCTAAAGAATGTTTTCTTTTGGTGCTTAAGTTTCCAAATTCGGCCAACTTGGGAATCCACAATTTTTGGGTGCTCTTTTCAATGCCCAGGGAAGCTTATAATACATAAAAATGCCCCTACCCCCTAGGTATATCATATGGTCTTTAAAATAAGACCTCAAACTACCCCTAGGGATGGTGTAAACCTCCTAGAAATTCACAAAAGGTGTGCATTCGACCTAGCATGGAAAGAATCCCTCTTGGACCCATAAATACACCTAGGGAAAAGAAATCCTACCAAACCACTCCTTGGTTCACTCAACCACCTACCATCCCACTAAGCATGCTACAAAGGAGAACATGTGTCAAGTGACACCACAATACACACAACACACTTGGCAAGCCATCAAGAAAAGCAAATTTAATTTTATAGAATCACAATAATACACACAAATTGGTTTTACAAATAAAATACAAGGGTAAAAAGGTTATACCCTCCTTAGGGTTAACCTTGGTTTTTCCAAACACCTAGCAAGGTTCTCCATAAATCCATGGGCTTCTTTCCTGCACACTTATTGCAAATATCAGTAGTCCAAGAATATGGTGATAAAATGATAATGTAAATATAAATCACATAGATTCTATCATCAATGAATAACATAACTAATATGAAATATGTATTTCCATTCATATCACATTACACACTTCACATTTGTAGCAATTCTCTAATCTAGATAGTAAAACATTATGATCATTTATTCTTATAGAAAATTATGGAATTAATCTACCTTAAGCAATGCATCAAATATAATATAAGTATACAATTCTAGTTTATTCAAATGATACATGAATTCTTAATGTTACTCTAAATATGCTAAGACATGATAATATAGCACCATATGGAGACCACAATTCAAAAATCAAACATTCACTTGAGTATAACATAAGCTTTAATCATGACATATGGATCATCAAGAAGGTAAGTAAGCATATCTGAATAACATCATAAAAACTACTTAGAATATTAGTGTCCTAGTAACATCATAAGGAATCATCATATAGCCTAATGATACAGGTATCAATGTCCCAATAACATAACATGAAATCAAATAGTCTAAGGATCAAAATATCAATGTCCATAGTGGGTAATAATGTCTCATCTAGAGTCTAACTATCAAAGTCCAAAAGAAAAAAAATGTCAATAGTGCTATGATGGTCGGGGCGGGACATGACATCTACCCCATCTTTGATAACCAATGGGTTTCACCCCTAGTTATTGTACCAAAGAAGGGAGGAAAATGGAGATTTTTTTGTAGATTATAGGGATCTCAATTCAGCCTATAAGAAAGAACACTTTCCCTTACCATTTGTAGACTAGGTTCTTGACAACCTAATTAGCAAGAAATATTTCTCTTTTTTGGATGGGTTTAGTGGTTATAATCAGATACAAATAGCTCTAGAGAATTGAGAAAAAACAACTTTCACATGCCCATGGGGTACCTTTTCTTACTCAATCTTACCATTTGGCCTATGTAACACCCTAGCCACATCCCAACGAGTTCTCATAAGTATCTTTTCAGCTATATCTGTTGACTACATGAAGATCTACATGGACGATTTCACTATTTATGAGACTAATTTTGAGAAAGCAAAAGAAAACTTAGAGATAATGCTCAAGAGATGATAAAGACTATAAACTTTCCCTAAATAGTGAAAAATAGTTTATGATGATCGAAGGAGTAGTGCTAGGTCATTTCATTTCATCCAAAGGCATCCAAGTTGATCTTGCCAAGATTGAAGTCATTAGTACCTTGCCTATGCTAGAGAAGTAGAAGGATGTCTGAAGTTTCCTAGGACATGCTGGATATTATAGAAGATTCATCAAGAATTTCAGTCAACTTGTAGCACCCCTTTATAACTTATTTAAAAAATATTCTAAATTTTCCTAGGACTTTGCATGTGCTAAATCTTTCCTACAACTTAAAGAAGTCCTCACCACAACACCAGTTTTAAGAGGACCTAATTGGGGACTACCTTTCCACATCCATATAGATGCCTTAGACTATGCTATAGGTGCAGTGTTAGGCCAAAAGGTAAACTTAGTTGAACATGCCATTTATTTCATTAGTAAAAATTTGCAAGGTGTAGAATTTAACTACACAATTACTGAAAAAGAGTTACTTGCAGTTATTTTTGCATTGAATAAATTTAGACACTAAATTATTGGATATGAAATATTTGTTCATATTGATCACTCTACTATAAAGTATTTGATGAATGGGCCTGAAATATGAGGAAGATTAGCTTGCTAGTGTTGACATATTAGTTAAGTTGGTTATTAGTGACAAAACTTATTTATATTTTGTATGGCTACCAAGCTCATTGAACAATCTATAGTGTTTGCCATGTAATTTTGTAGCCACCAAATTCTATAGTTGCTACCAAGTCTTTTGGACTAATTCTAAGTGGCCACTAAGCATTCTAGTGGTTACCAAGGGAATTCAATTAGTGTGAAGTGCAATAGTTCAAACTGAGCAAAATTAGGAAGTGTGAAGTCTAGCAGTTCAACCCAAGCACTCTAGTGGTTACCGAGCTTTGTAGTTTCTACTGAGCTAGCAGTTCATGTGATGCAAAGCTAGTCTTAACAGAGCCATATGCTAAGTTAGTGCTTACCTAGTGAAGTCATGGTAAACTAGTAATTCAGTTTATGCCAAGTGACACAGTATCTACTAAGTCACCAGTGTAGATCAAGTTTGAGACTACTTTGAGGTGATTAGTATGGACTGAGCTTCTACTTCTATCGAGTGCATGATGATGCTGAGTAATGATAGTGGACATTGAGTATTAGAACTTCACCAAGTTAGTCTTCAGAACCTAAGTGTCTTCATATAGGCTGACTTTATAATATTTGTGTTAACTTGTATAATGGCCAACATTTTTATTATGTAAATTGGATTGGTATATATGTAATGTATTATATCATATCCAATGAGCATGAGTATGTAATTCATGAATATAAGTGTGTAAGAATGTGAATGTGGTCAAGCAATAGATAAAGTATATATTGAAGGCCATATCAAAAAAGGAGTAGCAGAGAAATATCCATCAAAAAAGGTGATCAATACTTCAAGGAATCTCTATCAGTAATTTAGTTGTAAGTTAGAGATCTCCTATTTCATTCTAATAGGTGAATCAGTCTAAATCTTTTAACAAGGTAGACTTAACAGTCTTTCTCAAAATGTCTTTACCAAGTGCATACTTTATTGTGTTTGTAAATCCTTAAACAAGGTGGACCTAGCAGTCTTAATTGCTCCTAATAGGGAAAATCATTAGAAGTGAATGCAAGGAGAAACCAAAATTTGAGGACAAGTGTCACAAGTGCAAGAAACAAGGTCACAAGGCATCAGAAAGTAGAACTAAGTCATTTAATCTAGCAGAGCAAATTGTGAAAGCAATATTCGGTTGGGACTACAACACTTGGTGTAAATGTCATTACTGTGGAGAATTTGGAAACATTGGCATGAATTGTGTTAAACATCACAAAAGGAAGAGAGATGCCACCATAAGATGTTTCACTTGTACCAAACTTGGTCATCTAGCCAAAAATTGCATGAACATAGGTAAAATTGAAGATGAAAAGAAGGCTAAAGCATATAACATTTGAAAGTAGATGAGGCAGAAATCGATCCCTAAATCTACCAAGGAAGCTAGTTCAATTAATGATGGTCATGTCACTGAAGAAGTGGGTGACTCCACCATTTTCAACTAGGTTTTCAAAGAAGAACTGGAATTGCATTATCAAGATCACATTCAAATAGTTCCAATTGAAAGGTGATAGAGATCTAAATCACTATTCAAGATACAAAAGGATCACTAAGGAAGAATGGTATTAGTTATCACTGAGTTACCTTCTCTAACAAGTAAGATTGGGTCATAGACTCTACTGAGCAAGGTTGGGAGTAACAAGACACACATGGTTACTAAGTCATGAAGCCTTCACTGAGTAATCAATTGAATAGTGGATGACAAGTTGTTGAACATAATGTCAAGCATGATGTCAACCCAGCTACCTTTGTATCGAGCATTAATGGCAAAATTTTAACAAAAGGCAAGAAAGAGAATTCATTTTTCACCGTGAAATCTAAGTGCTATTGCAAAGAAGTGAATTCTACTGTGATCAAGCAACTTCTAGTGAATTTGTAGCAAAGTTATCAAGGTTTTCATAGTTTACTAAGAACAATGGCATCAAGTAGTAGCAAAGTGAAAAGAGGGTTTGAGATGTTGGTTCAAGGAGTCAAATGGAAAGCACCAAATTTTAAACTTGTGCTCGCGATTGCAAAAACCCTTGACTCAGTCAGAGCTCAATCAAAATTCCTCCAAAGGTACTTATTATTAATGATATTCATACTCATTTCAAGTGTTCTATTCAAGAAATTGGAACCCTAGAAATGGATGATGCCCTAGGTGATTTGTGTGTTAATGGAGTTCTCAAACCTGAGCATAAACATTTAGAAGACAAAAGTTTGACCAACATTCCTCACATGCTCCGAGGTTTTCAAATCAAATGGATTAGATGCATTCTAAGCTGGGTGCATAATGGTCAGCTATGGCTTGAGAAACATATTGTGATTACAAATAAAATGATTCATTGCATCACTGGCCTCCCCATGCTCACAAAAGCTAAAATCACCAAAACCCTAGGTCAGGCTAAGCTAGAAAAGAAAACCCTAGCCAAGTGGGATGGAAGAGGCATGAAAATCAGCAGTGTAATTGATGCAAAATTGAAACTTGGGAAACATGTGACAACTCACAAGATATATAGTTCAAGCCACCTCAATAGTGTATCATGTGAAGCTATGGATTTAGCTTACAAAGTTGTGAAGAACATTTTAGCTTATGACTTGGCATATCTATTGTTGAAGCAATTCAACAAGAACATGGAAAGTATTTAGACTTCCAAGAATGACCCCTAAAAATTTGGCTCTTTGTTGACTTGTTTGTTCTTCTATATTCAAAAGTTCTTCCCTTCCAAAGGCACAGTAGTATGGAGAAAAGATGTGCCTGTACTATACCATATTAATGAATACATTACATAAATGGGAGATAAATTTGTTAGCATTATGGAAAACTACTTCGAAGTATTCAAAGAGAAAATGAATAATAGATTCAAAATAACTAAGAAGCTAGTAGAAGATTACAAAGATGATGTTTGTTTCATGGTAGACAATGACATAGTCTACATTTAGGCATGAAAACCCAGAATTGTATGGGTAAAACCTCTTCCCTATGAGGTAAATATTGATGAAGTAAAGGATATTATTAAAGCCTTGGTTAATGAACATGTTGATCCAAAGGCACCATACTTTGGAACATATGATGAGGCAAAGGCAAGGATAGAGTTGGAGATAAAGCTCCCACAAGCAGTTAACAAAGGTAAGAGGAGGATAGCAAAACTGAAATCAAGCACACCTCTTATGTTAACCGAGGGAAAAGGAGAAGATGTAGATGGAGTAGAGAATAAGGATGAGTCTGAAGAGGAAGTGGAATTTGTGAAGAAGAAAGGCAAGGTGATCATCACCAAGCCACCTAAAACATCCACTATAGTCTTCACAAGGAGGTCTAGGAAGAAAGGAAGTGATATTGTCCTTAGAAAACCTTCTTCCACCTTCCAAGAAAAGTTGAAACAAATGGAAGAAGGTGCAAGTATAAAAAACTTCAAATCTTTGAAGTATGAAACCAAGTCTGAGGTAGAGAAGAAACAGGTCAAAGAGCTGGTGTTGACCAAAATGGGTAAAAGAGTCTTTGAAGAAAAATCAAGACAAAATGACTCTTATATTTAATACATGTTTAATTTTGATCAAGGATATAGAGAATGTGGTTAAGAATGCCACAAGAATGTGGAAGAATGTTTATCATTTGCATAAAAAAAGTGAGTTCCTAGTAGATGTTAAGGATAATGATGAGGACAATGATGATGATGAAGAAGAAACTTATACTGAGCCTACGCAGTTTGATAATGAGGAAGATGAAGAAGATAAAGAGGAGGAAGCTATCGAGGAAGATAAAGAAGATGATAAGGAGACTAACCCAATAAAGTTAGCAGCTACAGTCATTGCCTTACTTCCTCACTCTCCAAGAAAACCAGTAACTATATCAAGCTTAGAGATAGCTTCAACAAGTTTGATTGTGACCACCACAAACACTTCAAATGTCCAATCACTATTTGCCTCCACATAGCTCAGTGCATCATTGATAGAAGTGACTACCACTTCATCTACTAAGCTATAACCTCTAACTTCTTTAGCTACCGAGTCATCAGGTAGGAATACAGTGTCTTCTACAATTTTGAGTTCTTCAACAATAAGTACTTCAATTTTGGATACTACAATTTTGTCTACTTCAGTTTTGGAATCAACAAGCATTCCTATTAGTATTCCATCGGTTAGTATTATATCAATTTTTAGTGCAAGTCCTAGTATATCTACAATTATTTCCATTTCGGATACAAATGCATTAAGTACAAGGACAGTTGAACCTAAGGCTCAACCGAGTACAATAATTTTGAGTAGAGGCAAGGAGATAGAAGAGGACATAGACTTAGATGAGAAAATAGAAATTCCTAAATGGGACATTGATAATCTTACTATGGACCAAATGCACATAGTTGGTGAACTCATTCAAAAGAAGGCAAAGTAGGAGAAATTGAGAGAAGAAAGATATAGAGAGTATAAGATTATTGATGATGCTAAAAACATTTTTTTTTAGGCAATAGGTATTGAGGTAGATTCTTCTCAACCTATTTTGTTACAATTAGTAGAAGCAGTCCAAAAGTTCAATGAGGACACCAGTGGACAAGATAAGTTAATTGAGAAAGCTGAAATAAAATTTGAAAATAAATTTCTTGAGCACATTTCTCAACAAGTTGCTATTCAACAAGTTGATCTTTCATCAATTTTGACCAATCTTGAATCATCTTGCACCAATGTGACATCACTTTTTGGAAAGTTGTGTGATGTTACCAAGTTCATAAAGGAGATAAAGAGAACTTTGACAAAGATTGATGAGGATTTGAAAGCTAGTGCACAACAATTGCAACTTGACTCTAGTTCAAGCTCTACACATCATATAAAGATCAAATTTCTATTAGACATGCAGGTAGAGTTGTTGAGAGAAGAAGCAAGGATCTGGTCTACATTGATAGATATTCTGAATATGATCCTTCCTATCATGGATATAATACAAAAATATATTGTTTATTCAAAAACCTTGATCCATGACACCAACTTCTCTATTGTAGATCACATGATAACACTCTTTGTAGAAGTTCAAATTGCTCTACATACATGCAAGATTTTGCAAGAAAATTGGGATAAAACCCTGACACTTATTCTTAAGGTACATTATGAGTTTCTATCTCATTTTGGTGTTTGCATGTAAATAAATTTTGAATAAATATTTGGCATTATTTTCAAAAAGGGGGAGAGACTATGCATAGTGAGACACTATGTATATTGTATGGGGGAGAATCATGCAAAGGGAGAAAATTTATATAGTAGAGGAGAATTTTGCAGATATGTTGAATAGTATATTGTATATACTTACAAATACAAATTTTGAAAAATCTCAAAACAGTATACCATACCAAGCCAATATCACATGGTGATGTATATAATTTTTGGCTAATAAGTGTTTTTGTCACTAATGCCAAAGGGGAAGATTTTTGATGTATCAGTCAAGTTTGTTATTAGTGACAACACTTATTCAGATTTTGTATGGCTACTAAGCTCATTGAACAATCTACAATGTTTTCCATGTAATTATGTAGCCACTAAACTCTATAGTTGCTACCGAGTCTT
The DNA here is from genome assembly GCA_028749045.1 of Cupressus sempervirens. Taxonomy (NCBI): domain Eukaryota; kingdom Viridiplantae; phylum Streptophyta; class Pinopsida; order Cupressales; family Cupressaceae; genus Cupressus; species Cupressus sempervirens. The sequence goes on along the minus strand of CM053784.1, from coordinate 110,848,003 downwards.
CTGGACTAATTCCAAGTGGTTACCAAGGGAATTCAATTATATGAATTGCAACAGTTCAAACTGATAAGAATCAAGTAGTGTGAAGTATAGTAGTTCAACCAGAGCACTCTAGTGGTTATTGAGCTTTGTAGTTTCTACCGAGCTAGCAATACATGTGATGCAAAGCTAGTGTTAATCGAGCCACATGTGAAGTTAGTGTTTACTGAGTGAAGTCATGGTAAACTAGTAATTTAGTTTATGCCAAGTGACATAGTATCTATCGAGTCACTAGTGCAGACCAAGTTCAAGAATACTTTGAGGTGATTAGTATGGACCATGCTTCTACTTTTACCGAGTGCATGATGATGCTGAGTAATGAAAGTGGGCATCGAGTATCAGAACTTCACCAAGTCAGTCTTCAGAACTTGAGTGTCCTCATATGGGCTGACTTTGTAATATTGGTGTTAACTTGTATAATGGTCAAATTGGTTATTATATAAGTTGGATTGGTATATATGTAATGTATTATATCATATCCAATGTGTGTGAGTATGTAATTCATGAACATAAGTGTTTAAGAATGCAAATGTGATCAAGTAGTAGATAAAGTATATATTGAAGGCCATATCAGAAAAGGAGTAGCAGAGACATCCATCACAAAAGGTGATCAATACTTCAAGGAATCTCTATTAGCAATTCAATTGTAAGTTAGAGATCTACTATTTCACTCTAACAGGTGAATCAGTCTAAATCCTTTAACAAGGTAGACTTCACAATATTTCTCAAAATCTCTTTACTGAGTGCATACTTTATTGTGTTTTTAAATCCTTAAAGTGGACCTAACAGTCCTAATTACTCCTAACAAGGTAGATCATTAGAAGTGATCAATGTAAGCCTTAACATGCCAACTTTATGCTGCAATATTGAATTTTTGTGGATATCATTCCTACCCCAATTTTACTTTCTATTTGGAAGGTTTCTAGGTCACCAAATTATTGTGTTCAAGTGTTATGAATGTTTTATGTTTTCAATTTCTCATGCATGCAATTAGTCAATAAATAATAATTGGTATATTGTTATAAAGTGGTAAATTTGATAAAGTTTTAAGAGATTACTGATTCACCCCTCCCATCTTTGTAACCTAGCATAATCTTGAATATTTCCAACAATTGGTATCAAAGCTTTGAGGTTCTCAGGAGAAAGCTTAACAGCTTGAGTAAAGATAAAATAAAATGGAGATATTTAGACTTGCCAAAGCCATTGACAATGAAAAGCTGAATCTAGAAATGGCCATTGTCCAACTTAAGAAAGCTACGGAGCAACTTTCCCAATCCCTGAAAAGAAGAAAGGAACTTGTAAATCAATTGAATCAGAAGAATATCTATAGACAAAGGGGTAAATTAGGAGGTGAATCCTTCAAACAAGGTGCTCAAAGGAATCAAAAACCTACTTGCAATCACTGTGGTAAGTTAGGTCATACATCAAACAAATGTTGGAGTAATGGTAAAGCAAAATTTAATGGAAAATGCTACAATTGCAGTTAGTATGGTCACAAGGCTAATGAATGCAAAGAGAAACCAAAATTTGAGGGCGAGTGTCACAAGTGCAAGAAACAAGGTCACAAGGCATCATAATGTAGAACTAGGTCATTCAATCTAGCAGAGCAAATTGTGAAAGCAATATTCGGTTAGGACTACAACACTTGGTGTAAATGTCATTACTGTGGAGAATTTGGACACACTGGCATGAATTGTGTTAAACATTACACAAGGAAGAGAGATACCACTATAAGATGTTTCACTTGTACCAAACTCGATCATCTAGCAAAAAATTGCATGAACATAGGTAAAATTGAAGATGAAAATAAGGCTAAAGTAGATAACATTCAAAAGTAGATGAGGCACCAATGGATCCCTAAATCTACTGAGGAAGCTAGTTCAAGTAATGATGGTCATGTCACTCAAGAAGTGGGTGACTCCACCATTTTCAACTAGGTTTTCAAAGAAGAACTGGAATTGCGTTATCAAGATCACATTCAAACAGTTCCAATTGAAAGGTGATAAAGATCCAAATCAGTATTCAAGATACAAAAGGATCACTGAGGAAGAACAATATCAATTATCACCAAGTTACCTTCTCTATCAAGTAAGGTCAGGTCATAGACTCTACTGAGCAAGGTTGGGAGTAACAAGACACACATGGTTACCGAATCATGAAGCCTTCACCGAGTAATCAATTGAATAGTGAATGATAGGTTGTCAAGCATAATTTCAAGCATGATGTCAACCCAACTACCTTTGTATTGAGCATTAATTGAAAAGTTTTAACAAAAGGCAAGAAATTGAATTCATTTTTCACCATGAAATCTAAATGCTATTGTGAAGAAGTGAATTTCAATGTGATCAAGCGACTTCAAGAAAATTTGCAGCAAAGTTATCAAGGTTTTCATAGTTTACCAAGAACAATGGCATCAAGTAGCAAAAAAGTGAAAAGAGGGTCCGAGATGTTGGTTCAAGGATTCAAATGGAAAGTGCCAAATTTTAAACTTGTGCCCATGATTGAAGAAAATCTTGACTCAGTCTGAGCTCAATCACAAATTCATCAAAAGGTAGTCCTCATTAGCAATATTTGTACTCATTTCAAGTGTTCTATTCAAGAAATTGGAACCCTAGAAATGGATGATGCCCTAGGTGAATTGTGCGTTAATGGAGTTCTCAAACTCAAGCATAAAAATTTAGAAGACAAAGGTTTGACCCACATTCCTCACATGCCCCAAGGTTTACAAATCAAATGGATTAGATGCATTCTAAGTCAGGTACATAATGGTCAGCTATAGCTTGAGCAACCTATTGTGATTAAAAAGAAAATGATTCATCACATCACTAGCTTCCCCAGCTCACCAAAGCTAAAACCACCAAAACCCTAGGTTGGGTTGAGCTAGAAAAGAAAACGCTAGTTGAGTGGGTTGGTAGAGGCATGAAAATTAGTAGTGTAACTAATGTAGAACTAAAATTCAAGATACATGTGATAGCTCAAAAGATATATAGTTTGAGCCACCTCAATAGTGTATCATGTGAAGCTGTGGATTTAGCTTACAAAGTTGTGAAGAACAATCTATCTTATGACTTGGCAGATCTATTGTTGAAGCAATTCAACAAGAACATGGAAAGTATTCAGAATTCCAAGAACAACACTTACAAATTTGGCTCTCTATTGACTTGTTTGTTCTTCTATGTTTAGAAGTTCTTCCCTTCCAAAGGCACGGTATTATGAAGAAAAGATGTGCCTATACTATACCAGATTAATGAATAAATTGCAGAAATGGGAGAGAACTTTGTTAGCATTATGGACAACTACTTCAAAGTGTTGAAAGAGAAAATGAATAATAGATTTAGAATATGTAAGAAGCTGGTAGAAGATTACCAAGATGATGTTTGTTTCATGGTAGATAGTGATAGAGTCTACATTTAGGCAATAAAACCCAGAATTGTATGGGTAAAGCCTCTTCCCTATGAGGTGAATATTGATGAAGCAAAGGATATTATTGAAGCCCTGGTTAATGAACCTATTGATCCAAAAGTACCATACTTTGGAACATATGATGAGGCAAGGGCAAGGATAGAGCTGGACTCCCACAAGAGGTTAACAAAGGTAAGAGGAGGATAGCAAAAATAAAATCAAGCACACCTCTTATGTTAACTGAGGGAAAAGGAGAATATATAGCTGAAGTTGAGGATGCGGATGAGTCTGAAGAGGAAGTGGAACCTATGAAGAAGAAAGGCAAGGTGATCATCACCAAGCCACCTAAACCATCCACTGTAGTCTTCACAAGGAGGTCTAGGGAGAAAGGAAATGATATTGTCCTTAGCAAACCTCTTGCCACCTTCCAAGAAAAGTTGAAACAAATGGAAGAAGGTGTAGATATAACAAACTTTAAATCTTTGAAGTATGAAACTAGGTTAGAGTAAAAGAAGAAATTGGTTGAAGAACTGGTGTTGACCAAAATGGGAAAATGAAAGAATTCACCAGATTAGATCACCTCTCAAATCTCTATGAATTATTAGAGAAAATAAAGCCAAGAAGAGACTTTGTAATGCAAGCAGCAAAAGACATTTATGCACAAACACTGAGGCAATTTCTACCAAGCATGATAGATGCTAAAGTAAAAGAGTCTTTGAAGAAAAATGAAGACAAAATGACTCTTAGATTTAATACATGTTTTATTTTGATCAAGGATATAGAGCACGTGGTTAAGAATTCCACAAGCATGTGGAGGAATGTTTATCATTTGCATAAACCAAGTGACTTCCCAATAGATGTTAAGGATAATGATAAGGATAGTAATGATGATGAAGAAGAAACTTATACTGAACATACACAATTTGACAATGAAGAAGATGAAGAAGATAAAGAGGAGGAAGCTACCAAGGAAGATAAAGAAAATGATGAGGAGACTAACCCAATGAAGATAGTAGTTGTAGTCATTGCCTTACTTCCTCACTCTTTGAGAAAACTAGTAACTATATCAAGCTCAAAGATAGCTTTAGCAGGTTTGATTGTGACAACCATAGACACCTCAAATGTCCAATCACTCTTTGCCCCTACATAGCTCAACACATCATTGATAGAAGTGACTACCACTTCATCTACTAAGTTGCAACCTCTCACTTCTTTAGCTACCAAGTCATTAGGCATGAATATAATGTCTTCTACAATTTTGAGTTCATTAGCAGTAAGTACTTCAGTTTTGTCTACTTCAGTTTTGGATTCAACAAGCATTCCTATTAGTATTCCATCAGTTACTACTATATCAATTTTTACTACAAGTCCTAGTATATCTATAATTTTTTCCATTCTAGATACAAAGTCATTAAGTACAAGGATAGTTGAACCTAAGGCTCAATTGTCTACAAGAATTTTAAGTAGAGGCAAGGAGATAAAAGAGGACATATAATTATATGAGAAAATAGAAATTCCTAAATAGGACATTGATAATCTTACTACAGACCAAATGCACATAGTTGGTGAACTTCTTTAGAAGAAGGCAAAGCAAGAGAAATTGAGAGAAGAAAGAGATAGAGAGTATAAGATTATTGATGATGCTAAATTTTTTTTTTTGAGGCAATAGGTATTAAGGTAGATTCTTCTCAACCTATTTTTTTGTAATTACTAGAAGTAGTCCAAAATTTCAATGAGGACACCAGTGGATATGATATGTTAATTGAGAAAACTAAAAAGAAATTTGACAATAAAGTACTTGAGCACATTGCTATTCAACAAGTTGAGCTTTCGTCAATTTTGACCAATCTCAAATCATCTTGCACCAATGTGACATCACTTTTTAGAAGTTGTGTGATGTTACCAAGTTCAAAAAGGAGATAAAGAGAAAATTGACAAAGATTGATGAGGATCTGAAAGCCAGTGCACAACAATTGCAACTTGACTCTAGCTCAAGCTCTGCACATAATATGAAGATCAGATTTCTGTCAAACATGTAGGCAGAGTTGTTGAGAGAAGAAGCAAGGATTTGGTCTACATTGATAGATATTCAGAATATGATCCTTCCTATCATGGATACAATGCAGAAACATATTTTTTATTCAAAAACCTTGATCCATGACACCGACTTCTCTATTGCAGATCACATGATAGAACTCTCTGTAGAAGTTCAAATTTCTCTACATACATGCAAGATTTTGCAAGAAAATTGGGATAAAACCTTGGCACTTATTCTTAAGGTACATTATGAGTTTCTATCTCATTTTGGTGTCTCCATGTAAATAATTTTTGAATAAATCTTTGGCATTATTGTCAAAAAGGGGGAGAGACTATATATAGTGAGACACTATGTATATTGTATGGGGGAGAATCATGCAAAGGGAGAAAATGTATATAATAGATAACTTTGTAGATATGTTGTATAGTATATTGTATATACTTACAAAGACAAACTTTGAAAAATCTCAAAACACTATACTCTACCGAGCCAATATCATATTGTAATGTATATAAGTTTTGGCTAATAAGTGTTTTTGTCACTAATGCCAAAGGGGGTGATTGTTGACATATCAATCAAGTTTGATATTAGTGACAACATTTATTTAGATTTTGTGTGGCTATCAAGCTCATTGAACAATCTACAATTTTTTCCATGTAATCTTGTAGCCACTAAATTCTATAGTTGCTATCGAATCTTATGGACTAATTCCAAGTGGTCAATTCAAACTAAGATATAGGATTTACCTTGTGAAGAGGGTTCAATAGGGCCTACAAAGTCAATCCCCCATTTATCAAAGGGTGCAACAACTACTTGAGGTTGCAGGAGCATTTCATTGGATTTAGTGGGTCTTTCCATATGTTGACACTTATCACACTTCCTAGTGTATTTGGTTGCATCCTTGTGTAAACTTGGCCAATAGTACCGAGTTGTCAATATTTTAAAGGTTGTCTTTTTGGCTATTAAATGACCTCCATAGGGTTCATCATGGCATGCTATCAAGATATCATATGTTTCATCTTCTTTGATACATTGATGCATTACTTGATCAAGACCAGTCTAAAACATACATCCAATAATCCAAGAATAATTAAAACATAATTCTAGCATTACTTGATTAGGGGCAAAGAAGTAAGTTGGCATCTTTCTTATGGTGAGGTAATTTATAATATCGGCATACCATGGATTTTGTGCTAATAATAGGAAAAGGTCTTCATCTAGAAAATTATTATCAATGGTTGTAGGATCATTAGGGACATGTAAACGAGAGAGAAATTCAGCTACCACATTGGCCTTGTAGGGTTTATCTATTATGGTGATATCAAATTCCTACATAAGTAACAACTAGTTGTTGGAAATATTCAAGACTATCCTAGGTTACTGAGAGGGGAGGGGTGAATCAGTAACCTCTTAAAACTTTATCAAATTCAGCACTTTATAGCAATATACCAATTATCATTTATTGATCTAATTGCATACATGAGAAACTAAAAACATAAAACATTCATAACACTTAAACACAATAATTTGGTGACCCAAAAACCTTCCAAATAGAAAATAAAACTGGGGTGGGGATGATACCCACAAAGCTTCAATATTGTAGCATAATGTTGGCCTGTTAAGGCTTATGTTGATCACTTCTGATGATTTGTCATACTAGGAGCAATTAGGACTACTAGATCCACCTTGTTAAAGGATTTACAAACATAATAAAGTATGCACTCGGTAAAGCAATTTTGAGAAAAATTGTTAAGTCTACCTTTTTAAAGGATTTAGACTAATTCACCTATTAGAATGAAATAGTAGATCTCTGACTTACAACTGAATTGCTGATATAGATTCCTTGAAGTACTAATACATTTTGTGATGGACATGTCTCTGCTCCTCCTTTTTTGATATGGCCTTCAATATATACTTTATCTACTGCTTGATCACATTCACATTCTTACACACTTATGTTCATGAATTACATACTCACACACATTAGATATGATACAATACATTACATATATACCAATCCAATTTACATAATAACAAAGTCAGCCACAAGTTAACACCAATATTACAAATTCAGCCCATATGAAGACACTCAGGTTTTGAAGACTAACTTGGTGAATTTCTGATACTCGGTGCCCACTTTCATTACTCAGCATCATCATGCACTCCGTAAAAGTAGAAGCTCGATCCATACTAATCACCTCAAAGTAGTCACAAACTTGGTCTGCACCGGTGCTCGATAAATACTGTATCACTTGGCATAAATTGAATTACTAGTTTACCATGACTTCACTAGGTAAAAACTAACTTTGCATATGGCTTGGTTAACACTAGCTTCGCATAATATGAACTGCTAGCTCGATAGAAACTGCAAAGCTCGATAACCACTAGAGTGCTCATGTTGAACTGCTAGACTTCACACTGCTTGATTCAACTTGGTTTGAACTACTGGACTTCACACTAACTGAATTCCATTGGTAACCACTACAATGCTCGGTGACCACTTGGAATTAGTCCATAAGATTTGATAGCAACTATAGAATTTAGTGGCTACAAGATTACATGGAAAAAATTGTAGATTGTTCAATGAGCTCGATAGCCACACAAAATCTAAATAAATGTTGTCACTAATATCAAACTTGATTGATATGTCAAAAATCGCCCCCTTTGGCATTAGTGACAAAAACACTTATTAGCCAAAACTTATATACATTACCATGTGATATTGGCTCGGTAGGGTATAGTGTTTTGAGATTTTTCAAAATTTGTCTTTGTAAGTATATACAATATACTATACAACATATCTACAAAGTTCTCTATTATATACATTTTCTCCCTTTGCATGATTCTCCCCCATACAATATACATAGTGTCTCACTATATATAGTCTCTCCCCCTTTCTGACAATAATGCCAAAGATTTATTCAAAACTTATTTACATGGAGACACCAAAATGAGATAGAAACTCATAATGTACCTTAAGAATAAGTGCCAGGATTCTTAAGGTACATTATGAGTTTCTATCTCATTTATTCAACTAGTGGCATTCATCATCCATAATTCACTTGTGAAGGTCATTACAAATACCTGTATGCCCTACATTTTAAAATTTTGGCTCATCTGTGACATGATTATCAATAGGTAAATCTTCCCAATTTCCTATTTAGCATTGTGAAGAAGCAAGATTCTTTAGTACAATCAAGAAAGGATCAATCTATTTCCCATCATTTCTTGATAAAATTAGTTGTGGAAAGAGAATTAAACAAGCAATCAATTGGGACATGGGAATAGTTTTTGCAGTTAAAAGAGGTAGAGCCAAAGTTGGTTGGCCCTAGAGGACAAGGGGTTGGATGAAAGGAAAAGACATCTAGTAGTTTTTTTAAGGTCATTCCAAGGACTAAAAATGTTCCTGAAGCCTCTCCCTCTAGTTCTAGACCAGCAAGGAAGAGAATCTATAAAGACGATGCCTCTATCTCTAGTAAAAGTAAAAACAAAAATAGGGAAACTACTAGTGCCCCCAAGACACCATCATCTGTTATGAATAGATCTATTGTTAAGGAAGGAAAATGTAAAGCCATGGAACCTGAGGAAGAGAAATTAGAACAATAACCTGATGATAAAGGTAATGACAATGAAACCCTGCACTCGCAAGAAGCAAAAATTTTAGAAAAACCTCCTGAAGCACCTATTGTCGAAATGTCTTCAAGAAAGAGGAAACAAAATAATCCTCCATGCCTATCTACATCTCCTACAAGGTGAATTGCAAGGCTTTCTGAGGGAAATAAGGTTACTGAAGCCTCTGTTCTAGTGGTTAACTTATAATCTTTTGAGGTTGAGAAGGAGTCCTCTTTAGAGGAAAAATTGCAACAAAACATAGCTACTAACAATGAGTGTAATAACTAAAGTCCACAACTTGAAGTTGACCTTAGTGTTAATTATGTGATTGTTGATAGTGATAAGGAGTCTAATGAACCTAAAGCATTTGAGGAATTCGAAGAAAGCCCTGTTATTCAGGATATTTTAATAACCCCCTAGTGACATTTGATTTTGATAGAAACATAAATATTAACTCATGAAACAATGACATTGTCTATAACAATAATAATAATAGATGTCTTTATATTATTCAAATGATAATAATTAACAAAAGAATACATAATAAAAATAATTCTAATATATCTAACAAATATAAAATAACATTATAATTCATTAAATGATTGAGAAAGTGAGTTAACCACTAAATATAATCTTAAATGAATATAATATAATATAATATATTTATGGCGACCTTGTGGAATTGGTTAGTCCATGCATTCTCACACCCTAAAGAACAATGAGAAGGGAACTAGCCCAAGAAGTAAGGAACTTTATAGAACAAACTAATGAGAGATTTGAAAGGACTAAAAACTCCAATAAGGTACTATTGGAGGATATACAAAAATTAAGTAGTAATAATAACAAAAATGAGAGACTTAACTCATAGAGGGACCATTATTCTACTCATGAGGAAAATGAACTGTCATCACAAAGTTCAGTCCCACGAGAAACATTCTCACCATTCATTATGAGAGAAGAACCTGTTGCAAATAATAGAACGATCATTAATAGTGTGGAAGAAATTGCACAAATGTATGCTAGCTTGGATTTCGATCTTCGACAACTTATTCCCTTTAAAGAATACTATTAATCTAAACTTATGGAAAATATAAAGAAATATCATGTAGATGAAGACCTTTGTAAGAAGGTAAATAAGATAAAATTACCATGTTCTAATGGGTCAGGAGAAGAAATTGCTTAATCATTGGTCCAAAAGTTAGATACATATCTATCCTATAGTCCTATGACAAAAGAAGGTGTCATCAAGTTTGCCATAATTCATTTAAGGGGATCAACCCACAAGTGGTGGCACTATGGCCAAATTTCTCTGGGGCTCAAAAAAACTACCTCCTATAGTGAATTCACTAAAAAATTGATGAGCAGGTTTGATCTAAGAGATCCTGAATGGTACTTCCAACAACTAACTCACCTAAAAAAATTAGGGTCAGTAGAAGAATATGAAAATCATTTTCAAGATCTTTCTATAATGGTTCCCAATCTATCTCCATGTCAAATCACTCATTTATTCATAGAAGTACTTAAATAATCCATTAAAGCTCAAGTGAAACCCTTTGAGTCCCAAAACCTTGAAGAAGCCACCAGAAAATCCAAGAAAATTGAGTCTAATACATACAAGGAGAAGCCAAATAATTCTACACCCATAACATCATATCAAAATAAAGAGGTGAAAAATAATCATGAAGGTAAGTCATGCTACTACTATAAGGAGCCATGGAACAAAGAACATAGATGTCACAAAATGGAAGAATTGGAAGCAACAAAATTATGTAGATGTAATGAACCTTGGAAGCATGGGCATCGATGTAAATGAGGACAAATGAATAACATAACATATTATGATGAAGCTCCAAATAGAAAAACTAGATTCAATGAACATGGACAAGTAACATTAGCAATCATCACTCAAGAGGATGGGGATAATCCCTTTCATATCACTTAGTAGGATGTAATATTAGATTATTGCTTAAGGAAAATCAAATTCAAGAGGGGTGGACTATAATAACCCCCTAGTGACATTTGATTTTGATAGAAACATATATATTGACTCATGAAATAATGACATTGTCTATAACAATAATAATATTATATGTCATTATATTATTCAAATGATAATAGTTAACAAAATAATACATAATAAAAATAATTCTAATATATCTAAAAAAATATAAAATAACACTATAATTCATTAAATGATTGAGAAAGTGAGTTAGCCACTAAATATAATCTTAAATAAATAGAATATAATAAAATATATTTATGGCGATGCTTAGAAGGGTCAAGAGGTGGAATGGTCACCATATATTAAAAGTGGAGTGCGAATACAAAAAAAAAAGGAAGAAAGAGAAGGGGACACGTCATTAAGTAAAGGAAGGACTACGGAGGACATAAATACCATACCAATGTAGAATGGACTATTTTCACTGCAGGTTATAAACACTGCCAATACCAATATTCTCGTAGGATGAGGCAGTCGTGATTTGATCAGCTGAGAGTGATATGGATAAGAACCATTGGAGTAGGAGTTATGAATTGAAGGCACCTTACATTCAAACAAATGAACCAATTGGAGGATGAAGATATTTAATTGGGTAAATAGAAGTGACGTATCAGACCACATGCACCAGGAAGGGAAAGGTTTCCATGAAGCACGAGAATTGCATGGTGGATTAATACAAACCTCATATTGCTTAACCCACATATTACTGGTGGTAGCACTCATCATAGTCACTAGAAATATAAGCTTGAAATTCTAGTGTAAGAGTGTGTTGGGTGTTGGGACCCATGCCTAATAGGTAAAATATATCTATTTCAGATTATTATCATTATTATAGTAATATTCTTACACAATTATGTATATATATATATAAAATCTACAATATTATACAAGGTGTCGATAAGGTATTCTAGTGATGATATTTAGACATATAATTTAAATATTTGGTCTATGTATTTTCTTGAAATATGATTAAGAATCCATAGTGCCAGCATAAGGACATTGCTCACCTATATAAATGGCTTCATGCTAGTATAGAGTTAGGAGTCATTTTTATATAAACTGCTAAGATGGGGATTGATGAAATCTTATAGTACTAGTGCAAGAAGTGAGATCCTCATATAAATGGCTACCGTGCCAATGCGAGAGATGAGCAATATTGTATAGATGGCTAGATGAGAATGAGATAATGGCTAGAACTATGGCTAGAATTAAGGAGGACATAATATAGTTCTACTTTTTAGTATTTATCCTAACATTTATTTTGCAAGTATTAGTGTCCCAATCTAATGCTAATGTGGGGAAATTATAGATATTGGTGGGAATCTAGAAGACCTTCCTTATAGATTGGCCATCGCAACAGCTAAATCTGGTAAGGAAGAGAATGTGGCGACAACAATTGTCATAAGAGAAGGAGAATGCTCCACACCATAAAGTGTCAAAAAAATTCCTCATTTGACATCCAAATGGATATACATTTTTAACTAAGAACCATTGCGACCACCGAATTTGACCACACCTTTGTCTGTAGGAATCAATTTTTTTCAACAATTGTTATGGGAAAGAGCTCAATGGAAGTTGGAAAAAGAAAAATTGAAACATGTTATTAATGAATAGAGCTATTAGGTCAAAAAAAGCTCAGACCAAAATGAAGTTTTAAAAAGGAGGATTGAACAAGTTATAGGATTGATTCCTGAACTGATGGAATACAGATTGCCAACACTAGTGTATGCATTGTTTCTCAAAGAGAAGCTTGTAAAATTTAAGTTGACTAGAATTGTGGAAGGACTTAATCCCTCTATTACAACTTTGCATGAGTTTAATGATGCATTCTAATATGTTCCAATGCCTTTAAAGAATCTATTGTGTGAATTGTATCTCCATAATTTAGTAGTGCCTAATGACACATAGTGGAATTCACTCTTGTATATAAGGGATGTATAGTTGAGAGTAGTGATGTCTTGGATGTAGAATGAGATAAGTAAGGAACATCAAGCTACACCTTAGAGGAATAGTGAAATGATAGTACCTCTACTCATGAGACCAAAAATTCAACACTCTAGATGAACATTTCTAGATTGGATTTCTATTCTAGGCAACCCTACTGGAGCAGGTAAAGTATTTTCAATAAGAGAACAAGCCTTCGCAAACTTGGAACAACACTCCTCTCAAGATGTTGAAAGAACTACTGTTGCTTCAAGAAAAAGGTAGACACAGATGCCACATGACCTGAAGATAAGAGAACCCCACTCTCCTCAAAATTTAACTCTTTCTACTATTAGGATTCCATGGTATATTGATTTGGGGAGGAATTGATGCAAATATTGGATTCCATTAAAGTATCAGCCCCTAATTCTCCTACAACCATTACTAGTAGTAAATGACAATGCAAAAGATCATGATATGACATTAGAAGTTTGATGATGGAGAAAGCTCAAGGAAAATTATGGGTACTTTGACTATGTTAAGAATGATCTAGGGGAGAGGACATCCAGTGATTGGAGAGTTCGAGCTAGAATAAGAAACTTCATGGTTGTTGGGGACCAGCAATAGCTCAGTTGGCGGTAATGATGGGCCTCTAAAAGGCCATTGTTTTAAGATCTTTTTATCTTGTTTTTAAGCAGTTATCTTGTAGAAACAATCATGACTTTGTGGTTTTAATAAAATGAACTTATGTTTTCATGTATATGCTCTATATATGATGAGACATTAAGTATAAGTAAAAATAATTTAAATATGCTATAATTACTTGAATCTAGGACAAAAGCAGTATAGTGAAGTGACATTGCATGCTAATAAATGTTTTCTCATTTATGATATGTCTTGGGTAGTTTTCCTCCTATATCCATAGGATTTGCAAGAGTGATAATTTGAACATACACCTTTTATAATATTGATGATAAAATAAATATATGTATGTGGAAGTGGTGTGTGCATTGAATGCTTTTCAAGTACTTTCCACAAATATTCAAGAGTCAACACCTCAATGTTAAAGTCAGAGCCAACTAGATTGATAAATCATTGCAAGTGGAGAAAGTCATTATATGCTTTTTGTTGGAACAACACACGAATGTAGCTTCAACAACCTACTATATTCTTGGAGGATTTATTCATGGTTAATGGTGATTTAGTTTCAAACTTTATTAGTTTGTAATTCATCCTCATTAATGGAGTGATCATAAAGTTAGGGAGTGGATATAGTTTCCTTTTAAATAATGTTTGACAACCTACTATATTCCTGGAGGATTTATTCATGGTTAATGGTGATTTAGTTTCAAAATTTATTAGTTTGTAATTCATCCTCATTAATGGAGTGATCATAAAGTTAGGGAGTGGATATAGTTTCCTTTTAAATAACGTTTGTTATAGGTTCAAGAGCAATTTCTAGAAAAAGAAGAAGACATGTTGATTTTCATAGCAAGTGAGTGTGATTCAATTTTTAGTCAAGTGTAATTCCTTCCTTCACCATGAATGAATGAATTGAGCAATTCAAGTCTATTTCTCTTATCTTGATTGCATTTACTATTTACTCATCTAAGGGGGGCCACTTGGTGAGTGAACTATTATGTTAGAATAGATTTCATTTCCTTGTTTGTTTCCTTGCAAGATAGAATTGTGTTGCTACTACAGCCATTGATAACATAATCAATGAATTGTTCTTGCAACATAGGTGAATAGATAGGTTTACTATTGCAACATTACTTTCATGCTTTAAGTTAAGTTGTTGTTTTAGTTGCTAGAATAGAATTCCTTCAACATTTACTTTGCATTAGTTGTAATGACTTGAAGGAGAATTAGAGAACAGACTTTGTAGTCATTCTCTCAAGTTTACGCTCTTGATTTGACAAATTAAATGAGGTTAGTGTACTATTTTAAGTAAACACATGATATTTTCTGACCATGAAATCAATATGAAAGGATGTCCAATCCTTTGTTATTAAAATAATAAGCTAACCGAATACTGCTCACAGTAAATCAAGTACAACTTTCCTACATCTTTGACTTACATGTTGCACATTGAACCATGTCATTAGGACATTGTAATGAACATGTCCATGACTGCACATCACCATACAAGCAAAACCTTTTTTGTACAACTAAGATCTCTCTCTGCTATTCTACCAGTCTTCATAGACTTACTGATATGTTGAATAATAGAGTCATGAATGCAACATGTCATAACTCTCCAATGCTTAGGATACTCTCCCAAAGTAGTATCATCAAAATTCATGGTAACAATATCCACCATTGGCATTGATGGTAACATAGATGAAAAATATCTAAGTCCCACAAACACCAAAATAGTACTCTGTTGTTGTACTCATGTTCTCAAATCCTCTTCATCAACCAAATCTAAAATCCTATGGAACACTACACTTTTCTCCTTCTTCTTTAGGATTGACAAAATTTGTTCATAGTAAACAACTCACAATACATATCTCCCCCATAGAGATATTCCTCCTTCTTTCTTACATGAACCTTTCTAAATCTCCCTAAAAAGTAGAGATTTCCATGCACTCTCCCTATACATACTTAGGAGATATTTTTCATGCATATTCTCTCCCCCATTGACATCAATGACAAAGTCCTCATTATGTCAATATACTACTCTAGGTGTTCAAATAGATCAAGTGTCCAAAGACATCATTCAAGACCAAATACCAAGAGTCCTTAATGACTCAACTCATCTCAGATACTCCCCCACACTGAAAGCATCAACATTTAGTCCAATCTAACAATAATGCTCTATACCACTGGATTGATGCACTTACTACATCATCTACTCAAAAGTAGGTAGGGGCATAACCCCAAGCATATCTCTCAAGTACTCAAATGTATCTTTAGGTAAAGGCTTCATAAAATATTTGAAATCTAATCTTTAGTACTTACATACTCTAATCCAATCTCTTTCTCAATTGCTTTCTCTCTTAACACATGATACTTAATAGACATATGCTTAGTCTTAGAATGAAATACAAGATTCTTAGACATACTCACTATACTTGGGTTATCATAGTAAATGATAACAAGTTTTGCAAACTCAATTTTGATATCCTTCAGCATCTGTTTCATCCACATCACTTGATTGCAATTATTGCTGCTACTACATACTCTGCCTTAGCTATACTCTGAGAAATACAATTTTGTTTCTTGTTTAGCCAAGAAACCAATCTTCCTCCAAGAAAAAAAGCTCCACTACTACTTCTTTGTCTATCATCCATACTACCTACCCTACATGCATCAGTATATGGACATAGAGTGAAATCACTTGATCTATCATACCAAATTCCATAGTAAGATATTCCTTTCAAATATCTAAATATTCTCTTTACTACTGCATAATGATACTCCTTAGGATGAGCTTGAAATCTAGCTACATCCCAACTACATTTTCTATATTTGTTATGATGTGAGTCAGGAATTGCAAACCTCCAATTGTAAGACCCCTTCCCTAGTACCATATTATAAACCCTAAATAACACAATCATAGTCAGAACTAAGAAGCGTAAGGAGGTGAGTTTTCATGTTCTTGTCTGTCATGCATGAATTATAGGTTGTTACCCTAAAAATTATGATAGAATGATGATAAGTAAGTTCTAGGATTTAGGTATTTCATGACTAACATCCTTATTGATATTAGACCCAAGATCTTAATTGAGACTAATATACATTGTAGCCAATATTGTCATAAGTATCGTATTCAAAATTTTATCAGGTTGGTGAGCTAAGACCATATGGAATAAAAACTCGAGATGTTATAACTTAGAAAACTATGTCGATGGGATTCATAGTATGTTATGATCTATTAGGATAGTTGTTTTAGGAAGCCATTGTGAAAAGATGAGTTAACACCCACCCTTGTGAGTACTAATAATAATTATAGATAGAAATTGTTACCAATTTTGATAAGGCCTACTCGGTATAGATCAACATGATGTAAATATAATAAGTCAATTTGTTGTACAAGTATTATTGAGTGGATAGGGTATAGTGAATGATGATTAAGATGAAGGTATAATATATTGACTAACAGATATAATGGGTTTACCTAATGACTGATTTTGAACCTATGCAGACATGATTATGAAAACATCCCAATTCTCTGACATCAGTGACTTTTGAGACATAAGCCTTATCATGTAATATCTCATAATGATAATGAGATAGGGTTAGTAGTCAAACTATATTTAATTGAATCAAGTATGCTAGCTGTGATGATTATATTTTGGTGATTTTAACCTAAGGTATGTAATTAGAACTAATTTTCATGGTTGGCTGATTAAGCAATATAGACCCAACATTTCAAGATTTTGATACAAAATGGATTAGGATGTGGTTCAAAATGTTAGTTGGATCATTTGATTAGAAAATAAATGTTGAGATACAGATTCTAACATTTTAATGTTTCAAAAGCTTTATATGAAAATGATTGAGAAACAAAAGTTGATTATGACAATTGAAGTGTGTCAAAATTGATGTGCAGATTTTGATATTTTAACATTTTAAATGTCTTATTTGAAATGATTAAGCTAAGGAATTCCATTGAATTATGTTAATATGGATTATGTAATATTTGAATTTGTATGCATTTATGATGTGTATTTTATATGACCCCCTTGGACTACTGATGCTCAAGTTTAGTGTGTAGGAAGTGGAACCATGGAAATCTTTGGGGAAAACAAGTTCCAAACTTATGTGAACATAGTATAGCCAAGTCAAATCTTGGGAAGATTCAAAAGCCTCATTGTGATGTATTTTATTTTGTAAATGTAAGCTTGCTTGTGTGTGAAATTGTTAATCTCAAAGATGCATTAGGGACATGTCATGATAATGTGGAATGTGCTTTTATGTGTCACTTGACACTTGTGGATTTTTTCTATCAATGACATGTCACCTAGGGTTTTGGTCATGGTAGCATTTTACCCTAAAACTAATTATCTTGTTAATGAGTAAGTAAACCCACTTGACAAGGGATAGGATGGGTCACAAATCGAAATTTGACTTAACTAGAGTTTTGAAGGGTATTTAGGTGGTCCCAAGGTGCCTTTGACGTGAAAATAAGTCACCCATATGATAGTATAACATGTTAGGGACCTAATTTTGATCATGTTGATGCCTAGGTAGCCTAGGGGGGCCCTTTACCCATGCATTCTTCCATCAATTCAAAAATGGAGTTGTCACATGAGTTCTTTTCTATGTTTCCACTAAGTTAAATATATAAAATTTAGGAGAGACAAGTTTGTAAGAGGGAATGGCTTGATGTTTTTGCCAAAATAGTTAGTGGGAAAGCCTTTTTAGGGAGTCTTAGACAAACTAGTGGGGTGTTCACCCACTCTCTAAGTTTAGAGACAATTAGGGTTTTGGAGGGAGGCTAAGGGAGATCTTCATCAACTAGCACTGCCATTAGCTTGGATCAAGCTAGGCACTCAAACCATGACCATTTTATTTGGGTATTGCATAATGAATCTACAAGTATGAAATGTTGTTATGTGATCAGGGATTGTTATTGTAATCTTTGTGTTGTGTTGTGATTGTGTAATGGGTTTCATGAATTTTCTTGGTTTCTTCCTTGATCTATTTGTTTTGAATGTTGAATTTGTACGTGGGTGTGAAGGCTTCACTTACCCTTGGGAGGGAAGATAAGCCTTGGGTGAAGGGGTTAGTTGGGCTCAACATTGAAGTTGAGAGATTTTCCTTTTGGAGAGGGTTTTGTTGTTCACGGATTATGGGATCCATGCAAGCCATACGCCTTGTTTGATGGCCTTGAAGAGGTATTTGTACTATGGGAGGTATAAAAGTAGTGATGTGATGAGGAGGATGCATTTGATAGCCTTGAAGAGGCATTATGCAATTGCAAATGTTTATGTGTATATGGATATGACATTCTCCTCTTTGGAGAGCCCACCTTCACCCATTGTTTCATGATTCTAATGGTGAATCATTGTGTTGAAAATCATAGGGTTTTGTATATGTATTGTGAGATTGATTTTTTTTACATGCATTGAGACATGTTTGTGTGTAAACCCTTTGAGTCTTGTTTACCCTACTCGGTAGGTGGACTCATAGAAGCTTAGGATAGGAGGTGAGCCTTCGTGGTTCTTATTTTAAATGTATTTGTAGGTTTTTGTGCTCATGGGTTCAATAGGAAAAGTTGGATTTGATCCTCATGTAGGTGCAAGGTGGAGAGGAAACTTGTTGCTGTGCAATGTACTTGAAAATGGACAATTCTCAATCTTATTTACATTCTTGTAATACATGATTGCATTATAGAGGTGAAGTGAACTTTAAATATTCATATGTAACTATACCATTGTTTTAATGTATGTGTTTGTATGTAATTGTGATGAAACAAAATTGTAGGTGTAGTTGAGATGTTGAAAGAAATTGTCCCAAATAAATATTGAATTGTGTTTCAATGTTCATTGGAAAATACATAAGTATATGTTGCGGTTATGTCCATTGCATATATGAAATGTTAGGAGAGAATTGTGTTCAAACCATGTTTAATTTTGTAATTGGTCCTCATAGTGTGATTGAGATTGTGTAGAAATTGATTCATAGTGTCATTGGTAGATAGGAGGAAATGAAGTTTGATTTCATAAGTTTATCTTGCTCCAAGTGTAATGCATACTCCAAATTATCATCTTACGAAAGAGTAGTAGGCTGATTTCTCAATTTTTGAATCTTAGATGAATTTCAATTGCTTCAATATAATATTCAACTTGATGAATTAATTAGAATATTAGCATTAACATTAAAGTCAACACTATAATTGATCACCAAGCCACAACACCCCAAGTATGGAAATAAGAAAGTAAAAGTAAAGATTAAAAAATAGAAGTTAGAATGCATACATGCATGAAAAAATAAGCTTGGAAATGTGCTTTCCATCCTCTAGAATTTGTATGAGGAAAAGTTTTAAAAAAAAGCACTTTTGATACGAACAATAAAATAATAGAGAATATGCCTGATACTCCTAGTATGAGCCTATAAAATCTAGGGGTTATAATATAGGTTGACTAATAATAGACCTCCTAAGTTTTCCCCAAGAAGGGTCACATGATCCTTAGAAGGGGTATATAAGACCTAATCATGTCATAGAACAAATAAAATAAAATAGAGGAGACTTAAAACATAAATCAATGAATATATACCTAGGCGCCTAGTTCTTTTTTTTTAAAGGGAGAGGAGTGGTGTTATAAACATAATGTGGTCCCCATACCACTTGGGAAAGATGTGAGTGCCTATGAAGATGAAAAGACTTTAGTCTTGCTGACATGGTCAGAGAAAAACCAAGTACTAGGAACCTCATAGGCCTTTTAGCGCATGAGGAGAGATTTGACATTGCTTTTGAATTGACATAATGTCAAACTTCCCTCTCTTTTGGTGCCTTCTAAGCATGAAAAAGTGCTCAAAAATGGTAAGGATGTTTTGGACTTGGTGATGTCACCTAGAGAGAGATAGGGGTAGGTGTTAGGGATTTGAGGAATTGTAGGAAGCATAGTAACTTAGGAATAGGTGTTAAGTTAGGAAGTTAATGGTTAGATTTAAGGGGGGTTAGGTTGGTTGTTAGATGGGATAGTTAGTAAAGAATGTTAAGGGGTGTAGTTAGTAGGTTAGTCTTTAGGAAAAATTGTTGGGTTAATGCTAGTAAATAGAAAAGTAATTAAATAAGAATAAGTATTATGATGATTATTAGTAATGAGTAGTTATTTTGCATTAAGTAGGTTTAATTCTAAAAGCACCTTAGTGTTTAAGATTAAATTGAGATAAGGAAAATAATAGTTAGTAGGAATGCAATTAAATCTTGGGTTATGGAAAGCGATGCACATATCCATATTTTAAAAAAATTATTTTATTTATCTATTGTCTTTTATATAAAAGTATACTTAATTCTAAGAGTCAATGTGAAATATTTTTATAAACATAAATATTAAATAAGGTATATATTCATGTTAAGTCCTCTTACTTAATCTTCCCATAAACTACAACCCATGAACGTAGTATATCATGAGAAATGTGTAATTGTGATGACATTGAGAAATAATATGATAGCAAGACACATAAAAATATTAATAATATGTACATCACCTTGAGGATATATATAAAGATATATATAACTAGAGTACGATTCTTAGACGGGACATGGGAATTGTTAGGGTATCTTTAGTTATATACTATTTGGGATGTTATCAAAATTTAGTAAGTAAAAAGGAAATATTAATTATATATAAATGGGTTATTAGAAGGTAGCACTATCGATAAATTTGGAGGATAAATAATTAAGACTTGATTTAAAATACCTATGTGGAAAACATCAATTTAGTTGAAACTAATAAAGGATGAAATGTACATATTTTATTAAAATAGAAATAACCATACCCTAATAGCATTAAAGCATAAAACGTAATGAGTAACATTATACGACTTAAAGTTAGAACATCTAGGACAATTGTAAACATAGTCACATTTGCAAATGATTCAAAATTATTGCATTGTCTTATTTCAAGGATAGGATGTAGATTTGAAATGATAATATCATCTAGCTTTTATGTTACAACCTAGAAAAAAAATTGGCTTTCCCATTGAAACTTGGCATATGAAACTTCGAACGGAAGCAATTCTTCCACATCAACTAAGAATTTATTATTCACAACTCAATGATTGATTAAAGTAACATTTTGATATTTTCGAGGAACATGAGTTGTTCATAACAGAATATAGGTATATGTTTATGCAGTATTGATTAGTTCACCTTTAAAAAATAAAAAAAAAAAAAAAATTGTTGGTTGTGTTTTTTCTTGCTAAACTTAGGGCATGACACCAATCTTGGATTTGTATTACTTCTATTCAAGTATGGGTGTCTCATCTTTGCTAGATAACTTGTGACCAATTGTCATAGGTGTACCAACATGCTTACAACTTTCCAATCCAAATCTCTTCAAAAAATATTTCACGTGCTTATCTTGTGAAATGAAAATGCCATCATTGTTCTACATAATTTACAATCCTAGGAAAAACTTTATTTCTCCTATCATGCTCATTTAAAACTCATTCTTCATTTCTTTAGCAAAATTATCACTTGCTTCATCATTTCCTCCAAATATAATTTCATCAACAAATATTACTATTATCAACAAACCATTCTCAATTTCTTTCAAATACAAGTTACTATCTGTGGTACTTTAAGAAAATCTATTTTTTTTCAAATAGTTGTCCAACCTTGATTACCAGGTTCTAGGTGCTTGTTTAAGACCATATAGAGCTTTCTTTAGTCTTCATACCATATCTTTGTCTTCTATTGGAGGAAAACCTTCAAGTTTCTCAATATATACTTCTTCTTCAAGTTCTCCATTTAGGAAAGATGATTTAACATCCATCTATTATTCTTTGAACTTCTTATTCATTACATAAGCCAAGAATATTCTTATTGCTTCCATTCTAGCTATAGGGGCATATGTCTCCTCATAGTCTATTGCTTCTTTTTTTAGTAAACTTTGCATACAAGTCTAGCTTTTTTTCTCACAACTTCACCTTGTTCATTCATCTTCTTTGATATACTTCTGCTAGGAGTTGTCAACTCAACTCTTTCTTTTGCTCTAGTCTTAGATCTTTGTTCTTCAATATGATTCCAATTCTACAAATCATTGTTAGTCTTAATGATGACTTCCTTATCTTCACAGTTAGTCTTTGGATAAAAAAATAGTCACCAAAGCTATCTCTTCTATTACTACATCTTTCTTGACCAATTCAAGTTCATCATCATAGTCATTCAAGAATCTTTCCATGCTTTAAATTCTTCATCTTCCTCAAAAAGAAAAATCTTTCTAGTTTTGCTCACTCTCATAGGATATCCAGACAAAAAATGACCAAACTCTTTACATGTTCAACAAACAAAAATTTTCATACCTTCTAGCTCTCTTTCCATAAGTAGATGAATACCATCTTTGATCTTCATATTTTCTTCAGATCTGGATCTATCTTTACTTGTGCTTCTATTCTTTTGTGTACAACAAAAGGATTCTAAATTTGTAAACTCAATGCTCAGTTCTTTACACATTTTTGATGTCTCAATAAGAAGTTCCATCTTCTGGGTGTTAAAATTTCCTCAATCAGACTAAGGACTATCCTTTCTGAAATGGCTCGCTATTAATCTCCCAAAGTTATTAAGGTTTCTCTTCTAAGACCTAATGCTTTAATACCAATTGATAGAATATATAATCCACCAATATAACTAAGAGGATAGGGGGTGAATTAGTTATCCAACTAATATCACAATTATTAACTTAATTTTTTTTTACCCATATGAGCAATATAACCAAAAACTATAACAAGATACTCATAGACAATAACACCATATATGTTAACTAGGGAAACCCTTGATCAAAGGGAAAACCCTAGTGGGGATGGTAACCACAAGATGATGTACTAATATAAATATTCTTTGTTAGAGGATAGACCCTATTAGGAGTCAATAACAACATTCAGTACATATCAACCCATGTTAGGAGACTTTGAATCCCTGTTAGGAGATTTAGACCTTGTTAGGAGTTGTGGAAGACATCTGGACCCACTACCAAACAACATCAAGGGAAAGATCAATGAACCCACTATCCAAATGATATATGCATTATTCATTGCAGAATAATAGAAATCAATAGTACTTCCTTCCTCTTTTTTTGTCCTGTCAACCAGAAATTTTCTCCTTCTAATCTTGTAACCATATTACAAAACTCAAATTCGATAATCCCTTGGATTTCTTACTCACATTCAGTAAACACTTTGCACCTTTTCACACTTCACACTTCATACAATGATCACAACACATTACAAACAAGGAAAACATCTTTCCTTTATACCATATCTTCAAAATAATTCCTTGAGTCAGCCTTGAGGCTTTCCCAATTAATTATAATAAGATAATTAATTAATTACAATTACAATAGCACTGCCAAATCACAATCTATACAAAACTTCACATGTATGATACTAGGGCTTGCACATCTATTGATGTCATCACTAGACTGTCCTCTGTCACTGGTTGACCAGTCACTGGCTAACATCAAAAATTGCTTTCCAAGCACTTTGTCTTTGAACTACTCTTAGTAAATCAAGTACAAGTTTGATACATCTTTGAATTACATGTTGTACACTAAATTACATCATCAGGATATTGTACTGAACATGTCCATGACTGTGCATCACTAGAAAAGAAAAACCTTGTCCATACAACTAAGATCTCTCTCTACTATTCTATCAGTCTTGAAAAACTTACTGTTATGTTGACATCAATGACAAACACAGTCATGAATGCAACATGTCAATACTCTCCAATTCTCAGGATACTCCCCCAAAGTAGTATCATCAATATTCATGCTAACAGTAACAAGCCTTTAGAAATAACAACTTTGTACTGAGACATTCAAGAAACAAAAATAAAATATTTTTGGTTGATGTAGGGTTTCTCTTACACCAGAATGCTCATTTATTAGGTTACATTCTATAGTATGTCTAGATGCTATAGTTAAGAGTGCATACAGAAATATGAAGATTGGACAAAGTTATGAATATTTTAGTGAAGACATCTTTTAGACAACATTAATGGAAAGAGGGTACTATTGTTTTGATTCTATCTTCACACAAAGATGGAATTGCCTTGAGAGGAATGAGAAATAAGTTGAAGACATGTTAGAGATGCCCTAGTTTAGAGGGCATAATTTGAAGATTATTGGGCAAAACATTATGAAGATTGTGAGCTGACAGTTTGTGTGTAATCTTGGATAAAGTGTAAAATTGTAATGTGATGTGCATTGTAAAATCTTATTATGGTCCTATATTATTATTATAAACTAGGAAAGCCTCAAGATTGACTTAATAATTTTTTTTAGGACTTTGTATAAAGGAAAAGTTATTTCCTTGGTTGTAATCATCAGTGAGATCATATCTATTGAAGTTGATGAAAATTCAACCCCGCAGCATCCAAGAATCACCTGCATGCAAACACTTGTCACATAGAGTGAGAAGCAAAAGTATGGAGGATGGAATTCCTAGATCCATAGATAAGACATTCTTAATGACAAAAAAGATAAATTTATATTATCAAAAGTGAATGAATAATTAAAAAGAGATCAATCCTTATAAAAGGAGATCAAAACCCTAACAAGTAACTAACCTAGGTTGCATGATAATAATTAATTATTATATGCCCAAAGTTTAGCTTAAGTAAACTAGAGATAATAAGTGACTTAATAAGTAAATCAATATGATTTAATTAATAAGAAAATATTTTATTACTCTCACACCCCCCTTAAGATAAACTTAGGGAGTAGCTAAAACCTAAAAACTACTACTGAAAGTAAATTTGGGTCCTAGCATCAAGGCCCGATGAGGTACCCAAGCACAAGAAAATGTCTAAAAAGATGAGAAATAGAGAAAACCACATGGGAAAAACCCTACTCCAAAAAATATGGAAAAAATGATAAAAATAAATAGTGAAGGAATGAAGAAGCTTCCAAACTAGGGGATGTGCCAAAAGATAGGAACAAAAGATGATCATGAAGAACACCAATTAAGCATGAACTTGCAAACACTGTCAAACTGTTGATTTGAAGAACCTCCACTATATAGAAAATGGATAGGTAGACAAGAGTAAGTTTGAAGAGCTGATCAATTGAAGATGGAAGGTATCTTCATGGCCTCCAAAAATAGGAATGAAAGAATGTCTATATGGTAAATGATCCATCTCACCAAAATGCATAGGTATCCAACCATTGCAATTGCTTAGTACATAGGATCAAATACTAAACACATAACACACTCCATCAAAAAAAGAAAGAAATAGAACCAAGATAACCCCCCTATAATGATGAGAGGTAAGACATGAACACTAAAACTAAATGCAATATCTTTGCCAAAAAGAAGAACCAAGAACATTGAGAGTGCAAAAGAAGTACAAAGATCTATAATGAAATGTGTCATCGACACATCATGAGGCTAATGTTGTGGAAGGAACACTAACTTGACAAAGAAAGATGGTGAATATGGCCAACATGAAACCCCCCAAGACACTTTATAATATAGTGCAAGTACAACAAAATACAAAGATGTGCAAGACCTCCAATGCAATAGAGTGACACTTTATCTCATTGTGTTTGCAAAAACACTACAAAATAATGTCAACAAAGATCAAAAGAGATATAAGGCTAATAAAACATATAGTAAAACCCATGAAAAATCATCTTAGGCAACAAAATTGATACCTCGAAATTGAAATAGAAAAGATATCCACCAGAATGCAAATAAAAAAAAAATTGAATGACATATGCCTGTAGTAGAATTTGAAATATAGAATATCTCAAGATATGCCTTTTAGAGTGCAAAATAGAACCTCTAAATTTGATTGCATAAACTATTGAAGTTGATGAAATATCAACCCCATAGCTCCCAATAATCACTTTCCTATAAACACTTATCATAGAAAGAGAGAAGCAAAGGCTATGGAGGCTGGAATTCCCATATCCAAAGATGAGACATTCTTGATGAGAAAAAAGAGAAATTTCTATTATCAAAAGTGAATCAATCAACAATTAGAAAGAGAGATCATCCTTATAAAGGAGATCAAAACCCTAAAAAGGTCAACCTAGGTTGCATAATAATAATTAATTATTATATGCGTAGAGTTTAGCTTAAGTAAACTAGAGATAATAAGTGACTTAATAATTAAATAAATAATATTTAATTAAAAAGAAAATACTTTATTACTCTAACACCCCCCCTTAAGATAAAATTAGGGAGTAGATAAAAACCTAGAAACTACTTCTGAAAGTAAATTTGAGTCCTGACAAGAAGGCCTATTGAGGTATCCAAGCACAAATAAATATTTGAAAATAGGAGAAATAGAGAAAACCACATGGGGAAAACCCTACTCCAAAAAGAGATGAAAAGAATGCTATAAGAACTAGTGAAGGAATGGAGAAGCCTCCAAACTAGGGAATGTCCTAGAAGATAGGAATAATAGATGATCATGAAGAACACCACTAAAGCATGAAGCTATAAACACTACCAAGTTGTTGATATGAAGAACCTCCACTATATAGAACATGACAAAGTAAAGAAGACTAAATCT
Organism: Cupressus sempervirens; assembly: GCA_028749045.1. Taxonomy (NCBI): domain Eukaryota; kingdom Viridiplantae; phylum Streptophyta; class Pinopsida; order Cupressales; family Cupressaceae; genus Cupressus; species Cupressus sempervirens. Next base: position 110,820,793 of record CM053784.1, on the reverse strand, counting down.
AAAGAGCAGATCAATCAAAGTTGGAAGGTATCTTTATGGTCCCCCAAAAATAGGAATGAAACAATATCTATATGGTAAATGATCCATCCCACCAAAATTCATAGGTTTTCAGCTGATACAGGAGAATCCTAGGCTTTCTTGCAATCTTACATGTTGGAGCTGAGTGCTAGTGGTTTTCAATCTTATGTTGCTATCAAGTTGTCTAGTTGGTGCCGAGTTACTGTAGCTCTAGTTGGTGTTGAGTTACTGTAGTACTTAGTTGGTTTCAAGTTACTGTAGCACTTGGTGCCGAGTTATTGTAGCTATACTAGGTGCCGAGTTACTATAACACTTAATGGGTTCCAAATTACTATATGTGCCAAGTGCCAGTATTGATTTTGGTTCTATTCGTGCTAAGTTTTCCTGTGCATTGACTTTTGGCATTTAATTTGTGTATGAGTATTTAATTTAGTGTTGTAGCTAACTTGTGGCTCAACTTATATTTAATGTGAGGGATATAATTTAATTTGTAATGAGCTCGGCTAACTTGTGGCTTAGTTGAGTATAAATAAGGGTCTTGTTGAGTCTTTTGGTAGAAAAATTTTGGGGGAAGGAAGAGAGATGCAAATTTTGGAAAGCTAGGGTTGTGGCTTGGGAACCAGAGGATTGCTTGGTGGACCTAAGGGTACAAGTGCAAATCCTTCTTAGTGTTCTTATCCAATTGTGTATCTAGACTAGCTGAGATTGGTTGTAAGTTGGATCTTGTATAACTGATTATTTTGTAATTGCTATTTGTATTTGGCCCTAACTCGAAAGGCCTTATAGCCGAGCATATTGCTTGTAATCAGTTATATATCTATGAATCAAGAATTGTAATTTGGTATCATATCTTGCATTGTTGTTTCTTATTGTTGTGTTTCTACTATGTGATTATATTGCTGGGGGCTAGTACATATCCTTTGGGGATTCTCCTACCTTGCATTGCATCAGGTGGTATCAGAGTGAAGTTTGTTCCTGAGCATGTTGATAGATCACTAAAGCTGAGGTAGTTTGCACCAATATTTGCATAGAAGGTTGATCTTGTGGCTAATTGATCTTATGGATTGGTGGATTTGTTGCTTAGGGTTTGCTAAAATTTTGGAAGATGCCTCCAAGAAGATTGGACCCCAAGGTAATTGCTAATCCTAGTGATGTTGTAGAAGAATGGATCTCAAAGAAGGTAAAATTAGATTTTAGATATGAGATGGAGGAGGTTAAAGCCAATTTTAGATCTCAGATAGCATTAATGAAGAGTGACATGACTTCTAAAATTGTAAGTGCTTTAGGTGGTGTACCTAGGCATGTGGGCACTGAAGGTAGTTATGAGGAAGTTGCTTAAGAATTTGAAGCTACTGGATTTAGTGGTGAAGATAGAATTGATCGTGTGGAGAGACCTATGGGAACTAGGGCTAGTCAATTTTCTAGACGTGGATCTCAGTTGAAGCTGAAGCATAAGATGGAGGTTTGTACTTTCTCAGGTACTTTGAATCCTGAAGACTTGATTGATTGGATTGGTGAATTGGAAGACTACTTTGAGCTTGAGGATATTAAGGATCCACTTAGAGTAAGGTTGGCACAATCTAAGCTAAAGGGACATGCTTCTCTTTGGTGGAAAGAACTACAAAGAGATAGAGAAGAGGAAGGTGAAATGAAGATCACGAGATGGAGATTGATGGTGACTAAGTTGAAGGCTAAGTTCATTCCTATTGATTATGAAATTGAGTTAGTTAAGAAGTTGTAGAATCTAAAACAGAAAGATATGACTGTGAAGGATTATACTGAGGTGTTCTACAAGTTGACTATTTTGTTTGGGCATAGAGAATTGTCAAAAGAAAAGGTAGCACAATACATTAATGATTTGAGATTCAATATTTAGGATGAGGTTGGTATGCTAAATATTTCTTCAGTTGAGGATGCTTATCAGTATGCTTTGAAAGTAGAGGAGAAGCTAAAGAGGAAGAATAAAGGTAGTTCCTGAGGGAAGGAGAAGTAGGATAGTTTGACAAAAGCTAAACTGAAAGCAAAAAGTGAATCAAAACTTGTTGACTAGAAATGAAGGATAGGTGGAAGTGGGTTTAGAGGTAATTGTTTCATGTGTGGTCAAGAAGGGCATAGATCTTTTGAATGTCTAATTGGTATGATAGTTGTTGTTGTGAATGAGGTTGAAGTCCAGGATAGTTAGCCTAAGCAAGGAGAAAGGTTATTGGCTCAACAAGTACTGGTTGGTGAGAGGGCATTGGATTCTTGTCAAAGGACTAGTTTTTTTAGAACTTGTTGTAAGTCTGGTGGTAAAGTATGCAAGGTGATTGTGGATGGTGGTAGTACTGATAACCCTGTTGCTGAGGAGATGTTTTAGAAACTTGGTTTGAAGACAGTGAGACATACTTATTCTTATAAGATCAGTTGGTTGCAAGGTGAATATGCTTTGGAAGTGAGGGAGCAATGCCTTGTTGATTTCTAGATTAGGCAATATAAGGATCAAGTGTTGTGTGATATTGTGGACATGAATAGTTGTCATGTGTTGCTTGGTAGACCTTGGTAGTATGATTGCAAGGCTATGCATGATTGTGTCAAGAATGTGTTTATTGTTGAGAAAGGTGGCAAGAATTTTTCCCTAATTCCTTTACATAATGAAGAGCTCGGTAGGTGGAACTTGAGTATTGGTAGCCGAGTTGAGTTGGTAGATTCTAAGAAGGTTGGAGATCAGTATGGAAAGCAGACTTGTAGCACACCTTAAATGGATGTGAAGAAGCAGAAGAAGAACAAGGGAATGATTGTAAAGTTGAAGATTTGGAGGATATGTATGTGAAGAACTAGTTTGGGATTTATGTGTTGAATCCTAGAAGATGTTCTTCCAGTTATTAGAACATATTTTTGAACCTAGGGTGTCTAATGCAGAAGCATCCTAGACTTTCTTGCAATCTTACATGTTGGAGCTGAGTGCTAGTGGTTTTCAATCTTATGTTGCTGCCGAGTTGTCTAGTTGGTGCCGAGTTACTATAGCTCGATTTGGTGCCAAGTTACTGTAGCACTTAGTTGGTGTTGATTTATTGTAGTTCTAGTGGGTGCCGAGTTACTGTAGCACTTAGTGGGTGCCGAGTTATTGTATGTTATGAGTGCCAGTATTGATTTTGGTTCTATTTGTGCCAAGTTTTCTTTTGCTTCAATTTTTGGCATTTAATTTGTGTATGAGTATTTAATTTAGTGTTGTAGCCAACTTGTGGCTTAACCTATATTTAATGTGATGGATTTAATTTAATTTTTAATGAGTTGGGCTGACTTGTGGCTTAGTTGAGTATAAATAAGGGTCTTGTTAAGTTTTTTGGTAGAATAGTTTCAGGGGAATGAAGAGAGATGCAAATCTTGGAAAGCTAGGACTGCGGCTTGGAAACCAGAGGATTGCTTGGTGGACCTGAGGGTACAAGTGTGGATTCGTCTTGGTGTTCTTATCTAGTTGTGTATCTAGACTAGTTGAGAATGGTTGTAAGTTGGACCTTATTGGATCTTATATAACTGATTGTTTTGTAATTGCTATTTGTATTTGGCCCTAACTCGAAAAGCCTTACAGCTGGGCATATTGCATGTAATCAGTTATATATCTATGAATCAAGAATTGTAAATTGGTATAAGATCTTGCATTGTTATTTTTTATTATTGTGTTTTCACTATGTGGTTATATTGCTGGGGGCTAGGACATCTCCTATATTGCACTACATCACTAGCCATTGCAATCACCTAGTATATAGGATCAAACCCTAAATACATAGCTTACTCCATCAAACCAAGAAAGAAATAGATGCAACATAACTCCCTTATAATGCTAAGAGGTAAGATATGAACATTGAAACTGAATGTAATATCTCCTACAAAAAGAAGAACCGGGAACATTGAGAGTACAAAAGAAGTACAAACACATATAATGGCATGTGTCATCAACACATCATGATGCTAATGTTGTGGAAGGAACACTCATTTCAAAAAGGAAGATGGTGAATATGGCCAACATGAAACCTCCCAAGGCACTTTATAATGTAGTGCAAGTACAACAAAACACAAAGATATAAAAGATCCCAAAATGCAATAGAGTGGCACTTTATCTTAGTGCATTTGCAAAAATACTACAAAAAGATGTCAAAAAAGGTCAAAAGAGACATAAGAATGATACAAGACATAGTAAAACCCATAAAATATCATTTGAAAAAAAAAAATTGATCTCTAGACCTAAAACAACCAATATATCCACTAGAATGAAAAAAAGAAAAAAAACTGAATGGGATGTCAATGGAACAAAATCTAGTAAATAGGATGCCTCAAGATATGTCTTCTAGAGTGCAAAATAGAACCTCTAAATTTGACTACATAAACTAGAAACCAAGCACCATCAAAATTCCAAATGAACTACATCATCATTATGGCTCGAAACTAGCTTTGTGATGATATCTTGTTTGTGAAAAATGGAGTCTAGATGAGTAAGTTACAACCAAAAAACCACATGTAGGTCAAAAAAGTGTTGTACGGGAAAAATTAAAAAAATCACCACCTTGGGATCTATGCCAAAATGAATCAAAGAGCATGCCCACTGGCACCAAAAATTACTTTAGGAAGTATACCAATTTTGTACCAAAATTGACTCGATTCGTATGCCTAAATTCTTGATTCGTGTATCAAAAAATCTTGATTTGTGTAACCAAAAAATCTTGGTTTGCATGCCAAAAAAATCTCAGTTTGTGTGCGAAATATTGATTTACATACCAAAAATCTTGATTTTTGTGAAAAAATCATCAAATCATTGTCTCAAAAAAATGCCCAATTCTTAGAGCAATTTTTTGCCTCATATTCCGAATGTGTCCAAATTGGATAAATTTTATATGAAAATAGGGGTTTTTGGGCACTCTGAGCTCAATGGTGATGTTCGTTTGAGGTTAAAGTGCACAAAAATCAATGACCCCCCATATCTAATACAAAGTTCCTCTAAAAAATGAAACCCTTTGAAAGAAGGCACAGATTTGAAAGACAAGTCAAAACCTCTCATTGACAGAATAATGGCATGAAGATCTGGATTCCTGATACCATGTTAAAGTTGATGAAAGATCAGCCCCATAGCTCGCAAGAATCACCTACATGCAAATACCTATCACAAAAAGAGAGAAGCAAAAGCTATGGAGGATGGAATTCCCAAATCCACATATAAGACATTCTTAATGAGCAAAAAGAGAAATTGCTATTATCAAAAGTGAATCAATCAATAATTACAAAGAGAGATTGTCTTTATAAAGGAGATCAAAACCCTAAAAAGGTCTAACTTGGGTTGCATGATAATAATTAATTATTATATGCCCAAAGTTTAGCTTAAGTAAACTAGAGATAATAAGTGAATTAATAATTAAATTAAAATGATTTAATTAATAAGAAAATACTTTATTACTCTAACATAAATTGGAAAGAAAACTTTATCATAAGTTCAAATAAACTACACCATCTCGACGAGCTTGAAATAAACTTTCCAATGACATCTCATTTGCGAAAAATGGAGTTCAACTGACCAAGTTATGGCCAAAAAACCATAGGTAGGTCAAAAAAGAACCAAAAGGACAAAATAAAAAATCACCACCTTGGGATTTATGCCAAATGCCTTAGGAAGTGTGAAAGCTAGTACCAAAATAACCTCAAGAAGTATGGAGGTTCCACAACAAAATTACCTTAGGTAGTGTGTTGGTTCTATACCAAAATTGCATAGTGTGTGTCAATTCTGTACTAGAAACTGTCTTAATTTCCATGCTAGAAAACCTTGATTCCCATGACAAAAAATCTTTATTCCTGTGCTGAAAAACCTTGATTTTTGTTGCAATTTTTTTTGATTTTTGTTCTAAAAACTCTCAATTTTTGTGCCAAAAATTCTCAATTTCTATTTTGAAAGATCTTAATTTTTGTGCCAAAAAATCTTGATTTTTAAGCAAATATCTCAATTTCTATGTTGAAAATCATAAAATTACTGCATCGAGAAATGTGCCCAATCTGGAAGCAATTATTTTCCCTCAAATTCCAAGTGTGTTTGAATTAGACAAAATTTATATGAAAATAGGGATTTTTGGGCGCTCTAAGCTCAATGGAGAGGTCTGTTTGGGCTCAAAGTGCATCAAAAAAGGAAACAAATCTGAAAGCCAAGCTAGACCTCTCATAAATAGAACATGGGCATGAAGATATGGAGCTCTAATACCATGTTGAAGTTGATGAAAGTTCAACCCTGCAAATCCAAAGAATCATTGCATGCAAACACCTGTTATAGAAAAAAAGGAGCAAAAAACTATGGAGGGTCAAATTCAAAGATCCACAAAAGATGAGACATTCTTGATGTGGAAAAAATATTTGCAAATTGTATTGAATGAAATAAGATTACAAAGAGAAATCAATCCTTATAAAAGGAGATCAAGTAACTAACCTAGGTTGCATGATAATAATTAATAAAAGAATTAAATATTATATCCCCAAAGTTTAGGTTAAGTAAACTAGAGATAATAAGTGACTTAATAATTAAATCAATATGATTTAATTATTAAGAAAATACTTTATTTCTCTAACAATATCTTTGTAATATTTATTATGTGAGCTTAGTATGCGAAGTTGTGAAGATCAGAGAAGAGTTTGGTGTAGTTAAGGCACAATGAGATTACAAGGAATTGTATTTGAAAAGATAAGTTACTGATTGCACAATTATTGTTTCACGTTCTATTATTCGAAAGGAATAGTACATAGGCTATTTGGACAATGGGTATAGTGGTCTTCCTTTCGACTCCTAATAGGGTTGGAATCTCCTAGTAGAGATTCAAAGTCTCCTAACATGGACGCATATGTACTAGTTGTATTTTTTTTGCTCCTAATAGGGTCTATCGTGTAACATGGAAATTTTATATTAGTACATCATTTTGTGGGTACCATCCCCACCAGGGCTTTCTCTAGTTAATATATATGGTGTTATTGTACATGGTTATCTTTCTTTGGTTGTTGCACCCCCCCCCCCCCCCCCCCACCCCCTAGTTATCTTGGTGGACTTTACTTTCTAACAATTTCTATAATAAATCTCTTATTTATCAAAAACTCCTCATTGTTGTTTTGATGATTCCCTCTTCATGTTTTGAGCCATATGTTTCATTAGCTCATAATTTAATGGAATTTCTATTGATCATAGCTTTTTTCATTTATTTGTTGAATCATGTTGGAGTAAATGTATTAATTGTCATTATTATTGCATAAAAACTTCCTTCATCTTTTCCAAGCTAGTCAATAGTGGGGATTATATCTTTTCTTATTGTCTCAGTATTAGGTTAATGCTAAATTTTTTAATCCTCCATTTGATATATAATATACATCCATTTGATCACTCTATTCAACTTTACTAACAAATGGAAAATCATCCTCTATTTATTTTATATTCACCCTCTGCATTTTCCCAACAATGTTCACACGTGCTAGGTTCTTGTATCAAACTCCATAAGATTTCCTTATTTGATGTTATGGATCAAATTTAATTTCAAATCTCTCTACTCCTTCAACTTCTTCAAGTGAAGGATAAGTTTTAGTTGAGTTTCCAAGGCTAAATAGAAAAGGCATACTTAGCTTGTGTGTGTGCTTGAATTTTATCATTGTAAACATTTGTCTTGAAGCATCCTAATATTTTGATATAGGCAAATTTGGGAAGCTAAGTGTACCACTAATCATACTTCTTTTCTAAATCTTCAACTTCCTTCAATAGTCTCTTTTCAAAAGTCTCTTGTAATGTCCTCACATTGTGTATAGAAAAGACATCATTTGCAATCTTGAAGGTATCCATGTCTTAAAGGCACAACTATGAGTAGATTTCATATACCATGTATTTCTCTAGGCTTTTCCCCATCACCCTAGACATTTCAATCCTTTGTACTAACTAGGCCATCATCTACACCAAATAAGAGCTTAGCATAGAACACATTTATTTTCTCCATATTTCGTAGTTGTTGATACATATCATCACTACTTACAAGTATCCAATTGGATATTTCCTCTACATTAGATAGCTTCTCAATGAAATAACACATCCATGGTTAGTGGGGACTAATTAGGAAAATAATATACACACCATATTTCATACGGTTAGGAGAAACAAACTAGAATTTATTTTTGGTTGACTCATCAAGCATTTTTAGCTAACTTGTCAAGCATTTCCCCAGGTTAACTCACCGACAATTTTTAGGCTTAATTTGTAAACCATGATTTTTAAACCTTCTAAAAGGCCTATAAATGAGTGGCATGGTAATGCAAAAGTATTAGATTGTAATTTTCTCTTTGTTGGATTAAAAAATAAGTCAATAACCATTTTTTATGGATGTAGCTCATATTGGGTGAATCACATTAAATCTCCATGTTATTTATTTTTCCCGTCTTCTCTTTTTTTGTATTATCTTAATAATGTTTATTGTTCATATGTACCTAAAACCTAAAAATTGAAAACTTACCATAACATTATTCATCATGAGGATGAGATCTCAAATATCTTCCTTGAAATTGGACTTTAACAGCTTTAGCAATTTGGAATGATGTTTTCTCAACCTTGCTAGGTGTTCATTATTGAAAAGATTTATATAAGTGCTATATTTTTGTAAAAGTCCTTAATGATATCCTTATTTTTCTTGTATATGTTTATTTTATGATCATAGATGTTGGAGGCATCTCTTATGTCATTTTCATTTAAGGAAATCACAAAAAATCCTTTAGAGTGATGACTTTTCTTGTTTTTGGACTATGATAATTGACATATTCTAGTACTAACACTATCCATTGAATTGCTATGAGAAAATGACTACAAGTACTATCATATTCTTTACCAACCTCTTTTTTCACCATAGTAAAATGCCTTGAAACATTCAATCTCTCACTAGATCCATGTTGAAAAGATCTAGATAGGTATCATTTGTCTTCTTCAACTTTGATGTAAATCTTGACTTAGGAATCATATTTTGTAGATCATTATTGAGTTGTTCTTGTCTGTTTTTTTGGTCTAAAGTTTATTTTATCTATATCTCTTGTCTCCTTTGAATTGAATTATTTCCATCTCCATTTTCTACCATTGATTTCACATTTAAGTCCTCTTTATCTAATGCCATGGCTAATCTACAATAAAACACCATTAGTTAGACACACATTTTATTCCTCATCTTAAGTCACAAAGGTTAGTACTAAGAAGCCAAATAATTTTTTTAGGTGTTTCAAATTCTTAGAAGACCTAATTTATTCATCAAATTTATAACTTAGTTCCATAACTCTACCCAAGCCTTGGAAATATCTCAAATCTGATTTTAAATTCTTATAATACTATCTTGAAGTTAAAAATTCTAACATGTATTTTATACGCTAGATTTGAGGATTCATCAATTTTGATGCTTTAGGGAATGAATCACATTCCACTTAGATGTGGTTCCATATCTTATGCTAGAAATTATTATTTGGTTGGACACAATTCAATTTCCTTTATTTTTCATTGCTTAGCTAAGTCAAAAATCACACCATAGTCGGGTCCAATCACTTATACTTAACACTAAAAATCACCCCATAGTCAAGTGCTATCACATGTCATGCTTGAAAATTTCCCTGAAGAATGTGTAATATTTCCCCTTAATTGGACACTTTACCTTGTCGTTTCACATTGAAATTGTGTGTGCATTGAGTTTGACCTTGATCTCATAGCTTGAAATTAATTTTTTTGTTAAGAAACCCCTTAATATTTGGACTTGGTTTGGGTTGGAACTACTTGAAGGCTAACTGGAATTGATAGCCTAGTTGCACACAATGATTTGTCCTTTTTTCTCAAACCCTTTGGCTTGACATGAACCAAATGTCCAATCCTACTATTGGTTCCTGATTTGACAAGATTTATGCTACAAAGAGCTACCAGTTCTCTCCAAAAAATTCTAAGGAGAATCAAAATCCAAAAACATACTTCTAAGAGGATCGAGCCAACTAACAAGGATGAATAATCCTTTTACACTTTAGAATTTTCAAGTCCAACTTGGGTGTACCTAGATTCAACAAATAACACTCTTACTCAACACAAGCTCTGAATCAATAAATTTTTAATCTCATATGAGGCATCAAACATAATAAGGAGATACTAGATAATGGATAAGTATCCATTGAACTACAACTTGAATGGAACATGAGATTAGGAAAGAGAAGACTTGGATAAAATTAAAGATAATTCTATGATTTAATTAGATTTACAACAAGAAAATAATAGGAACTTGGGCACAAAACACACGTATAAAACCCACAAAATACTACAATTAACACCTCATCCAATTGGGTGTTTAGAGTCATAAAGAATACCACATTATAAAATCGATATAAAAAATAGCCAATGATCTAAGAGATTATGATTTAAAGAGATAGAAATAAAAATTACATGCAAATATAATCAATATCAGCAAAATAATAAATTCTACAAAAGAGAACAGAAGACACATATTTAATGCAGTTCACCCAATTCTTGGGTAGCATTGACCAACAACGAGTCCAATATTTTATTATATAGTGATTACAACTCGATTACAATCCATAATCCCTTACAACTCAGTAATATTGCAAAAAGCTATTATTGCATCACACATTATAAAATCCCTAACCCTAACCCATTTTGTACAAGTATTTTTTCTACTTTAGGGTTAAAATTAGTTACAACATGTCGGCCCAAAAATGCAGATAAAATAGCCCCAAAATTATGGAGTATGTACAATACTTCCCTGATGAGTCACCACAAACTAATAGGGTGAATTAGTTATCCTTAGGTCCAGATATACCAATTCAAATTTGAATCACTTCAAATACTTTAGATCTAAACATTTAGTAGCTCGTCACTAAAGCAAATATTCAACAACATAAAACTTGTAGTCCATTGTCCTAATAGTGACAAACTTTTTAGAATGTAAAACATTAATAGTAAAAAATCTCAAATAACATCCACACAAGTATGACACTAGGATTTAATGTGGAAACTGAATTTGGGAAAAACCACCAGTAACATACTACCAATTGTCACTCTTTTGAAGTGAGCTTTGTGAGGAGTCGACCCTGTTAAAGGTTACAAAACACACTGTTAAATGTGACCTTGTTAAAGGATTTAATGACCCTATTAGGAGTGGCCTAGTTAGAGGGTTTTAGAACATTCCATTAGAATTCCATCTTAATTAAAGAATTTACAAATGACTATCAGGTCAACCTTGATTAAAGGATTTCAATAGTGATACAATGGTTAGAAAGTAACACTAGGTTAATTTGATAAATAAAACTCAATTTTCAAATACATATCACAATTTGGTCTAACAATTGACTCATTGACTAGCCTCCATTAACATCTCCATTAGTGATTCGCTTGGCACCCCTTGAAGAAATCACTTTTCTCCTCAACACTTCACTATTTAGCCTTTAGCTCAAGTTCAAAAATCAAAAAATGCTCAAACCTCTCTTAGGTTATCCCTTGTGCCTCCTTAAATAGGTAATTTTTTTTTTTTTTTCTTAAACATCATTATAGATCTTCAGGTTTGGTCAGATTCATCAAATCTTTCCATCTTTTCATTTCCTCCTTTCTCTTCTAGAAACTTCTCTTTTAATTCATGCATAGAAATGTTCAAACATCGTTTCCCTTGAATTAAATGCTCTAGGTCATCCATCCTTATCTTCAACATATTTTACATATTCCAAGAATTTAATTGTGTTGGCTGGAAATCAAGATTTCCTTATAATCTCTCAAATGTTGTACCTCAACCAACATTGGGTTCTAACACTCGATCATCACTAGATTACTCAATCCATACTAACTATTCTACTCAACATACTTTCTGATACTCGGTCATTATTGATGCTCAATTGACACTATATTTTCTTAGCTTATACTTTTGCTTGGTTAGCTCTAGCATCACTCAACATATACTTCTAGTTCTTTAATCTTCCACTCTTTGCTTGGTCAAGCCTATGCATTAGGTCTTTCTTTTATTACTTCTTCTAGGCTTTAATACAATTGTCTTCTCCTCTTAGGTTATGATTAAACAATCACGTTATCTTGTCAAGGTCTAACTAATCAAGTTCCCATTGTGGTTTCTCATAACTCAACCTTTCCTCTAGGTCCCTTTTTGGTGTCTCCTTCTCAAATCCTCTTCATCAATCATCTTGATATGACACTCTACTTAGATAGAAACTATCTTACCAATAAGGTTTGGCATCAATGACAACATAAAAATTGTTCAAATTTTAGTTTCAAGATTAATCAACCCATTAGGATAGTGAATGAAAGAAAATCACATATCTCACAACAAGAAGATAAGGGGGAATAAATCATTATTTTATTTCTCTTGAGTCTTAACTGGTTGCAAAATGGACATAACTGAACCAACATTCTATTTCATTGAAAATCTATACCATCTCTACCATATAGCATGAAAATACAACTTACAATAGAAAAGAACCACAAAATTACTCAACCCATATTCATATTATTGCTCTATGGAAGATTTAGAGAACTACCAAAAACCTAGAAAACTTTCTATAAGAAACCAACAATGTTTGGAGCCAAGAATAGTCTACTGAAATACTATAGTTAGAACCCTAGAAATAAAAGAAAAAAAAAATATAGAAGAGATCAAAAGCTCATATTTAATCAAATGATGTCATTTTTATCCCTTCAATCTCCTCCAATTTGCATGAAAATCCACTTTTCTAATCTCTCTCTAACTATTTTTACTTCTCTTCACTCTTCTTCACCATAAACATCTACAAAATGATGAAGCAACTCATGAACATGGCCCCATTTGGCATGTACTACAACAATGCACTACTAATGAAAAAAATGGTGAAAACATATAAAAATGCATCAAATACAAATAGTGAAAAAACACTTCCAAATTCATCTTCAACACCCTCAAAAACAATACTAAAAGTCCCTTCAAGAAAATGGAGAAAACTCACTTCCAAATCTGCAAAAATAATTCACCAAATATGGTCATAGAAGTCTTTATATTTCCTCCATTTTATGCTCTCAATTTTAGGTTCACCAATTATTACAATAATGTTATGAAACACCTTATTTTTTACCATATCCCTTTTCACCTAACTAGTGCACCTTAATTTATTATTATATTAAGGCCCTTCACTTGTATCTATTATTCATAGTTAGGCTTTAATCCTTTTAGTATTTCATTTCACTATTTTAATTCTTGCACATACTATGCAACTTGACATTGAAATATTTCATTTATTCAATTACTTGGAGGCTCTCAAATTCATTTTCTTGCTCATTTCTACATATGATCCATCTCAGTCAACTCTAGTCAACACCTCTTACCTCCACATGGAAGACTTTAATTGGCCCACTAATCCACCTCTACACCACCTAAGCACTCTATTAGTTCCACCTCTATAATTTTCCATGCCAACATCTCCTTTTCGCTCTTTACATATGTCAAAATCATGCATACATGTACTGACATCACCTTCTTGCTGATAGGGACCATGAGAACATGAGATCTCGCTATGTGACACTTCTAGCACTATTGATCCACCTTAGTTAAATTTCCATATGGTACACCCACATTTTCTCATAGATCTCTAACTCATCCACCTAGTCAACACCTACCTTTCCACTTATATTTTTGTGTTCCTACAATTCAACCTAGCAAACACTAACTCATAGATCTTGATTTGCATGCCACATGTCGCATTTGTATTTACTCTTGATTTTCTAGATCATTGCTTAGGTTGGATGCCACATAATCATCCATGTTGGCATAGTTGTGGACACATTCACTCAAAATATTATCCAAATCAACACCGACCAACTACATGCCATCTCTAACTCAGTTAGCCCCCCCACACAAAGCCTTGTCTCCCTTTCCAAAATCCACCATCTTGGTGGCATGTTAATAAGATAGTATTGACATATAAAAATATTATATGCAACCTCCACATAGTGAATGTCAGATAAAATGCTCACAAAGTTTTCCACTAAAGATAAGTTTCCATACATGCAACATTTGGTTTCTTTTTTTATAAGGTTGTCCTATGGAAGAAAAAACTTAGAAATTTTTATAGCCCCTATGTAGTAATGTTATAAAACACCTTGTTTTTTACTTATCTCTTTTATGCCAACTTTTGCACCTTAATTCATCACTATATTAGGGTGATTCACTTGCCTTTTTCATGCATAGTTAGTCCTTAATCCCCTTAGTATTTTATTTTATCATTTTTATTCTCACACATACTATGAAACTTCACATTAAAATATTTCATTTATTAAATTACTTGGAGGCCCTAAAATTCATTTTCCTTCTTATTTTTGCACATGGTCCAACCTGGTCAACTCTAGTCAAAAACCTCTTACCTCCACATGGAAGGCTCTGTGTAATTCCCTGCCTAGAGATCCTTGGAACAAGGATAAATAAAAGCCAAGATTTTTTTAAATAAAAAATTATGGATGCACACAACAATCAACATACAAGGATCATAAATATTGCAACAGAAGACTTAACCAACAATCTTAACTACCAACAAATCTCCAAATGCCATTACCAATTGACACACTCAAACTGATGGACAAAAACCAAGAATGAAAATAAAATGTAAAATATCTAGTCTATCAAACCTTGGTAATTAAAGAAATCCCAGAGGGTACTCGAAACCTAAAATTTTTTTCTCCAAAAAATAGTAGAGATACCCCCTATTTTTCATGTGAGAAATCACAACAAACAGTTTCATGTGAGGAAGTACTCCTTCATGCAAGGAAGTACAACATGTCATGTGAGAAACTACCCTCTCACATGAATAATTGCTTGGCCTAGTAGCCAAAAATCATTGCATTGTTGTTGGGGTTCACACGAGGAAGTATAATGTGATGCAGAGCCACACCTTGAAAAACTCAGGAGGAATCAGTCACTCAACTGAGTTGCTTCAAGGGGCATCTACAACCTCTAGGATCAGACCAAAACAGACTCAATCATTTACTAACTACATCCCTTTATATATATATGTAGAGGAATTAATTCATGATTCAAATATGTATATGGTTCATATCCTTTTCTGAAACCACATAAAACATTCTAAAAATCTACATGCATTCTTCTTTGTACACATTAAAGAGAGGTTCAGAAAAACTTATAATATGCAAATGATGATGATAATAATAGTTTACTTATCTATCATTCACCACCTCTTTCTTTCACCATTAACCACCTCTTTCTTGCACTTGCTATCTTAGCAACTATAAACCGATTCATATTCAACAAGAAAAGAAAATCCATGTACTCCAAACTGAGATCAAATGATAAACAAAACTCATTTTTTAGACTGTAAATGTTGAACAATGCATAAAAACAAGGGACGCACTGTCACTTGCCTCAAATAGCAGGTAGACTGAAGTATGGCTTCCCATGTTCCACCAGTGATACACCCAGAAAAATAGAATCCCTGGAAGGACCAATATATTATCCCTGACCTAGATGATCAATGATAGTCGAGCCTGATCTTGCACCAAACTATACGAAAAAGAAGAGTGGCCTTTATGAGAGCATGCATCAGAGTAAATCTTCTCACCTGTGCAAACCCGTCTGCTAGATAAATTATCCATGTTCTTTTAGGTAGACATAAGGTTACAGAATCTCCAGATGTATGTCACAGAATCTCCAATGTTCTCATATATTCTTGTTTACTGCAGGCTCAGATTGTGTCATCTCAATGGCCATTAATCTGACGATAAAGAACAATTTCAGACAAAGCAATTTATCTAATGGGAAAGAAGAATCACAAAAATCGTATATGCTTATCAGCGAGAATCCAATCGTAGTACTTCATGTGTTATACACTTCTCTGAATCCCGAGATGGGTATCGACATATAAAGATTGCGTTGCAAAATGTTCTAGGGTTTGGAAGAAATAGTTAACCTCATATAATTTCTATGCTGTTTCCAGTACTTGCATGTTCAAGAAGGCCCACAGAAGATGCCCTTCCAAAGTTAAAACTTTCTAATCTCTTGCAAATTATCGACTTTTTTCCAATGAGAAGGTAAAAATCTGTTTAGAACTCAGACCACTGAAACTTGCACAAAAAAAAAAACATTCTATTCTCTCTAAATTTGATTCCTCCCTTACATAGCCAACTGGCTTTTTAAAATAACTGGCCTTTTAAAAACTGACCCTCTTTCCTAATTAAATAATATGAAACGTCTTCTTTCTATCCAGAAAAGAAAAATGTCTTCTATCCAAAAAAAAGGATAAGAATCTGAAAGGTTCTTTTTCTACCAATATTAGATAGCCGTTTTCTAAATCATGAATATTCCAAAAAACTGCCTACTACCTATGATGGGATTCTGAAAATCATTAAACACTCCAACTACGAATTAAAACAACTATTCTAATTTAAAATCCACACACCTGGTCCTAGGTGGCTATATCTGGAGAGCTCATCAAACTGCTACTCCAGGTATGCCACCACATGTAGGACGTTATTGAAAACATTTAAATTTAAAACACACACAAAACATAAACATTACTTATCACATTTTTCACTCTGCTACTGTAGCATACTCCCCTGTAGAAAGAATCTCAAGTCCACTTGAGATGAGATCTTGAACTGATGAACCATGTTTGTTGATTTGTTTCTCATCCATCCAGATAGCCTCTGTCACTGGTTTGTTCTTCCATTTGACTAAATGCTAAGTGTATTGTCGTTTGCGAGTCTTCTTTATGTTCGTATCTAGGATTTTCTCCAATTGAGGTGGTGCTGGTTTAGGTACTTGTTGCAGATCTTCTGTTACTGAATCTTCATGTACGACTTGTGTTTAAGAACCTCTGTATTGTGTGAGATCACAAACATTGAATATGGGTGAAATACCAATATCTGTAGGTAACTGAATTTTGTAAGCATTATGTCCATATTTTTCCAGAATTTGACAAGGACCAACCTTCTTAGGTAGTAACTTTGATTTCTTCCTTTGGGGTAACCTTTATTTCTTCAAAAATGCCCATACTAAATCACCAACTTTGAATTGTACTTCTCTTCTTTTCTGATCAGCAACTTCTTTGTACTTCTGATTTGAATTCTATAGCTGCAACTTGACTTGATCTTGGACCTCTTTAATAGCTTTAGCAAATTCTTCAGCATGTGAACTACTTGGAAAAGTATTTGGAAGTTCCCTCAACTTGAGAATTCCTCTTGGGTGTGTACCATACACAATCTGAAATGGAGATTTCCCTGTACTTCTATTCACTATATCATTGTATGAGAATTCAGCTTGAGCAAGTACAAAATCCCACTTTTCTCCATGTTGTTTTGTAAGGCACCTTAATAAGTTTCCCAAAGATTCGTTGACAACTTCTGTTTGGCCATCGATTGTAGATGCCCCTTGAAGCAACTCAGTTGAGTGACTGATTCCTCCTGAGTTTTCCAAGGTGTGGCTCTGATACCAAAAATGATGCAGAGCCACACCTTGGAAAACTTAGGAGGAATCAGTCACTCAACTGAGTTGCTTCAAGGAGCATCTACAACCTCTAGGATCAGACCAAAACAGACTCAATCATTTACTAACTGCATCCCTTTATATATATATATATATATATATATATATATATATATATATATATATATATATATATATATATATATATATATATATATATATATATATATATATATATATATATATATATATATATATGTGCAGAGGAATTAATTCATGATTCAAATATGCATATGGTTCATATCCTTTTTTGAAACCACATAAAACATTCTAAAAATCTACATGCATTCTTCTTTGTACACATTAAAGAGAGGTTCAGAAAAACTTATAATATGCAAATGATGATAATAATAATAGTTTACTTATCTATCATTCACCACCTCTTTCTTTCACCATTAACCACCTCTTTCTTGCACTTGCTATCTTAGCAACTGTAAACTGATTCATATTCAACAAGAAAAGAAAATACATGTACTCCAAACTGAGATCAAATGATAAGCAAAACTCATTTTTTAGACTGTAAATGCTGAACAATGCATAAAAACAAGGGATGCACTATCTCTTGCCTCAAATAGCAGGTAGACTGAAGTATGGCTTCCCATGTTCCACTAGTGATACATCCAGAAAAATAGAATCCCTGGCAAGACCAATATATTATCCCTGACCTAGATGATCAATGATAGTCGAGCTTGATCTTGCACCAAACCATACAAAAAAGAAGAGTGGCCTTTATGAGAGCTTGCATCAGAGTAAATCTTCTCGCCTGTGCAAACCCGTCTGCTAGATGAATTATCCATGTTCTTTTAGGTAGACATAAGGTTACAAAATCTCCAGATGTATGTCATAGAATCTCCAATGTTCTCATACATTCTTGTTTACTGTAGGCTCAGATTGTGTCATCTCAGTGGCCATTAATCTGACGATAAAGAACGATTTCGGACAAAGAAATTTATTTGATGGGAAAGAAGAATCATAGAAATCGTATATGCTTATCAGTGAGAATCCAATCGTAGTACTTCAGGTGTTATACACTTCTCTGAATCCCCAGATGGGTATCGACATATAAAGATTGCGTTGCAAAATGTTCTAGGATTTGGAAGAAATAGTTAACCTCATATAATTTCTACGCTGTTTCCAGTACTTGCATGTTCAAGAAGGCCCACAGAAGATGCCCTTCCAAAGCTAAAAATTTCTAATCTCCTGCAAATTATTGACGTTTTTCCAATGAGAAGGTAAAAATCTGTTTAGAACTTAGACCACTGAAACTTGCACAAAAAAAAAAAAACATTCTATTCTCTCCAAATTCGATTCCTACCTTACATAGCCAACTGGCTTTTTAAAAGAACTAGCCTTTCAAAAATTGACTCTCTTTCCTAATTAAAGAATATGAAACGTCTTCTTTCTATCCAGAAAAGATAAATGTCTTCTATCCAAAAAAAAGGATAAGAATCTGAAACGTTCTTTTTCTACCAATATTAGATAGCCGTTTTCTAAATCATAAATATTCCAAAAAACTGCCTACTACCTATGATGGGATTCTGAAAATCATTAAACACTCCAACTATGAATTAAAACAACTATTCTAATTTAAAATCCACACACCTAGTCCTAGGTGGCTATATCTAGAGAGCTCATCAAACTGCTACTCCAGGTATGCCACCACATGTAGGACATTATTGAAAACATTTAAATTTAAAACACACACAAAACATAAACATTACTTATCACATTTTCCGCTCTACTACTGTAGCATAATGAGCTACACGAGGAAGTGCAAGGCACCATGCAAAACATAAAACTCTCATGTGAGAGAGTATAATCTCACACAAGGAATCACATCAGCAAGCTAGGAAATACAAGAAGAAAAGATAGGAAAAATGCACCCTCCACATTGGGGAGTACCAGATCCATAATTGAGGCTTAGACACTCGAACACAATAACTACAAGATGGAAATTGCATCTAACCATCTAAAACACAACAATAAAGGGAACATACTAAAAGCAACATCACAATGAATGAACATAACAAAACTCTTTCGTGGTTCCTCCCAACTATAATAGCATCATGAGACCTCAAAGGTCCTAGCCATCCCCCATGCATAACATCCCAAACTGCCAACTAGAAGTCAGAGCTATCTTATGAGGATGTCACTACTAAAATATAATAACATCATAAGAGCATGAAATATAACTTGCTAAACCAATAAGCAATAGATACTCCAACTAAGAAAATCACATCATCTAATCATATGCTACACATCATAATATAGAAATGTGTCAAATAAACTACCATCATCTAAACATGTTATCCAAACATTCCAATGAAAGCATAAATCACAAGGAAGCATACTCTGGAGTTTCAAATATACCAAGTGTACATCCAACATCACTTACACTAGAATAATAGACTATCTCTGTACACTAGTCCCCAGGAGTGGTATAAGTAGCTACACCTCCCAACCACATAGAATCCATAGGTCCACTCCTGCCATCTTGATGGAGATAATGATCCAACCACAAACACCCATAAAGAAAGATCCATGACTAACACTCATGCCAGATAGTAAAGATGACTGAAACCAAGATCATGAGACAATGCAAGTACAATAGGTCCTAGTTAGACACTTAATGGGTAACTATGTAGGGACTCACTACATGAAGATTCAATTGGCATCATGAAGCCCAAGCTAGATATCATGCAGTTCAACTCCCTAATGAAAGGCTCTCACATTGTGTCCTTTTATTATCTTAGTTTTCTTACCACCTAGTATTTTATTTAGTTATCACTTGATTAAAACCTCCTTTTCCAACTCTCTAGGTACAATGATCACCGGGCTACGAGATAGAATCCACCTCCATGGTGCTACCCTACCCAACCCATGCTCATCCAATGATGAGTGTACATGGGCATGCATATTCCCAACCCAACTCCAAATGAACATAACTCCCAAAAATACCACAAGAGATCGAGCCTTGCAAGTCACCCAACAAATGCATGTACATGTTCTTGTGTGTGGCACACCACCACTACAAAGATCATAACACAAGGGTTGGATGAGAACACAAGAAAAATAAACTCAACCAAATATACACTCAGGAGGATGGATGTCATGCATCCCAATGCAACATAAAAGTGCAACAATGGTATGACTGACATCCTTCAAATGATCCAAGTCTACAACCAACATCATTCTAAGAAAACCTGAGAAAACTAGGTGACATACAAACCAAGGTAAAAACCTCAAAACTTAAAAACTTTAAAATTAAAATCATTTGGTTTGCAAAAAAGCCACAAAAATCAAATAAAACTTATGTTTGGACATTGTATGAAAAAATGACCAGCATAACAGTGCAAAACCCCAAATCCTCATCCCAAAAATTGGGAAAATGTTCATGCCTGACCAATTGGGTAGAACCAACAATAAAAAATGGAGGGGAACACTAGTTCTTAGCCTTCTAACACACAACTACCAAAAACAAAAGAAAAAATGAAGCTAAAACACAAAAATGGGAGAGCCCTACCTAACAACCAAAAGGGCTAAAATGGGAATCAACATAATTAAATAAATATCCCATAGAAGCCACTAAAAGTCATGGGAAAGCAAGGTCTCCTCGAGCTAGATCCAATGAGACCAATCTCGTGAAGATCCCATGCATGTAGCTCTCACAATGAATAGAAATAGAATCCTCCAAAAAAGGATTTTGGAAAAAGATCTCAAATTTGTAATTTCCAAAAGTGAGAAGTGGGGAATTAATTTTCTCTTTCGTTACTTATTCACTTTTTGAGTGAATAATCGATTAGGGTAAAGAATGGGGAAACCCAGTTAAGACCCAAATCAACCCAAAAAAAAAGGCTATTCCAAGTAATTGGAATTCATCTAGGGAAGAGATGCCAAAAATTAAAATAAATAAGAATAAAGCCCAGAAACCCAAAATCATAGAAATTACTTAACAACCTTGGTGACAATGCAAACCTCTAAATGCACAGACATGTTCATAGGTCAAATCATATAATACAAATGAGTCCAGATTTATCAAATCATCAAAAGGATTAGTTTAACAATTAATTAAGATATGTCAATCATATAGGGATGACATTGGTAAAATATGAATAGTTGAATCACTAACTCCATGTGCCACTGCCAGGGATATAAATCTTGCACACTAAAACACATGATCAAGTGCAATTTCATATAATAATATAGGCAAAGTAGTAAATGTATTAAATAACCTAATTTAACCTTTTATTTAATTATACTAAATTAATCCATTTACATTACTCATGTTTGCATAAAGCATCACAAAGCAAGAATGAAGTAAATAACCATAGCATTAAATCCAACATAAAATCAAATTAGAGATATGTCCAAATACCAGATAACCAAATATCATCATAAAACATACTGTCATCTCAAAATGGCATCATCATGAAAATATGATCAACTGAACAACATAGTAATCTAACATCTATGATACTGAAATCAAAGTATAACATATGACCATCAGGTCATCTCAAATGTAAAGATAACATGAGTATTAATATGTCTCGGATCAAAATATGACAAGGTATAGACTGCAAACATGAGAGGCACTACACTCTAATTGGCCTACCAGTCTACCTCTGCACCACCTAAGCACTCAATTAGTTCCACCTTTGTGATCTATCATGTGAGCATCTCCCTTTCACTCTTGACATGTGTCGATATCCTACACTCTTGTGCTAACATCACACTCCTACTTCTAGGGACCACATGAACATGAGATCTTTCCATGTGGTACTTCGAGTCCCATTGATCTACCTTAGTTGTGTCACCATGCATCACACCAACATTTTCCAACTCATCCACATAGTCAACACCTACCTTTCCACTTTTTGTATTTTTTTGTTCCTGCGATTCAACCTAGCAGATGCTTAGGTTATGATAATTTAGGGTGAGACCACTTGGAACTCGAGCCCCCTAGCTATCTTGATTTGTATGCCACATGGTACATTTTTATTTGTTCTTGATTTTCTAGTTCACCGCTTGGGTTTGATGCCAAATCCTCATTCATGCTGACATATTTGTCAACGCATTCACTCAAAATATTATCCACATCAACACCCAACCAACTACATGTCATCTCCAACTTGGCTGGTCATCACACGTAGAAGCTTGTCTCCCTTTCTAAAATCCACTATCTTGTTGGCATGTTAATAAGGTAGAATGGACATATAAATAGATTATATTCAACCTCCACATAGTGAATATGGGATAAAAGGACCACAAAATTTTGTGCAAAAGAAAAGGTTCCATGTGTACACCATTTTAAAAAAAAAAAAGGCCATCCCTGTAAAAGAAAACACTTAGTAATTTTCACAGTCCTCGTCCTTTGTCCAAAAATGGTCGCATATCCCATTAAGACTTTCAAAAGGTGTAACACTATATGTAGGAAATTGCAACAAATATTGCCTTCTCTGACTTGGCTTCCACCCCCTTTGTTGATGCTTTGACACTTTTAAGTTGAAAATATCTTTAAAAGTAATTTCAATGCTCCCATTGCAAATTTAAATGACCACCTACAAATCACTTCATCTCTTGGCCCTATCATCTTATGGTGTGTCAACCTTAAAGTTCAAGCACATTGATCACTTCTCACTTTTTGGGTACAATGAAATAAATGGTTCCTATGTATTCCTCTTTGCAACTACCAATGGGTGTGTTATTTTATGAATTTTCCTATGAATGCAATACTAATATTTTCTCAGCCTAAAACTTGTTACAAAATTCAAACCTAACATGTAGATAATGCCTGAAGGTCTTGGGCCATGTTCCATTTGATACTACATCTTTCTATTGAGAAAAATGAACAACTCATGGGATTTGAAGAGTTTTAACAATTTTAAATGGAAAAGTCCTTTAAAAAGTGAAACTTCCTAAATTTGTTAGTACCCATATTTGCAAGATTTTGAAAAGGCATTGAAAATCCCCATGACACAGTTGCAAACACTACTTATAACATTTGAATGCCCCATTTTTGATATGGTGCATTTAAAAGTGTAATTTTATCATTATCAAATGCTTTAATTAACTTATACAAGTTATCACCTTGCACAACCCTCTTGATTTTGAAGCATGTTTTGATAAGGCAGACCCGACTAAACTAGTTTTTGATCTCAAACAACATGGCCTCTTAAAAACCATTGGGAAGACCATATGAGAAATTGGGTCAAATTTGATCACAAATTGATCATTGAAAACATTTATTTAGCCTTCTTGAAAAGTATCAAACCAAATGAAATTGCTTTATTGACTAGCCTTAAAGATGGACCAAATCACATGACTGGATCTAGGCATATGACTGACATATTTTTTTTGTCTCGTACACTTCAATTCTATAAATTGACACCTTATGATAACATCCAGGTTAAGATATTTTAATGTTTGAACATGCCTCATTCATTTTTTCGTGCAACTGGTCAAGTCAGATACAATAACTTGCATTTAATATTGAGTTAATAAAAAAATACCAAATGGATTCCTAGGGGCTTAAAATTTGGTATGCTAGCATATGAAGATACCACCAATATTTAATGATGGTTAGAATCTCATGTAAATCTATATTTTAAATAAATTTCATATGGATTTGGCTTCAAAAATGTACCAAAAGGACACCCAAAGGCCCAAGGCTTAAGGCATTAGTTCTTTCTCACATGGAGAATAAACAACAAAATTAGCAGCTAATGATAGTAATTTGGTCATAGTTGACCCTTTCAAATTGTTCTATTTGATAATCAAGGAATCTAAACAAATTAGATTTGGAAATGGCTTGGCATATAGGGTAAACAAATTCATGAAGTTTTGAAAATGGACATGTGGGAACTATGTGAACTCTACAATGAAGACATATAAATAGTTTGCACTCATTAATCACAGGTCATGAAATGAAGACCTTAAATTGGGATACTTTAATTTTAGAATGAATGCAAAGTGAAAATTTATATAAAACCCTTTCAACTAGGAAATGTACAAAACCAATCAAAATTGACTATGGGGGGCTCAAATTTGAAACATGTTCTATTTTATATACAATGAATACAATCCAAAGTTATTAGGACATGAAAATTAACATAAATCAAAATATTCATTAGCAAAGTAGGCTTGTTCATTCAGTTTAACATAGACTTAAATTGTAGATTCACACTAGCTAGAATTGACACCTTACAAAACTCACTCAATCTACAAAATTGGAACTGAAAATGACCATATGGGTTGAAAGAAATGTGGGAACATACCTCTCTCCTAATATGACATGAAAATCACTTGGTGCATGAATACTCAAAAGAAAAAGAAAACAATACACCTTCAATAAGAAATTCAACATGGTATTCTTAAGAATTTGTGAAAGGTGCTCCCCTTAGTACCATGAAAAACAATATAACCGAAGAACAACATGAATTGAGAGAACAAAATATGGGCTTCTTATTATTGCCATAAATGTGGAATTAAAAAATTATAAAATGAAAACCCACATAGGTGCCTTCCTTACAATAGTCTCCAAGATAGAGACATGATTATCACCCAAAAGTGTCCTAGACAACCTATGGGCCTTCCTTATATAGGCACTTTTAACCACCTAAGAATGTTCTAGACAATAATCCCTAAACCTTGACGCTAAAAAACCCCATATTATAACATTTTATTACACTTTATTACATAAGATTTACTCAAGACAAATTATAAATTACATTTTTAGAAGGGTAGAGACCATAACTAGCAAAATGTTGACTTGATGAACTATTATAACCCCTATCTAGAATCCTCGGCTAGTGATCTACAACAATTGATTGAACAAGCATTTATTTGTTGAGCTTTTACCTTATTTTAGATTCATTTATGCCTTCATCACTAGACAAGAAATTTGGATAGCCAAAATTCATATAAAAAATCTTTAATAATTGCACCAATACATATGATACAACAATAAAATTCATCCAATAGGCTAATATGTCAAAGATAAACCTCTATATATGAGATTAGAACAATCTAAGAACATAATACCAGCTTAATAAGACTAGAAACCTCCCACAAATAGTAACTTTGTACATGAATAGTCTTTATTAAAAACACAAAACTAGAAAACTAGAAATAGATATATTTTTGGGTAATGCAAGATTTCCCTTACACCTAGGATGCTCCTACATCAATTTGAGAGTACAAATAGTGGCTCAATCTAAGTATGAGTGCCTCTTTTATGTATTGCAAGATTCATGAATCTAATGGTAGAGACTATTATCCATTTTTTAAAATTTTATTAAAAAATTACACATATATTCTATTTGGCAACCTTGGGCCACCAAAAATGAAACATAAAAAATTTCCCTTATCAATTGTCGGGTTCTCATCATACAACATCATGATCTATATAAAAATTCCACTCATATAATTTCTCATGATCACCAAATTTTACATCTTCTAGTGTGTTATAAATACTTTACTTTAATGCATCCTTTATAAATTTGAATTATGTCTCTAGGCACTATTTGAAACAAAGAATACACTTACCAAATGTTTGAAGTAAAATCATGCGGGATAAAAATTTCTTAAACATTTACATCAATATTTTCTATCAAAATGAAAAGAGAACTAAAATGCTTCATATTCTATCATATTATTAGCATCATGAAAACTAATTACTTCTTTTGTTTGCACCTTCATAATGCATTCATCATTGGAAATTTCTTACAAACTATTGTGGTTTCACAACACATCCCCCATTTTGACTAGAAATGGTGACCCCCTACTTTATTTTTTGACTTTTCAGATCCCTAGTCTAGGGTCTGAGTCTTTTTTAGGGTTTTATCTAGTGTTTCTGGTTAGATCTGGGTCCTAGTTCAAAAATCTAGAGTCTAAAATTCATCATCAAAGGGAAAAAGTCATCTTTTTGTAAAGAAAATACGCACCTAGCACACCTCCTCAGGTGCACTAGTGTGCTAAAACATCTTTAAAAAGTACTCACTATAGGAAAATGCATAGCTACACACCTCCAACAACCACACTAAGGTCCCAGGTCTATAAAACCTGGGGACACCCTCCCCTTCTGATGTAGAAGCATCAAGGCCAAGGTTAAAGGCATGATAAGACATTAAGGTCACAAGATGGCAACATGACAATATTGGGTCATTAAATGTAATAAAACCTTGTAAAGATCCTTTTTAATATGTTTTGTACTCATTTTGTTAAAGTTCAAAATTGTAAGTCATTAATGGCATGATGAAAGGAAAAGGAATATACCTAAGGGTCATTAATGTGATGTAATGAAGTGTCATGGGGATAGAGTCCTAGAATGTACCAGGTTGATAAATGGGATCAAAGAGTCATAAAGTGCATATCAAATGCAAATAATTACAATGTAATTGGAAAAATATGTCAAATTGTCAAATGTTAGTAATAGGCCACATAGGGCACTATGATGGAGTCAAGGGTTAAGTAAGGCTTTATAAGTCTTTTGAGCATAGGAACATCCGTTTACATTAGTTTCAAAATTTTCATGAATTTTTGAGTCTTAGAAGTCTGAAATAAGCAGTAAAGAGTGGTTTTTAAAAATTAATTAAAGGTTATTCAAAATTGTCACAGACAGTTAGGGAGTTGTAGTTAGTTCTTGGGAGTTGGACAGTTTGGAAAGGGGAAAAGGAGTTTATAAAAACATTGTAATAAATAATTTTAAAAGAGAGGGGTGTTGGTGGTAGTTTTGAGTTGAAAGGAAGACATGTAACAAAGTTTCATGCAATAAAATTTTAATTCTCTGAAAATTGCCAGGTTGCTACCCTGAGGGGACAGTCCTCTTTTCGGGTTGTTAAAACTCTTTTTTTTTTCAATGAAAACATGATCAAGAATGCATTAAATTGATGGAGGATTAGATTTCTTTTAATTCCATGCAATATTGTGTTGTTTTGTGAGGTATAAAAGCAAGAATCTGAGTCATTTGCTGACTGTCCCTGTACAATATTGTGTGCAATCAGCAAATTGGTTTGGAGTTTTCATGATGCCCTAGGCTCTCCCACTTTCTGTGGTGACTGTGTCTTGTGGGAGAGACCTAATTCATATTTTATATGTTCCATTAAATGTTTTCATGTAGGGATGTCAAGATAATGGTCAAAAAGATCTTTGAATGAAGAGGATATGCTGATTGAGGGCATTTGATAGTTTGTTGACAAGATTGCTTAAACGAATCCATTTGAAGAATTGAGGGACACTGGGGATGTTTTCTAAGATGTAGAGCCTATGGTGGCACAAGAGAATGGTATGTGCACTCTGATAAGGTTTTAAGTTGACTGGATCAAGGAGAATGATCCTATGAAGAAGCTTGTTTGTGTTGTGAGAACACTAAAGGAAGTCCCTCTGATTATAAATAACTGAAAAGTCCACCTAGGTCTCTGCATCACCTTCCCACTTCATTCTTACTTTTGAATTTTAGTTTTCCATATTAGTGCACCATTTGAGGTGTGCATCACCCCTCCCTTGCTCCTCACCATTTCTTACAAACTATTGTGGTTTCACAACACATACCCCATTTCAACTAGAAATGCTGACCCCCTACTTAATTTTTTTGCTTTTCAAATACCTAGTCTAGGGTCTAAGTCCTTTTTAGGGTTTTATCTAGTGTTTTTGGTTAGATCTAGGTCCTAGTTCGAAAACCTAGAGTCTAAAATTCATCATTAGAGGGAAAAAGTTATCTTTTTGTAAATAAAATGTGTACCTAGCACACTTCCTCAGGTGCACTAGTGTGCTAAAACATCTTTAAAAAGTACTCACTATAGGAAAATGCATAGCTGTACACCTCCAACAACTTCACTAGGGTCCTAGTTCTATAAAACTTGGGGACACCCTCCCCTTCCCACTTCATTCTTGCTTTTCAATTTTAGTTTTCCATATCAGTGCACCATTTGAGGTGTGCATCACCCCTCCCTCACTCCTCACCATTTCCTACACACTAAGACTCAACTTTAAAAACACCACAAAAGGTGTGTAGTTGTGTAGCTATGCACCTTTTTTCTAATTGTTAAAAACATAAAAAAGACTTAACTAAAAAAAAGACACATATTGAGGGTGCACATCAATGCACCTTTAGTAGAAGACTCCAGATATCCTTTGCACTAAAATGTATATAAGGGTTCATAGTTGTGCACCCTATATATTAAAACTTAACAAAGAAAAAGGTGCACTAGGTGTGCATTTTTTTTGCATTCTATGGTTACAAATCAGGCTTTTTAAAGATATTTTTGAATAATTAGGTTTTTGGGTTCTATTTGTGTTAGTTTTTTATTGATTTTTCTTTGACTAAGGAATAATAAATATTGCTCTTGTATAGATTCGATGGCTTCTTCATCATCCTCCCTTGCTGAAAAGATGGTCCCAAAACCCATGGTGTTCAAGTTTCAAGGTGTTTCGACCAAGTCACACTTTCAAGATGACTATTCAGAGATTCAGAGCACCAAAATTGGTCACATAGATTTGAGCACATTCTTGGTATTATGCAACAAGCCCACCAAAAGATCTCCAATGATATCCACTTTGATCTGATCAGGACTTGTTAGCACAACATCACACCCAACATCTGTGCAGTCTTCAAAGCTAATTATGACACTCATCGAGAACTCTATTTTGAAGAAAGGGTTGTAAAGAGTATAACTAGAGAGATTGTGTTAGATCTTTGACCCAAGAACATAGAGAAGGTGTTTCATCTTCTGAAGGTAGATCAGTTCATCAGATTGACCTATCACCAAGCAAAAAGATGGTACAGGGAACATGTTGAGGAAGCATCTGAAATCATTCAGTCCTCATATCTCATTGAGAAGAATCCTCTAGGGAATAAAGTAGGCAAAGTGGTCATGACAAGAGGCTACATGAAAGAAGATTTTGGGTATTCTATAATACTTTTGAGTAGAGTCATGGGGTTGCCAGCATTAAGGCACCTAAATATTTGGATGGTGTACTTTATTGAGACTACTAAGATAGCAAAGATGCCAATTGATTGGGCTTTGATTTTTAGTGAAAACTTGGGTGAGTAGTTGGTGGCAATTAAGAATAACCATAAGTTTTACATGATATCATATTTAGTGTCCTTTTTAGTTGCAAGGGCAACAGATTATCTAGGGCTTTACAAAAAGGGTAGCATGTAAGATGCAAATGCATGGCCCTATATAGTAAATCCCCAGCTGGCAAAAAAGAAGCTTCCAAAGCACAAAAAAGAATACATGATAGTGAATGATGCATTTATATTTGCAATAATCTAGTTCATTGAGGGGGATTAGGCAAAGAGGATGTAAGATGAGGCAGCTGCTAAAATTTTAGAGGTTGGTGCCTACTAGATCTAGTATCAGACATTCACTAATTTAAGGGTAGTGGGTACAACTCTCAACCCCAAGAAGCTCCCTAGGTACCCAAGTGGCAGACTTATACTATTGGAGATTGCTCAAAAATTCTTGTTGGCATATGACATAGTGCGAAAGTAGCACAAAATAACATGGGTGTGGCCTATTACTATAGGACCTTTCAGTGTGGTGTGAAGACAAGATATTCCATCTTTTGAGTTTGAGTGGGATCAATATCCTTTGGATGAATATAATTCTCCTTGGCCTTATTTTGATAACATTGGAAGGGTTTAGTATCTAGCTAGTAAGACATTTCAACATGAAGATGCCATTGAAGACCACTAGATGAATGCAATAGACGACTACAATATCCATATAAGGGATGATTGTAGGATGACTCTCTATTTGGAAATCAACGCTTTGAAGATTAAGGTTACTTTAAAGGTTATGCAACAAGATACTAAGGATGTCCTTGATCTATTGTTCAATAGGGACAAGATTGGTGATCAACCTATCATGAATGCTGAGGTTGATAAGGAAGAAAAGTTAGACATTAATCATAGGGCAAGGCATGTCATCAAAATAACAAAGGATTGGATTAAGAAGCCTTTCAAGTTGGATCCAATTCATCAACTTGTAGTTTTCCATGCTCAAGCCCACCTAGCAAAAGGTCATGGAGCTATGGTCACAGTACCCACATTTATAGCTTAGTCCCCTGTGAGGCCAGAAATAGTACACCAACTTGATAAAAAAGTTGGATATTATAGTTGTCAAATAGGTAAAGGTAAGAGGAAGAGAACTGTTAGGAATAAGGTGTCTCAACCTTGGATAATTCCTATTCTTATTTTTTTTTTGTAAAATGTATTTCTTGCAAATAATGTTGATGTGTCGACATCTTGAATTGTGTATGATGAGATCATAGCTAAAATGGTTAGGATGGATTCCTATGACATGTAAGATCTATGTTAGGAAGATTCAATGACAGGTGAAGACATGTGGAAACTGATAAATTTGAGTACTATACACTCTACCCCAATACAGTTATCTTTGGGAGTAGCCCTAAAAGTGAAGCGCATGTTATAATAATTTTTTAGGGTTGCAAAGAGGTGGATGTGAAAAAGTGTATTATTGGTACCGTGAGTTGCTACTTGAGTCTTCTGTTGTCACTGTTGAACTTGCATTGCAAGTGTATTGTAACCTTGTGTTGAATATAATACATTGTGTAGGTTTTGGAGGGGTGGGGTTGTTTTACCAAAAGGTTTTTCCCCACCAAAAAATCTTTGTGTTATGTGTTTCTTTCTTTGTCTATTTTCTTTATGCTTGCTTGGCTGAAATATTGTTGTTTACATGATATTGGATCTATAAGTGTAAAATATTTTAATAGGATTTGCACCACACTTCTCTTAAGAGATTAGTGTAGGAAGCTATTTCCGCACCTGAGTTTCCTTACAAGAACTTCTCAACAAGCTGAGCCGAAAAAGGAAGCAACTCAAGAACCTCCATAGCTAGGATAACAAAATGTACAAGAGTTGGAGAATGTGAACACCACACAAGCCCAATAAAATCAAGTGCCACCAACTGAACAAGGGCAAGGAGAAACTAAAACTGAAGTGCAAGAGGTATCTCCACCTCAAAAAGAGGAACAAGACTCCCTTTCTACTCCTAAGAGAAGAAAGATAAATACTCTATTCAAGAGGAGACAAAAGGTCATTAGGAGAGTTATTCCCTTTCTATCAGTCCCAGAAGTTATCCAAGAAGAAGAAGAGGAAGAAGAGGACAACGAGGATGAAGAGGATAACCTTCCTTTGAATTAGGGGACCCACCTCACAAGTGCCACAAAATTGGAACAGGGAAGAAGCTCCATAATCATACTGCCATCCATTCTTGAGCAACCCATTCAGTCTACAACCTCTGAAGATGAAATGCAACAATGGATAGATGAGTAGGATGTTAAGGGAACTGATGTCTTTAAGATCCGAGATTTCAATTTCATGCCAATTGGTATTGAATTGGTGAGAGACAAAATAAGAAACACTCCAACTAATCAACCTCAACAAGAGGATTGGAGTCAATTGCACTAGAGCCACAAGGACTTGAGGTAGCTCTTCCACCCCCCATTCAAGTTACATTTTGTGTAGATAAGGGACCAGCTACTCCTCTTCCTCCAAACAATGAAGAAGAACAAGTCTAAGTAGAGTAGGATGAGAAGCCACAACAAGTATCCACTAATGAAGTTGTTGGATATAATTGTTCAATTATGTGTTGTCTTTGATGTCACACAAATGTCATACCAGTCATCAGATAGAGTCTACTGAGCTTAGATGGTCAGAAAGGCAGAGAACAGAGTCTACCGAGCTCAGATGGTCAGCAAGGCAAAGAACATAGTCTACTGAGCTCAAATGGTTAGTAAGGCAAAGAATAGAGTCTATCAAGCTCAGTTGGTTAGCAAGGCAAAGGATAGAGTCTATCAAGCTTAGAAGGTTAGTAAAGAAGGTTTACAGTGTCTACCGAGTAGAAAATTGTTACCAAGCTTTCAAGGTTAAACAAAGAAATTTAGTTGTTACTGAGATCACTCAGTCATCAAAGGAAAATATGGCAGAAACAGTTCTTACCAAGCTCTCACAGACAGTGAAGGAATTTAGTTCTTACTGAGTCAACTCAATAGCCAAAGGATTTTGTAGTTG
Source organism: Cupressus sempervirens (assembly GCA_028749045.1). Taxonomy (NCBI): domain Eukaryota; kingdom Viridiplantae; phylum Streptophyta; class Pinopsida; order Cupressales; family Cupressaceae; genus Cupressus; species Cupressus sempervirens. Next base: position 110,788,210 of record CM053784.1, on the reverse strand, counting down.
TTGCAATGTTAATTGAGTCAAGACGGTTAACTTAGGAAATTTTTTGAAGCAGTATTTATCGAGCAGGGTCGACCAGTGAAGGATTTCATTATTTTGTGAAATAATGTTTATTTGTTTAAAGTAATATCTATAGTCAACTAATGTATGGTTTATTGGTAAATGTAACATGTGAATGATCCAACTTGATAATATAAATGATATAAATAAGAGGTCAAGTTGCAAATTCTAAGTGTGAGGTGGATTTGATGTGATATGAAGACTAATTATTATGAAGGCTAATTTTGAAGAATGATTAGAGATCATTGAGGAGAAACAAAGCTATATTTGATCAAGGAGGATCTAATGATGTAGAACAAAGACTTGTAATAAAAAAATTTAGTTGAATATTATTCAGGTCAATTCATTGTTGCTTTCTAACCATTTTAGCAGTGATTTCAAATCTCTTAACAAAGTTGGTTTAATAGCCATTTTGTAAATCCTCTAACAAGGTGACAGTTTAGTTGAATTGTTCTAAAGACCTCTAGCAAGGCCACTCTTAATAGGGTGATTAAATCCTCTAACAAGGTCACACCTAATAGTGTGTATTGTAACCTTTAATAGGATTGTCTCCTAACAGGGCTCACTTCAGAAGAGTGAAAAATTGGTAGCTAGTTACTTGGTGGTTTTTCGCATATTGAGTTTCCACATTAAATCTGGTGTCTCTTGTGTTCATTTTATTTAACCTTTGCATACATATTAATAATTATGAATGCTAAATGATTAGTAACTAGTTAATCTACCGAGTTACAAAAATCTTATAGTGTTTACTGATTATCAATAGTAAATAGGTATTTAATACATCTAAGGGATCTGTGGATTTATTTTTGTGGTAACTGATTCACCCCCCCTCTCAGTTACTCCATCTATAATTCCAACAATTGGTATCAGAGCTTTTGGTGCTTCTAGGAAAAGATTTCAAGGATCTAAGCCAAAGATTAGGATGTCTTACAAGAGGTAAATTCCAAGACTTAATAGGGACAACTTCTTAGCATGGCAAGGATTAATGAGATTTCATCTAGCTTCTATTGGTGATTCAGGACTAAAGTATCTTGATGAAAAATATGAAGAACCTACTAGTACACTATCTGTCAATGATATTGCTGAAAAGAAGACTCACAACAACATGATGATAGATATAAAATCTACTCTAAGTTATGAAGAATTTGATGACATCAAAGATTGAAAAACTACCTTTGAAATGTGGAACAAGATGAAAGAGATCTACGGAAGAGATGATAATGTGAGAAGAGCCAAAGAAAAAAGTTTGAGAGGACAATGTGATCAAATGAGGATGAGAGAGGATGAAAACATTGCAAAGTATGTTGAAAGAGTTAAAGCATGTGTTAGTGCAATCAAATCATCTGGAGGAGATATCAAGGAGGAGACAGTTATAAGTAAAGTTCTTAGAACTCTACTTCCTATTTATGCAATTAGAGTCTCTGCAATTCAAGAAAGAAGATGTGAAGCAAATCATAAGATAAATTTAGAGGCCATAGTTGGAAGATTGATTGCATCCGAGCTAGACAACTATGATAATTATGTCATGTAAACTTTGATAACTTGATAAAAATTTGTAAATCCAGGAAAGTAAGAGGCATTGCTAACATAAAGAAACTTGAGGTTGGTCTATGCAAGAATTGTCAAATTGGTAAAATGGGAAAGACTAGCTTTAAAAGAAGGAATTATTAGACTGAAGAAATTCTACAAATTGTACATATTGATTTGTGTGGACCTATTGGCATTGAAAGTTATACTGGTGAAAAAAAATTCATTCTTTTTGTTGATGATTATTCAAGAATGCTGACTATCATGTACCTAAGAGAGAAATCAAAATCATTTGAAAAGTTCAAATGGTATTTGGCCAAAGTAGAAAAGGAAATAGGCAAAAGACTGAAATGCTTAAGGTTTGACAGAGGTGGTGAATTCATTTCACATGAGTTCAATAACTTTTCCATTGAAAGGGGAATCAAAAGACAAGTTTCAGCACCTGGAACTCCTGAACAAAATGGAATAGTAGAAGGAAGGAATAGATCTATCATGGATTGTGCAAGAGCCTTAATGATTGAGAAAAACATTGCTATCAAATACTAGAAGGAAGCTATCAACACTGCAGTTCATACCTTGAACCAAGTACAGTTGAAAAAGGATTAACTCAAAACCCCCTATGAGTTATGGTATGGCTACAAACCCAATTTAAGTTACCTAAAAGTATTTGGAAGCAAATGTTACATTTTGAAAGAATCTAGGAAAGGTAAATTTGATGTAAAAGGTGATGAAGGAATATTTTTGGGATACTCTTGCAAAAGTAAAGCATATAGATGTTTGAATTTATCTACTCACAAAGTCATAGAAAGTGCACATGTAAAAGTTGATGAGTTTGCAAAAAGAACTGAAGAAGAAAGCAAAAGGGAACCTGAAGACTACAAGAGATTTGTTTACATTGAACCTGATAGAATGCCAAATGCACCTATGAATCAAGAATCTTCAACTCCCGAGTCTTCAGTAATCAAGTCACAGGAAGTTCAAACCGAGCCAATACCTATCGAGTTGGAAGAACCTGAGTTGCAAATAGAAGTTATCGAGTTAGCATCTACTGAGCTTGAGCAACCAAAATCATAACTAGAAGTTGAAGCATAGAAGGTTAACAAAGAAAGTCACAAAAAAGGCAAGGAGCTTGTGTTAGCCAAGTATGTTAGGAAACATCATGCACCATATCATATTATTGGAGATAAATCAGAAGAAACAATGACAAGAAGTAAGTTGAAAAGCACTTATTTACTTGCTAATTTTGAACCTAGAAATGTCAAAGATGCACTAGACAATGAAAGTTGGATTGAAGCTATGAATGAAGAAATAGAACAGATAGAGAAAAAAAAATGTGGACTCTTGTACCTAGACCCAAAGACAAGAATGTGATTGGAACTAAGTGTATATTCAGAAACAAGCTAAATGAAGATGGTAAGGTATCAAAGAACAAAGCTAGATTAGTATGCAAAGGATACTCTCAAAAAGAAGGTGTAGAATATGGAGAAACTTTTTCTCTTGTTGCAAGATTGGAAGGTGTCAGAACCTTACTTGCATATGCTACATACAAAGGATTCAAAGTTTATCAGATGGATGTCAAGTCAACATTTCTCAATGACATATTGGATGAAGAGGTTTACATTGAACAACCTGAAGGTTTTTCCAAACAAAAAGACATGGTCTGCAAATTTCATAAAGCATTATATGGTCTGAAACAAGCCCCTAGAGCATGGAATGAAAGATTGCATAACTATCTTATTCAAATTAATTTTCAAAGAACTAATGACAATAGTAGTTTGTACATAAAGGAAGGACCAAATAATAAGATTGTGTTGATAGAAATATTTGTAGATGATACTTTGTTCATAGGAAATGAGGATCTTTGCAAAGAATTTTTAGAACAAATGAACAAGGAATTTGAAATGCCAATGTTTGGAGAAATCAAATTCTTTGTTGGTCTTCAAATTCATCAGAATAAGAATGGTATCTACATCACTCAATCTAAATACATCAAGGAGATACTAAAAAAATTTGGTATGGAAGACTGCAAACCAGTTGGAACTCCTATGTGTACTAGATTGAAACTTACCAAAGATGATGAATCATAGGAAGTGGATCAGACATTGTATAGATCTATGATTGGAAAGTTACAATATGTAGTGCACACAAGACCAAACATTGCTCTTGCAGTAGGAATTGTAGCAAGATTCTCATGCAAAACCAAAAGAAAATCACATGATGGCAATCAAAAGGATCATGAGATACTTAAAATGAACTGAACATTATGGATAATGGTATAAACTTGGAGGAAATCTAGATATAAAAGTGTTCACTAATGTAGGTTGGGAAGGAAATGTTGATGAAATAAAGAGCACAAGTGGAGGAGCTTTTTTTCTTGGAAAAAGGTTGGTTTCTTGGACAAGTAAAAAGCAGAATTATATATCCTAGTCCACAGCAGAGGCTGAATATGTTGCAATAGCAGTAAACTGCTTAGACATTGTGTGGTTCAAACAATTATTGGAAGGTCTGAAGCAAGAAATCAAAGAACCTGTTATTATGTTTTGTGACAGCACAAGTGCAATTAACATCTCCAAGAATCCAGTGATGCATTCAAAGACTAAGCATATTGCCATAAAGTATCACTTTGTTAGAGAATTGGTACAAGAAAAGGAAATCAGATTGGAATATGTCCATACAAAATAACAAATTGCTAACATATTCACAAAGCCTTTACCTAAGGATGCATTCTTGTATCTAAGAGGTAAGTTAGGGGTCATTCCCCTATCTGAAGCTCACTAAAATACAATTTTAGTGATGCATCAACAGGAACAGAATTGAAGATCTATCAATCGATGTAGCAAAGTAATAAAGACATTACATATGAATCAGTGCATCAGGTACAATGCAATTCATTTGATTTGTGTTATCTTTAGCATGTGCTATCATAAAGGGAGAGTATACTATCATATCTTTCTAAAATTTGCAAAATAATAAGAGTTTGTGTAAGAAGGAGAGATAGTTTGTGAAAGAGGAGAGATTATTATTAAAGAGAGAGTTTGCTAAAGAGAGTGAAGTATTCTGTCAAGTACAGACCTATTTTCAAATTTCATTATGCTATGACATGTTGTGTTGCCATCAATGTCAAAGAGGGAGATTGTTGGATACAATTGTTCAATTGTGTGTTGTCTTTGATGTCACACAAATGTCATACCAGTCATTAGATAGAGTCTACCAAGCTTAGATGGTCAATAAGGTAAAGAATAGAGTCTAGCAAGCTCAAATGGTCAGCAAGGCAAAGAATGGAGTCTACTGAGCTCAGATGGTCAGCAAGGCAACGAACAAAGTCTACCGAGCTTAGTTGGTTAGCAAGGAAAATGACAGAGTCTACTGAGCTCAGAAGGTTAGTAAAGAAGGTTTATAGTGTATACTGAGTAGACAATTGTTACTGAGCTTTCAAGGTTAAACAAAAAAATTTAGTTTTTACTGAGATCACTTGGTCATCATAGGGAAATATGGCAGAAACAGTTCTTACCGAGCTCTCATAGACAGTGCAGGAATTTAGTTCTTACCAAGTAAATTCAGTAGCCAAAGGATTTTTTAGTTGTTGCAATGTTAACCGAGTCAAGACCATTAACTCAAGAAATTTTTGTAAGTAGTATTTACCAAGCAAGGTTAGCCAGTGAAGAATTTAATTATTTTCTGAAATAACATTTATTTTTTTAAACTAATATTTGTAGTCGACTGATGTATGGTTTATTGGTAAATGTAACATGTGAATGAGCTGACTTGATAATTTGAACGGTATAAATAAGAGGTCAAGTTGCGAATTCTAAGTGTGAGGTGGATTTGATGTGATATGAAGATTGATTATTGTGAAGACAAATTTTGAAGAATGATAAGAGATCGTTGAGGAGCATCAAAGCTATATTTGATCAAGGAGGATCTAATGATGCAGAATAGAGACTTGTAATCAACAAATTCAGTTGTATCTTATTCAGGTCAATTCATTGTTGCTTTCTAATAATTGTAGCAGTAATTTCAAATCTCTTAATAGAGTTGGTTTAACAACTATTTTGTAAATCCTCTAACAAGGTGACAGTTCAGTTGAATTGTTCTAAAGACCTCTAGCAAGGAAACTCCTAACAAGGTGATTAAATCCTCTAACAAGGTCACACCTAATATTGTGTATTGTAACCTTTAACAGGGTTAGCTCCTAATAGGGCTCACTTCAAAAGAGTGAAAAATTGGTAGCTAGTTACTTGGTGGTTTTTCCCATATTGGGTTTCCACATTAAATCTGGTGTCTCTTGTGTTCATTTTATTTAACCTTTACATGCATATTAATAATTATGAATGCTAGATGATTAGTAACTAGTTAATCTACTGAGTTACAAAAATCTTATAGTGTTTACTGAGTATTAGTAGTAAATAGGTATTTAAGACATCTAAGGGATCTGTGGATTTATTTTTGTGGTAACTAATTCACCCCACCTCTCAGTTACTCCATCTATAATTCCAACATAAGTGTCAGAGGACTCCAAAAAGGGGAGATAAGGGGAAGAGCATAGCAGAACAAACTCCTTCATTGTCGAAAGGAAAATCCTTGATAGAGAATGGTCTAGGATGGCTAAGAAAAGAGGTGGTAAGAAACAAAAGGAAGCAATTTATGATAGAGGAAGAGGATAGGATGGAATTAATTGAAGTTCTTAGGAAACCTGAGTCACCACCAAAGGATGCACGAGCATTAGCCTACATTATGAGTTATTAGAACCAGGACTTGTTTTCACATGTTGAAGAATTGACTCCGAGAGATTATATGATTAGGGAGGTCATGCTTGGGAAACCTACATTAGATATTGCTAAGTTGATGGTGAAAATGAGGATTAAAGAGGTGTTTAAGCACTTAGAATAGGGTGGGGAAAAATTGATAACACTTTGGAGATAGAATGAGATCCTACAAGGATATTTGAGCGAAGTTGTTGGTCCTCTAGATCTTGAACATCTCGAGGAAACTTTAAATGTAGCATAGAGAAAATGGATAAGGGAGCAATGTAGTAGATCCATTTTTGAGAGCTTGCCAACAATGGAGAGAGAGTTTTGAGGAGAAAGGTGTATAGATTAGATAGGGAAATCTGAAGTTGCTACACCATATGTAGGAATATCCAGATAGGCTAGTGGCCATTTTGAATCAAGATTTAGATTTGGTGGACGAAGTACATACCTAGGGCAAGGAATTATAAGCACTATAGTCGATTAAAGGCCAAAGGTATCGAATTCTAATAGAGGTATATATAAATAGCATAAGAGTTAGATAAGATTGATGATTGGATAGAGAAGATTGCAGATGAAAATAAAGTAATGAAAACATTACATGCAAAGATTCATAAGCTCAAGGATCAAGCCCAATCTAGCAAATTTTGGATGCAGAGAAACATTACAATGATGCACATTCAGACATTTTTGAGGATGATGCAAGGGATAAATTGATAAAGGTAGAGGTAGTAGTTGAGAAATTTTGAAACACTTTTGAAGAAACTTCTAATGATGATGACATTAGGCAAGCATTGAGAATGGAAGAAGCATTATTAGATTTAGATGTAAAACTTAGAGATTTTGCAGAGACTCACATCAAGGTGGGAAACTATAGGTAGAAAGTGAAGGAAAAGTATGAGGCCTTATATTTTCTAGATGCAGCTCAAGTCACTAAGATCATTGAAAAATTCAAGGGTAAATATCTAGACATAGCTCTGGTATAAAGGGGAACAAAACCTAGAAGCCAAAATTTCAATTTTGACACTTGGTGAAATTCTGCAATTTTGGAACTTGCTTTTGAGGTGTGCCAAGTGCCTAGCATGCAAGTGCACCTTTTTAGTGGTGTTTTGGAAGATTTTGAAGAATCCAGAGGTGCTTTGATAGTTAACTACCAGTTCTAAATTTAGAGCTTTCCACGCATTAGAAACGTATTCTAATAACAATTTAACTCCTACAAATGCCTAGTGAACATGGAGCTTCTATTTTTGGCACTTCCAAACAGTTCTACACCAACTAATGGATTTCTCCTTAATTTCTTATGTTTTCTTTGTTTTAAGACATGTAAAGGCTCATGTATCTTTTTAATGATATAAATATGGATGGATTCCTACTAAGAACTAGTTAGAGAAATAGTTTGTACATAAATAGATTTGTTTTGTTAGTTTAGAAGCATACGTTTGCATAAAGATATCTCTCACTCTCAACAAAAATTAAGGAGAAGATTTATTATAAATTTAAGAACATAATATGTATTCAAGGCCACCATTATTTTGATGCAATAATATATGCTTTTGGTGCTCACATTTGGAGTGTAGTGATTCTTGCCTAAGTGTGTTATATATTTTTAATTTATGTTCATGGAATGCAATTGAGCCAATAGTTTTACTGTGTTATTCTAGTTATTTGATCTTTTAATTCTGGTGTTTGTGATAGGTCTACAAATTTTGCTAGTGTACTTAGTTCAAGAAGAGATCACCATATTGTTCTTGCATAGATTTTTGTCTCACATGAGCACACTTTCTATGGCCTTGCGATTTGATGACAAGTGAAACATCTTATGGTTACTAAATTCCCATTGACGATTGCATTAGTGGAATTAAGGAAGCACTGCTCCTATTTTCATTGGTTACCCATCGATCTTTTCAAAGGCTTAACTCGCAGATGTGCTATTTCCATGACTTATGTCCCTTTAGATTTTACTTTTCATGTTATTTGCTTAAATTTCTTGTTACCCTATGCTCATTATTTTCTTTACTAACCCCTTGGTTAAATTAAGAATTCATATAGTTGCATTGTTAGATTGCATTCATCATAAAAAAAACTATAAAAACATATTTTTGTGAGTTTCATTCTTTTCAAATAGCAAGCAGATTCAAAACCTTATTTGAATCATTTAAGAACCAACAAAGGCCTTCTTGTGAATGTTCACATTTATCTTCAACTAAACAAATTTCAGTAGGTTGCAAGATTGCTTAGAACCTTGGAGTTGATCCCAGATTAACTTTTCAAGAGAGGAGTTTGAAAGAATTCCTACTATTAAGCATCATGCAAAATAATTTCTCAACACAAACATAGCATAATTTTATCACAAATATCAAAGGAATGATTGTTGAACATGTCCATCCAACATCACAATTGGGTCACAAATATTTGTTGCAAATAATCAAGACTAGCTAGGTTACTAAGAGGGGAGGGGTGAATCAGTGACCTCAAATTTTTTGACAAAATTCAGCACTTAATAACATAATCCATTCAACATTAATAGATCTAGTCTACTGCATGCATGAGAAACTGAAAGATAAACATTCATGGCACATGAACACAATATTTGGTGACCTAGAAACCTTCTAAATAGAAAGTAAAATTGAGGTGGGGATGATACCCACAAAAATTCAATATTGTAGTATAAAGTTGGCTTGTTAAAGCTTACAATGATCACTTTTGATGATCTTCCTTATTAGGAGAAATTAGGACTACTAGGTCCACCTTGTTAGAGGTTTTACAAACATAAAATGAAGTATGCACTCGGTTAAGAGATTTAAAGAAAAGACTGTTAAGTCTACCCTGTTAAAGGATTTGAAGCTGATTCACTTGTTAGGATGAAACAGTAGATCTAACTTACAACTAAATTGCTGATTAGATCCTTGAAATATTGATCACCTCTTTGTGATAGATATAACTTGACTGCTCCTGATTTGACCTTGTTGTATGTCTTTCTTTGCTGCTGATTCACATTCACATTCACATTCACTCTTCTCAAAACATTACTTCATCCTTATACAATTGAGTATGATACAATACATTACATATATACCAACCCAATTCTCATAATTACAAGGTCAGCTAAAACACAAGTTAACAACAATATTACTGAGTCAGCCCAAATGTAGAAACTCAGGTTCTAAAAGCTAACTTGGTGAATTTTGTATACTTAGCATCCACTACATTACTTGAAATTATCATGCATTCAATAGAAGTAGAGGCTCAGTCCATACTAATCACTCAATGTAACTTCAAACTTGGTGAACATTGGAGACTTGGTAGATATAGTGTCACTCCGTAGAAACTGAATACCATGTTTACCTTGCTTCCACTTGGTAAACACTAATCATACCATCACTCAGCTAACATTGGCTTTACATCATAAAAAATGATAACTTGGTAGACACTGTGAAGCTCATTAATCGCTAACTACTCGGTAAGAACTGAACTAACTGTTGAACTTCACATTGTCTATATTCACTTGGTAACCACTGGAATGCTCAGTATGAACTGTGAAACTTGGTAACCACTAAATTACTTAGCAAACACTGGAGACTGAATGATATACTTGGTAATCATACAAAATCTGAAAAGTGTTGTCGCTAATAACAAAAATAACTTAATGCCAACAATCTCCCCCTTCGGCATTAGTGACAAAAACCCTTATTAGCCAAAACTTATGTATAGTGACATGTTGATTTTGATTTTGATTTTTTAAAATTTGTTTTTGTAATTTTGTTGTATATACATTTGCACATATCTCCCCCATACAATGTACATATCATATCATAATATCATGCAGAGTGTATATACAAATATTTCTTCTTCTTAATCTTCCCTTTATTATTATGCACAAGTCTCTCCCCCTTATATTTTTTATATATGTCTCTCCCCCTTTTTGACAGTAATGCCAAACATTTATACACAACATACTTATATAGAGACACTAAAATGTGAGAGAAATTTAGAATGTACCTTAAGAATAAGAGCTAATGTATTATCTAGTTTTCTTGCAAAATTTTGAAAGTTTGAAGTACAACTTGGACTTCTGCTGAGAGTTCAATCATATGATTTGCAATTGAAAAATTGTTATCATGGATCAATGTTTTTGAATAGGCAATATGCTTTTGCATTGTATCCATGATTGGAAGGGTCATGTTTTGGATGTCTATAAGTGTGGACCTGATCCTTGCTTCCTCTCTCAATAGCTCTATTGAATTTTTGATAGGAATCTGACTCTCATGTGATGAGCTGAGCTAGAGCTAGGGTTAAGCTACAACTTTTGAGCACTAGCCTTCAGATACTCATGTACCTTATTCAATTTTCCTTTTATTTCCTTTGTTTACTTGGTAACATCACATAGCTTAGCAAAAATAGATGTTACATTTGAGAAATAATTTTCAAGATTAGCCAAAATTGAGGAAAGCTCTTCCTGATGAATAGCAATACGTTGAGCAATGTGCTCAAGCACTTTATTGTCAAACTTTTTCTCTACCTTTTCTATCAACTTTTCTTGCCCAGTAGAGTCCTCATTGAATTTATTTACTGCTTCTTCTAACTATAACAAAATATGTTGAGATGAATCAACATCAACACCTATGGCTTTTGTCAAAATGTTCTTCACACTCTCAATCATTCTAAATTCTCTGTCTTGTTCTTCTTTGAGTTGTTTCTACTTGGCCTTTTGTTCAAGTAGCTAGTTAACTAATCTCATTTGTTCAATAGTAGCATTATCAAAATCCATCTTAGTAATTTCAATTTCCTTGTCCAAGTCTATATCTTCATCAATTTCTTTTCCACTAATCAAAAGTTTAAGTGGTGTCTTTGGTTCAACTTTTGACATTATTGCTTTGGACTTTGGAACAAAAATAATGGTAGAAACAGTAGGGCTTGCAGTGAAAACTTGAATGGTGCCTATTGATGGAATGCTAACTGGAGCACTAGAAGAATCCAAAATTGATGTACTACCCAAAATTGATCTAATTATAGGAGGAATACTTATAGAAGTATTTACAATGGGAGCTCTTATTGGAATATGCAAAATTGAAGTAGACAAAATTGTAGAATTGGATGCTGCACTTACTACTGATGTCCCTGATTCGGGAGATGAAGAAGTGGAAGGCTGTAGATTGGTAGATGAAGTGGTAGACACTTCCAATAGTGATACCTGGAGTTGAGAGGGAGCCAAGAGTGATTGGACAAATGATGTATCTGTTATATTTGCAATCACACTTGTTGAAGTTGTCTCCATGCTTGATGATACTATAGTTTTTGGTGGAGAGTGAGGAAGGGAGGCTACGACTTCTATTGCTATCCTAACTACATCACTTTCTTCTTTTGCTTCTTCTTTCCCATCTTCCTCCTCAACTTCATCCTCTTTTCCTTCTTCATCATCCTTCATCAATTCTTGATAATCTTCAGCATCAATAGTCACACAAGGAGTATTGTCTACTTCATTATCTTCATCCTTGTCACTATAATCATCATCATTGATTTCCACTAGATTCTCACTTGGTTTATGCATATGATAAACATTCTTCCACATGGATGTAGCATCCTTGACTACATGCTCAATATCTTTCACCAAAATCAAACAAGTATGAAATTTGATCATCATCTTATCTTCATTTTTCTTCATTGCTTCCTTTACCTCTGCATTGGTAAGACTTGGTAGCAATTGTCTCAAAGATTGCTCATATATGTCCTTTGTAGTTTGCATAGTTGATTCCCATCTAGGCTTCAACCTTGCCAATAACTCATTGGAAATCTGAGGGGTAATTTGATTAGGGGAATATTTTCATTTTCCCATCTTTGTCAACACTAACTCCTTAATTTGCATCTTCTCTGCATCAGTTCTGGTTTCATATTTCAATGCTTTAAAATTTGTAATACCGAAACCTTCTTCCAATTGCTTCAATATTTCTTGGAAGGTGAGAGGGGGCTTACTAAACACAACTTCACTACCTCCTTTCTTCTTAGATCTTCTAGTAAACACAACTGTGGAGGCCTTGGGTGGCTTGGTGATAATCACCTTGCCTTTCTTTCTCACAGACTCTTCTTCCTTTTTTTATTCTTCTTCTTCATTCTCAGACCTTCATCTTCTCCTTTTCTCTTGGTAAGCATAAGAGGGGCATTTTCTATTTTCAGTTTAGATATCCTCCTCTTACATTTATTTGCTACCTAAGGAAACTTAATTTCTAGCTCTATTTTGGCGTTGGCTTCGTCATAAGTTCCAAAGATAGGTACGTTTGGATCTACAGGCTCATTCACTAGGGCTTCAATTATCTCCTTTGTTTCATCAATATTAACCTCATAAGCAAGAGGTTTCACCCATATAATTCTGGGCCTAATTGCCTAGATATACACTTTTTCATAGTCAACCATGAAATAGATATCATCCTTATAGTCTTCAACTAATTTTGATAGAATCCAAAAATTTTTATTCATCTTTTCCTTAAATGCTTCAAAATAGTTATCTATAATGCTATCAAAATTCTCACCCATCTCTGCAATAAATTCATTAATCTGATACAAAACTAGAGTATCCTTTCTCCATACCACTGTTCCTTTGGAGGGGAAAAAATTTTGAACATAAAAGAATAAACAAGTCAACAAAGAACCGAATTTACATGGGTTATTCTTGGAGGTTCTGATGCTTTCCATGTTCTTATTCAATTGTTTCAACATTAGGTCTACTAAATCATATTCCAAATTCTTCTTAACAACCTTGTATGCTAAGTCCATAGCCTCACACGACACATTATTCAGTCGACTGGAGTTATATATCTTATGTGTAATAATATGAATGCCAAACTTGAGTTCCACATTAGATACATTGCTAATTTTTAATCCTCTGCTATCCCACTCGATAAGGGTTTTCTTCCTAAGGTTTTCTTCTGAAGCTCATCCTGACCTAGGGTTTTTGTAACTCTGACCTTATTAAGCATGGGGAGACCAGTAATTCTATGAATCATCTTCTTCATTATCAAGACTGGCTACTCCAACCACAACTGACCATTATGGACTCGACTTAAGATATACCTAATCCATTTTATCTGAAAGTTTCTTGGTAGGTGTAGAATGTGGGTTAAACCTTTCTCCTGTAGATGTTTATGCTTTGGCTTAAGGGTTCCATCCACACACAATTCACCTAGGGCACTATCCATTTCTAGGGTTCCAATTTCTTGCACAACACATTCAAAATGAGTATGAATATCATTGATAAGAAGTACCTTTGGTGGAATTTATGACTAAGCTCCATTAGGATCGAGTGATTCTACAATTGCTAGCACCAGTTTGAAGTTTGCAGCTTTCCATTTGACACCTTGCACCAATATCTCTGATCCTTTCTTCACCTTGCTACTATTGTTGCTAGATGCCAGGATTGCTTAGTAGACTAAGAAAATTTCCTCAAAAAAATTCACTGCAAATACTGCTCAAGACCGCTTGAATGCTCTGCAAATCACTCTGCTCTAAATATACTGAATTCATGGTGAAAATGAAAATGAAATTCTGCCCTTTTGATGAAAATTTTCCATTAATGCTCAGTACAATGAGAGCCATAATGACATAGTGCTTAACAGGCTATCATCCACTATTTGTGCAGATTACTCAGTAGAACCTTGTAACTCGATAGACAAACAAAACTTTGTTACTCCCAACCTTGCTTGGTGAATACTGATGCTAAACTTTGTGATCCCTCTGTATCTAGAATACTGATTTGGATCTTTTCTTCCTTTCTATTGGAACTGCTTAAGATGTGACTTGTAAATATAGTTCCATTCCTTCCTTAAGAACTTAATTTGAAATGGTGGATTCACCCACTTCATGAGTGACATGATTATCATCACTTGAACTGGCTTGCTTGGTAGATTTAGGAATCTACTGCTATCTCATCTGCTTTCTGATGTTACGAACTTTTTCTTTCTTTTCATCTTCAACTCTACCTATATTCATGCAATTTATAGCTATATGAGCAAGTTCAGTACATGTGTAACATCTAATTGTAGTATCCTTTCTTCTCAAGTGATGCCTTGCACAGTTTATGCCAATGTGTCCATATTCTCCATAATAATGACATCTACACCAAGTATTGTAGTCCCAACCAAATATTTCCTTTGCGAATTGTTTAGTTGGATTTAATGGTTTAGATCTACATTCAGATGCCTTGTGACCTTGTTTCTTGCATTTGTGACATTTGCCTTCAAACTTTGGTTTCTCCTTGCATTCATTGGCTTTGTGACCATGCTGACTACAATTGTAGCATTTTCCATTGAATTGTTCCTTTCTATTATTCTAACATTTTTTTGATGTATGACCTATCTTACTACAATGATTGCAAGTAGGTCTTTGATTCCTTTGAGCACCTTGTTTGGAAGATTCACCTTCTTCTTTGTATCCAAGTCTTGCTTTTCCCTTTTGCTTATAAAGATTATTCTTATTTTGTTGATTCAATTGATCCATGTCTCCTTGGGATTTCATTATTCTTTCATTGAGTCGCTTCTCAAAATTTAGATCAACTTTCAATCTTTCATTGATTTGCCTTTTAGTGCTTAAATCATTCCTTAATCTTTCATTTTCAGATCTCAGACTCATGATTTCTTCATTTGCATTGGAGAGCTAATTGGTTTGACTTTCTTGCTGAAAGGATTGATTTTGAGTTTCATTGTTCCTTGTCTCCAAGTCTTCATTTTCCTTATTTCTCTATTCCAAAATTTCACAATATCTTATTGACTGAATTTCCTATTCTGTTTTCAATTTCCTTACCTATTCTTGTAGGGAGCCATTCTTTTCTAGGAGTTCTTTAATAGCGTCATTTGCTTCATCTAAACTACTTGAAGGGAAAAAGTCTTCAATCTTCTCTTCAACATACTGGTGGTCATTCATATATTTTGCAAGTTCCTTCCTTCTTTTTAGGGATTGGGAAAGATGCTCTTTTGCTTCCTTGAATTGAGCTATGGCCATCTCTAGATCTAGCTTCTCATTGTCAATAGCTTTGTCAAGTTTGAATATCTCAATTATCTATGATCTTTGCTCAAGATATCAAACTTTATCCTGAGAACCACAAAGCTTTGATACCAATTGTTGGAAATAATCAAGACTAGCTAGGTTACTGAGAGGGGAGGGGTGAATAAGTAACCTCAAAACTTTTGACTTGAAATTCAGCACTTAATAACATAATCCATTCACCATTAATAGATCTAATCTATTGTATGCATGAGAAATTGAAAGATAAACATTCATGGCACATGAAAACAATATTTGGTGACCCAGAAGCCTTCCAAATAGAAAGTAAAATTGGGGTGGGAATGATACTAAAAAAACTTCAATACTGTAGTATAAAGTTGGCCTGTTAAAGCTTACAATGATCAGTTTTGATGATCTTCCCTATTAGGAGCAATTAGGACTGTTAGGTCCACCTTGTTAGAGGTTTTACAAACATACAATGAAGTATGCACTCAGTTAAGAGATTTAAAGAAAAGACTGTTAAATATACCCTATTAAAGGATTTGAAGCTAATTCACCTGTTAGGATGAAATAGTAGATTTGACTTACAACTAAATTGTTGATTAGATCCTTGAAATACTGATCACCTCTTTGTGATAGATATAACTTGATTGCTCCTGATTTGACCTTGCTATATACCTTTCTTTGTTGCTGATTCACATTCGCATTCACTATCTTCTCAAAACATTATTTCATCCTTACATAATTGAGTATGATACAATAGATTACATATATACCAACTGAGTTCTCATAATTACAAGGTTGACTAAAACACAAGTTAACAATAATATTACCGAGTCAACCCAAATGTAGAAACTCGGGTTTTAAAAGCTAACTTGGTGAATTTTTTATACTTGGCATCCACTACATTACTTGGCATCATCATGCATTCGGTAGAAGTAGAGGCTTGGTCCATACTAATCACTCAATGTAGCTTCAAACTTGGTGAATATTGGAGAGTCAGTAGATATAGTGTCACTTGGTAGAAACTGAATACCATGTTAACCTTGTTTCCACTTGGTAAACACTACTAATCCCATCACTCGGTTAACACTGACTTCATATCACAAAAATTGATAACTTGGTAGACACTGTGAAGCTCATTAACTACTGACTGCTTGGTAAGAATTGAATTGCTCGATCTAAACTATTGAACTTCGCACTGTCTGTATTCACTTGGTAACCACTAGAATGCTCGATATGAACTGTGAAACTTGGTAACCACTGAATTGCTTGGCAAACACTGGAGATCGAATGATGAACTTGGTAATCATACGGAATCTGAATAAGCGTTGTCACTAATAAAAAACATAACTTAATGCCAACAATATTCACATCTAAACATTTAACATTTGAAAACCATTCTAACTTACTTGTGTTTTCTATTGACATAGTGATTGATTCTTGATCATTATTTTATACACTTGGATAATCAAATAATGAAGAATGATCATCATTTACCTTCTTATCAAAACCATCCTCATACACAATGAAAGTTTCCAAATATGATTTCCAAATGTCATATGGAGCAATAAGGTAATAATCTCCTTCACCCACTTTATAGTATGGGACAACATCAATAAACTCAACATGTTCATATTCAATATTCATACTTGAAACATCAACATAAACGTTACTTTCATAGTCATCAATTACAAACAAGAGGTGCAGAGCAACATAGTTCCTACCATGTGTAGGCAAAGCATGTTGACTGATTTAAGTAGAATTTTTATTAAATTAGAAATGAGAAAGTACAATAATGTATCCATTGTTTTTTAAATAATAAAATGTTGGTATGAGTCAACTAATTGTTGATCATATAGAATAATTTTTTTTACAGTATTATATTTATAGGTAGGCTCCAACGCTTCTTTAATGAATAAATCAAATTATTCTCAATCAATGAGACTATTTTCCTCAAAAATTGGTCTTATCATAGGTAAAATGAAATACATGAAATTATGTGCAAGCCTTACTATCTAGGAAAGCCACAATGGGCTTGATTTTTTAATTTAGAAATTTGATTGGTTATATTTAAAAATATTAATCAACGACTAATGTCTTTGCCCTTTCCTAAACAAAGATTAAGTGAGGTTCCAAGAACCATGCTCTTGTCTTGAATCGTGGCATTTTTAGTTAAGTAACTCGCTTGCTAGACAATAATAAATATAGATTATAGATCAAATTTAAATTTTAAAAGTTCTCTTTATGGAATTCAAATCTAGTGGTTGTGTTGTGGGTATACTCCTGCAATAGTGTAGTCAGCTCTTTTGCCAAAAATACTAGTCCTCTACATTATAATTTGATGTAAATTGATTTTCAACTCTCATAGCGTAACGCAAAAATTGAATAGGAATTTTGATAGTTTAAGGACTGAGTTCAAATGTACAAGAGAAAATGCAAGCACTCCCATTTGACATCATGGGACAACCTACTCATATTGCAATATCAACAATTTGAGATGTCTAATTCTACTAAAACACTATGCTTGAGCTAGAATGCATCTTTGAGTTGGTTTTACAAATTTAAAAAACTATTGAAAAAGTCATTTTGTTTCTAACATAGTTCACCATCATTTTAGCTTTAGAAAATGTCCAAATAGCAAAGTAATGTTAGAAAACACCAATATTGAGCTTATCTCTTAATTACTAAGGATAAAACTATAGGAGTTTACTGCTTTATTTTGTCACTATGGACTCAAGCGTACTCAAAATAAGGAAAATGTTCAGTCAAACATCAAGCAAGTGAAACAAACCAGTCAAAAGTATGTAAATGAATATAAAAATCTCATTAATTTTCAAGAGATAATCTATTACGGTGAATTGTGAGTTTCACTAAGAGAGCTTTGTTTTGAAAGTTAAAATCATACTCACTTTTTCCTGCATTTTCTTGTCAGTTTTATAGAGCACATGTTAAACTATGTCTCTTCACTATTGCTTGCATAAGATTTAATTGTATTTTATTGATTTTTAAATCTAAAATGTTAAGAAACCTCCTAAAAATGTTGCCCAATAGTCATGGTTTGAGCACATATCTTAGGGAGTTCCACTAACACGGATTCTAGTTTTCCCAAACCTGCCACCTACAAAAAAATTGTCCTAAAAATCCCACACGCAAAAAGTAGTTGTTCATTTGATCAACACAATTTCACTTTTCTATTCATTGTATTATCAATATGTGTCTTTAATCACATTTTTTAAACATACACTCATTTGTCTCACATATACAACTTATTTGCTCTTGGTCATTAGCATGGTTTTACATCAGCAAGAAGATAATGTGCTATTTGGTATCAATTGCTATCCATTTTAAAATGACAATTCCACATGTTCTCTTCTATCAAAAGACAACAGCCCCAATACTTGGTTGTACGTGTCATGAAATTTTTAGAATTCGAAACAAATCCACCCTAAAATTTTAAGGTCAAATGTGATATTTGGAAGCTATTTTGTAATGATTCCAGTAGTTTATTAACCTATTGCACGTCGAATATCTCTCAACAAACTTTCTCTTACTTATTTCAACTATCTAATGCACTGCTGGATTACAAAAATGACAAAGAAATGAAGTTGAAAAAATAGAGACTCATCTCAGCATCCAAATTCAAGAGGCCAGATTACAAAATTTAGAGTTATTTTTCTCATTCCTTCATAGTCTTGAATAATTGTGCAGGCTCTTGAACCTAAAAACCAAGATGTTTGAGGCTGAAGTATCTGAACTAGTTGAACAAATCTATAAAAAAAGTTGATATCAATTAATGCAATGATCATAGAATAAGCAGATATAAAATTTGTAGAGAAAGGCTTAAGAGCTAAAAGCAGATTCCAGACAGATCTTTCAAGAAAGAAAAAAAATACACATGCACAAGTTATCCGCGCCATTGATCAAATGCCTACAAGGGAAGGGTTTAAATAGGAAATTTTCATGTGTATGATTATATATATACCCACAAAATTTATTGAAATAACATTAATAATAAACATTCATGTGAAGTGGAAGAGTAATTGGAATCGAGAGAGCATTTATAGATATACTCTTCTGTCACATGTTTTTCCTTTCAACAACCTCACACAGAATACCCAAATTCATAGAAGAAGTCAGGTCACAAACTCTTATATGATGAAAACAAAGCAATGCGTTCAATTTCAGAAATTCAACACTGCACAATGAAATGATGTGTGGAGCCACAGAGAACTTGATGAATGTCTTGTATTATTTTAGGCTATGATCTATGTAGTCTCTAAATCTTGGTGAAGAGGACTATAGAAAACTATGATTATTTTTAACAAATCTATCCCATGAGAAACTGCTTAAAGAAAATGAGTTGTAGATTAAAACAATTCAAGTCATTCTATTTATTCATTGTGGGTGAATGACGGAGCCTACACAACTCAACAGATGGCTCAGCACATGGTAGCTCAGCTACATGGAGAAAGAACATGCAAACCTGCCAACTATTAATGTTGTCTGGAAAAATGCAAGCCCCAACACCTCCTTGAATTTGATAGTCGCTCCTTTTTGTGGATAGAAAGTTGTGTAGGTCTCCAAACTGGCCAAAATATATGTGACAACACTCATGTGATAGAGAGAACCGATAAAAATCGATCATTTTTTTATAAGATAAATAGCACATAAATATAACAAGAACAAAATGAAGAAATTTTATTGGCTGGGAAGGAAAATATTAATGAAGATTTAAGTTTTAGCCTTGGAAGGAACTAATACCTCTTTATTCATTTTAAATAAATCTTCCAACCCATTAGGATAATAAACTGTATCACATTTTGGCTTGCCTACAAGAGGATTTATCCCTTCAATATCACAAAGATTTTTACATTCTTCACATGAAGCACACTCACTACCTAGCTCAGACTATTCACATGAAGCATAATCATCACATTGATGATCCATAATTTGTATAATGAAATCTCATTTTCTTAAAAAGTATCATGTTACCATTAACAATTACTTCCTTTAAAAATATTATTTCATTATTAACATTTTTTAATCACTAATCCATATCTTGAGACCTAGAGTACTCATCTATATGTCCAACTGGTGGACAATCATTTATATCATCACTTTTAGATACACACATCTCAACAAAGATGAATATACATTAATCTTAATTTATATTTCATAGCTCACATCTTGTTTCAACAACTAGCACCACAAGACAACAATCAAATATTGACAAATAATGACGTGGAATTCCACACACCAAATTATTTTCTATATTCATAGTTGTCACAAAAGCTTGATGCAAGGTCTTAGGTTCCTTATCTCTTAATAAATAACTTGTATCCTTATCAAACACAACCAAGCAAACAATAAGACAAACCTCATCATTTATCCTATTCCTTGTAGAAATACTTGCCAAAGTTCTAGAGAATCTAAGATTAAAAGATGGAATTGATTTTTATCTTTTTAATTTTTAATTTTTATGAAACTTGTAAAAAGATCAATTCTCTTACCAAAGTGCTCTTCAAATGCGACACATAATTCCTCCCATAAAGAGATAGAACAAGCCAACAAAAAAAAAACTAATCTCTGACATCTTCCTTCACCAACTGAACAAAAAGTTGGAAACATATTCATAACACATCTCAAAATCTCCCATCAAATCTAAAAAATTTTGCACATGTTTTTCAAAAGACTTAAATTCTAAACCATTGAACTTTGGAAGTTCATTTATAATCTTTGGGCCTGAATAACATTTGGGAACCCATGTATACTACTAAAATCAAAGTCCAAATACCTATGAACACTAAGACTAGCTCCATTGCATGATTGTGATAAATCATAAGATGCATAGGATGCACTCACACTAGAACCCATATGTGGATGTGAAGATTCCAATACTCTTGACAATATTTACTATAGAATTATTTAAAAAATATGAGATCTTACAATATGAATTCAAAAAATGGCGAGGTTTTAAATTATTACAATATACATAGTTCTAACAAATATTAAAATGACAGTCCCTAAATTCACATGAAGGGAATCAATTCTTCTTATAACTTGACTTTCATGGAAAATATTTTGCACATAAAAATCAAAGTACCTAGAAATGCCACTGCTTTTCAAAATGAGCTTGTTGGCTGAAAACATGTAGAAATAAAATTGGTTCACACTTTCACTTGAATTCTTTTGTAGAGATTCCATCTCCTTGAAGAGGATAAATACTTTATTGTTGTGATTCTTTTTCTATACACTTCTCTTAAAACTGAAGAAGAATATAAACAACAATTCCAACTCCAACTATATGAGCTCTTATGATTTCCTTCCTTTGCCAAGAACCACTTCAAATGGGATCTAAATATTCATAATTACTACTAAAAATCCTTCAATTATTTCACACAACACACAATTAGTGTAGAGATCTCTTGGCATTACCACTCAAACTTAGATAAAATTTAAATAATTACATAACATTTACAAATCTAGACGACATTTAAAATTGATGAAAATAACATATTATCAAACCACCCTTAGAGAATTACATACTTGACAAAAGGGATGAACAATTAAGAATAAATCTATCCAAAAAAATCTTGGAAAACTTCCACAAAGAAAGGAGACACTCACTATAAGCCATTACTGCAACAAATTTCTTATAAATCTTCCTAGTAGAGTCACCACTATTGTGGTTCTTGATTTGACAAATTTTACAGTATAATGTAGTTAATAGCTAAACAAACTCTAAGGAAATTCCAACTCCAAATACACATTCCTAAGAAGACTTGACCAATTGACAAGGATGATGAATCCTTCTACACTTTAGGCTTTACAAGACCAAGGTGAGTATACCTAGATTCAACAAAAAAAATTCATACTCAACACAATCTCCACATCAATAATTAGATAATATCATATGATGGATCAAACATAACATAGACATATTGGATAATGAATAAATTGTTAGATAATTGAGAGAGGGAGGAAGGGGAATTAGTTATAACCAGTTATCCCATAGGCATTAAAAATGCTTTTGTACCAATTCAAAATCATAAAATTTCAAATCATTAACTCTGTAAACACATCTAACATCACAACATTAACTGATAAATACTTTACTTTAAATTGTCATCTTATGGTTCCTTAATATATCGAGCATCAGAGTAAATTTTCAGTTTATATCAATTTCTATCGACTTACAATAATAAGTAGTAAACATGAAAATATAATGCAACACAATAAATATCCACACAAATTGACAAAAAATATTTAACATGGAAACCCTATAAGGGGACAAATTGCCTCAGAACTGACAACCTAAAAGTTCTACTCTCTAAAGTGAGCTCTATTAGTAGCCTACCTTGTTAATGGTTACATACACATCATTACATGTGACCTTGTTAGAGGATTTTCACTAAAGATCTTTTTTACCTTATCACTCCTTGACATTTCTAAAGAGTGGTCTTATCTAAAGTACTTAAAAACATAACTATTGAATGTTACCACATAGGATTTCAAAAGATTGTTAAGTCCACTAGGCTAAGAAATTTTCTTGGTACAAAGGTTAAAAAATAACAATGAAATGATCTAATAGGTTTAGCTCTACCTTGCTTGTTTAGATATCTACTCTACTTTGTCTCTTTCCTCTGATCCTTTCTCTAGATGATCCACTCAACTATTCATCCACTTAGCACTTCGCTTTCATGATCTTCATAATGAAACTCGTTTAGTTATTCTATGGCTATCAAATTATTCTTCAACTTGATCAGCAATAATAAACTTCACATTCGTCCCTTAAATAATAGTCTTCTATCTTCACCTCAACATTTTATCCATCCATTTTTCTGCTTAAACGCATCCATTAGATCTTTATTTAGCTCAAGTTAATTGAATCTGGTCAGTAGGTTAATACACTTTCACCTTGAGGTTTGTGCTCACTTCGAAAATAGAAAATCTCCTTCATTAGATCTTTCTTGAATTTTTTATAGTCATTGATCTCATAACTAACTTTGTCCTTATCATTTAGACTTCTCAAAAAAATGTATTTTTCATCAAGACGGACTTGGATTCCATGTTTTCTTTTATGTTCTTTCTTTCCATGCTTGGTTAACACTATGTCTTTCTCGGTAAATGCTAGGCTTCATTAATACTAAATTTTCCCAGAAACACCACACTTCCTTCTCATTTCATCAAGTTCTCGGTAACCACTATAGTAGCTTGGTTAATATTGAGATTCTTCTTTCACGTAGTTGATCGATGTAACTTGGCTAGCTTGGTGCAACTTGTTTACACATGATTCCAACACTCAATCATATCATATAAAATAATAAAATCGACATTATACTGCCACAGTCCAACTCATTCAAGTGCCCATTGAATGTCATACATTTATCATTGCTTATATCTTTATACTTTTTTCAAATCCTCTTCATCAATCAAATGCTATGGCACTCTACTAAATTATCATAATGCCTCACCAACTAAGGCTTGACATCAATAAAAAAATAACAAATGATATGATAATTTCACATATATTAACAACATTATCAATTGGGGATAACATAAATATTCATTGAACTAAAACCTAAATGGAGTATGCCATTAGGTAGAACAACAACTATGTAAAAGTAAAGATAATTATGTGATTTAATCAAACTTACAATAAGAAAATAATAGAAACATGGGAAGAAAACAAATGTGTAAAACCCACAAACAATTGCAATTAGTGCCTCATCCAATTGACCATTTGGAGTCATAAAGAGTACCACATTATACAACAAAACTAAGAACTAACAAATGATCTAAGAGATTTTTCATTACAAAACTCTTTAATTGTAATACAAACCCAACTTACTCAACAAATCCATGAACATACCCATTAAATCTACAATTTTTATCAAGTATTTAATCAACCCATTAGGCCAAAGCATGTCACATATCTCAAAACAAGTCAATACGAGAGAATAAATCATTGTTTTATATCTCTTAAAACTTAACTTGTTTCAAAATGGAGATAATTAAACCAACATTCTATTTCATTAAAAATCTACAGTACATTTGACATATAACATGAAAATTCAACTTACAATTATAAGAACCACAAAAGAACTCAATCTAGATTCATATTATTTCTCTATGAAAGATATACAAAAATATCCAAGACCTAGAAAACCTACTACAAGAAACCAACAATGTTTGGAGAAAATAATTCTCTACCAAAATAATGTAGTTGGAACCCTAGAAAATGAAAGATGAAAATAATTTATAGAAGAGCTTAGAAATTTTGATTTGATCTGTTGATTCCATTTGTGTTCCTTTATTCTTCTCCAATCTACATGAAAAACCAACTTCTCTCATCTCATTGTAACTATGTTTTACTTATCTTCTCTTCCATCATGAACGATTTAAAAATGATGAAGAAACCCATGAATATGGCCCCATTTGGTGTGCGCTACAACAAACTACTACCAAGGATGATTTATAAAAACATGGAGAAAACCCATCAAAAGCTCTACAAGAGCCACTAAAAATAGTGAAAAAAACACTTCCAAAGTCATCTCAAACACCTCCAAAGTAATATTGGAAATCCATTCAAGAAATTGGAGAAAATCCACTTCAAAATCTATAAAGACATTCACCAAATATGGTCCTAGAAGCCTTTATATTTCTTTGATTTTGTGCTCTTTGTTCAACAGTTTCACTAGTTATTATATTGTTGGTCTCAGATTGGTTTTGATAATTGAGTTTCAACACACTTAACCAATTTTAGAGATGATGCCGAGTATGATACATATGTCAAGCTATAGTATGTGTTAATCCAGAGATTCAATAGGTGCCAAGTGAACTTCAAGTGCCAAGCAAGTATCAAGTGCCAAGTGATAAGTGATGTTGAGTCACTATAGGTGCTGAGTGAAGAATAGATTCTGAGTGACACAAAGTTACTTAGGAGCCAAGTGAGACAAAATTCCTATATGTTTCGAGCATCAACAATCAGTAAGTGCCGAGTAACACAGAATCAACATATGAGTTTGTGCCTTCACAAACTTAGATGTAAACCATTTTTTACCTAACCTAAGATGAATCTCAAAGGATCTTAAAGATAAGATCAAATCTTTTACATTCCCTATGTAATCAGCATGCGGCCAATCAGAAAAATGGAGAAAGCATGCAACCAATAAGAAAAGTGTAAAGATTTGAGCGAGAAAGATGGATGAATATAAATCATAGATTCATACCTAACCCTAAGTCTTCAAAGACTTTAAAAGAAGGTCAATACCCCATAATTCAGAGAGAGTGAGAGTTGCATGGGAAAATTCTAGCAAAGTTCAGAGGGGTATAAGGACTTAGAGAAGGAAAAGAAACATTGCAGAATTCAGTTGGTTAGAACAAAGCATTAGCACTTTGAGCAGAGACATATCAGATTAGGAAGGATCAAAACAAATTGAGCAGAACAAGGATCTAGAATTAGCAATTGAGGATTGTAAGTTATTAGGTCAACACATTTTGATACTTTCTAGCCATTTTATTAAGAATGAAAATCCTATGGAGATAGGTTGGCTTAGCAACCATGTTGTAAACCTTTAATAAGGTGCTATATCCTTTAACAAGGTAACATTCCAAGTGAGTGTTTGTAATTCCTTTAACTAGGTCACTTTTAACAAGGTGTAAAGCCTTTAACAGGGCAGGCCTTTGATAGGGTAGACCATTGAAAGTGGTCAAACTTTGTAACCTTAAACAATTACATATTGTTGCAGTGATAATTTGTGGGTGTCATCCCCACCCCAATTTTACCTTCTCATTTTGGAGGGTTTCTAGGTGACCAAAATCTTGTGTTATCTGTTTTCATGCATGTCTTTACTTTTGTGTTAATTTGATATGGTAGATGCATGTGAATAATCTCAATTAAAAGTTTTAGAGGATTAAATATTTTTACTTTTGATTCACCCCCCCCCCCCCCTCAAAAGTAAATCTTCCCACTTCTAAATTCCAAAAATTGGTATCAGAGTAGAGTTCTCACAAGAAGAACCCTCACAACTTGGAGAAAAGATCCAGAAATGGAAGTCTACAAACTTAGGAAGATCATAGAAAATCAGGTGATTAATATACAACTCATTCTACACAATTTGGAAGAAGCCAGATAAGAATTGAGAAAATCCTTAAAGAGAAGAAGAGAGATTGCCATAGCTAAGAATGATACACAATACAAGGAGAGTGACACCTCAAAAGTGTTTACAAATAGAGATTCCAAAGAATTTGATGCAACAATAGCAAAACTGATGGAGAAGAATAGAGCCCAAGTAGAAGAGATCAAAACTCTCAAAATTGAACAAGAATCACAAGCCATGATGCTTTGTGAAGTAACTAAATAGAAGAAAAGAGCCATTGAAGATAAGGCTATGCTAGAAGAAGACAAAAGAAATCTTGCCAACAGATTGGAAGAAAAGTCAATTGAGCTTGCAAGAATTTCCAATATGTAGCTAGACACCCTAAGTTAGATGATGAATGCACATCATGAACTAAATGTCAAGGACATTGAGATCTCCACACTAAATATATAGAATGAACAACTACAAAATGACCTGAAAAGAGAGAAAGAGATTGTAGAGAGCTTCATCAAACCCAATGAGGCCATCAAGTACTCTGAATAGCTTCTAAAATCACCAAGAGCCAGTAATGATACTTCAAGACTAGGATACACCAGCACTGAAAAAGGAGAATCATCCAAGACTACAGAAGAAAGAAGTGACAAAGGTAAGAACACTAAACCTACTTGTCATTTTTGTGGTAAAAAGGAACATACTTCTAATGTGTGCAGGAGAAAGAATGCCAATCAACATGACAAACCTAAGAATATGGGTCACTATCACAAGTGCAACAAGCAAGGACATCAAGCACATGACTGTAGGACAAAAACTATCAGGACACCAAGATTTGAAGGCAACTATTACAATTGCAAGAAGTATGGGCATAGAGCTTTTGAGTGCAGATCAAAGCCTATGTGGACACCTAATCAACCAGTAAAGGGAAATAATCATGGACATCACTATAATTGGGACTACAATACCAAGCATATCTGTAACTACTATCAAGAATATGGACACATCCCTAAAGATTGCATAAGAACACATTTCAATGGAAATTGCAGCAGATGGTTAAGCCAAACCACATGTTTTAGTTGTTCGAAGACTGGACACATCAGCATAAATTGTCCGGCAAGGTCAAAGACACCTAACTCATAGTTCAATAAAGGAAAAGGAAAGGTGGATGTTGAACACATCAAAGGAGAAAAAAATAAGACATGGAAGAAGAAAGATGGAAGTAGCACATCAAATGAATGGATCACTTCACCCAAAAGGTCAAGTGGTCACACTTCATCCAATTAAGCAAAAGAAGGTATGAGGGATTGATATAAAAAGCTTTATCAGACATCAATCCCAAGACAAGAAATTACTAAAAAAGAATATATCAGCAAGAATAGAGATGCAAAGTTAAAACTTCAAGTTTTCACCAGTGTTGCCAAGTAAGAAAAGTTGCCTTTAGATGTCGAGTAAAATCCCAGAATATGCCGAGTTGGTAGTGGAAGCTAAGCGAAGGGAAATTTTAGTTGAAGCTAAGTAAGGGAAACTCCAGTGTATGTCGAATAATGCAAAATAGCTTAAGAAGCTGAGTGGATAGTTGTAAATGCACTAAGCATTAAATGCTATGAAATAAGGGTATATGATCGCATTTTGAATCATTTTTCTTTATTACAAACAAAGAGCAAAGATGAAAGAAGAGTGCAGAATGATTTCTAAGTAGTGAATCCAACATTTGAGCATATTTCAATAGAGATTCAACTTAGTTTCATTGATTTCAAGGATTTATACTAGTGCCGAGCTATGCAATTTCAAATTTCTTCATGTTTAAACCCTAGATTGCACAAGTGGCCTTCAGTTCTAGGAAACCCCAAGAGAAAGATTCATTTGAAGTCTAATTAGTGTCCAATAAAGTTAAGAAACTAGATTTTTGGCCAATCCCTATAATTGCATACAAAAATGGCCCAGTTGGAGCCCTATCTGTAATTCCTCCTAAGGTAATAATGGTCCAAGATGTTAGGAGATGTTATAATTGTAAGATTGGTGCTATTGGAGACATGGAGATGAGAGAAGCTTATGATAGGTTATGTGAAAATGGAGTCTTGAAGGAAGAATATCAAATTGTTGAGAAGGGTTTAACCCATGCCCTAGAGTTCCTCACTATCTTTAAGACTGAATGGATTAGAACAGTGTTGAGTAGTATTCATGATGGAAGTTTATGGTTGGAAGATGGCCCAATCAATATATCAAAGAGGATTGTTCATAGAGTAATAGGGTATCCAACCCTAGATCGGCCCAAAACTCTCAAAAGTGACTCCAAAGAAGCCATTGAGAAGAATACAGGAGCCAAGTGGAACAACATGACCATAGATACCATTCAGAATCCTCTTGTTGATTTTTTTGTTAGATTCATTTCTCATAAGTTCTATCAATCGAGCAGACTCAACAGTTTTCCATGCATTGCAATAGATGTTGGCTACTATTGGTCTCAGATTGGTTTTGATAATTGAGTGTCAACACACTTAACCAATTCTTAGTTGATGCCAAATATAAAATAGATGTTGAGCTATAGTGTGTGTCGAGCTAGAGATTCAATAGTTGCTGAGTGAACTTCAAGTGTTGAGCAAGATTCAAGTGCCGAGTGATAAAGTGATGCCAAGTCACTATAGGTGTCGAGCAAAGTATAGGTGCCGAGCAGAGTATAGATGCCAAGTGAAATAGAGTTACTATAGGAGTCGAGTGAGACAAAATTCCTATATGTGTCAAGCATCAACAAGTAGTGAGTGTCAAATAACACATAATCAACATATGAGTTTTTGCCTTCACAAACTCAAATGTAAACCATTTTTGAAGTTGACTTAGGATGAATCTCAAAGGATCTTGAAGATAAGATCGAATCTTTTACATTTCCTATGAAATCTACATACAACCAATAAGAAAAATGGAGAAGGCATGCAACCAATAAGAAAAGTGAATAAATTGAGTGGGAAATAAAGAGTGAATATGGATTGTAGATTCATACCTAACCTTAAGTCTTCAAAGTCTTTAAAAGGAGGACAAAACCCTATTATGTGTGTGAATGTGAGAAGTGTATGGGTGAATTATAGTGAAGTTTAGAGGGGTGTTTATAGACTTAGAAGGAAGGGCTGCATTATAGAATTTAGTTGATCAAGAACAAAGTATCAAAGTTTTGAGGAGAGACATATCAGATCAAGCAAGGATTAGAAAAAACATAGTAGAACAAGGATCTGAAATCAGCAATTGAAGATTGTAAGTCATCAGGTCAAGACTTTCTAATACTCTCCAGCTATTGTATTAGGAATGAAAATCCTATGATGTTAGGTTGGTTTAATAGCCATATTGTAAGCCTTTAAACAAGGTTCTAAATCCTTTAATAGGGTAACATTCCAAGTGAATGTTTGTAAATCCTTTAACCAAGTCACTTTTAACAGTGTGTAAAGTCTTTAATATGATAGGCCTTTCATAGGGCAGACCATTGGAAGTGGTCAAAATTTTGTAACCTTGAACATTTACATATTGCTGCAGTGATACTTTATGGGTGTCATCCCAGCCCCAGTTTTACCTTCTCATTTTGGAGAGTTTTTGGGTTACCAAATCATGTGTTGACTATTTTCATGCATGTCTTTACTTTCATATTCATTAGATGAACTAGATGCATGTGACTGATTATAGTAAAAATTTTTAAAAGGTTAAGTTTAGTTACTTTTGATTCACCCCCCTCTCATAAGTAAATCTTCCCACTTGTAAATTCCAACAATTGGTATCAGAGCCAAGTTCTCACAAGAAGGAGCCTTACAGCTTGGATAAAAGATTTGTAAATAGAAGTCTAAAAACTTGGGAAGATCATAGAGAATTAGGAAATTGACATACAACTTTCTCTACACACTTTGGAAGAAGCCAAGGAGGAACTGAGAAAATCCTTAAAGAGAAAAGAGATTGCCATAGCTGAGAATGATACACAATACATGGAGATTGACGCCACAAAATTGTTTGCAAATGGAGATTCCAAAGAATTTGATGCAACAATAGTAGACCTAATGGAGAAGAATAGAGCTCAAGTAGAAGAAATTAGAACACTCAAGCTTGAACAAGAATCACAAGCCATGATGCTTTGTGAGGTGACTGAATAGAAGAAAAGAGCCATTGAAGAAAAGGCTATGCTAGAAGAAGACAAGAGAAACCTTGCCAATAGATTGAAAGAAAAGTCAGTTGAGCTTACAAGAATTTCAAACATGTAGCTAGACACCCTAAGCCAGATGATGAATGCACATCATGAACTGAATATCAAGGACATTGAGATCTCTACACTAAAGTTGCAAAATGAACAACTAAAAAATAACTTGAAAAGAGAGAAAGAAATTGTAAAAAGCTTCAAAAAACCAAATGAGGCCATCATGTACATTGAGTAGCCACTAAAATCACCAAGGGCCAGCAATGATACTTCATGACTAGGATACACTAGCACTAAACAAGAAGAGTCATCCAAGACTAGAAAAGAAAGGAGTAACAAAGGTAAGAATACTAAACCTACTTGTCATTTATATGGTAAAAAGGGACATACATCTAATGTATGTAGGAGTAAGAATTCCCATCAGCATGAAAAACCTAAGAATGTGGGTTACTCTCATAAGTGTAAAAAACAAGGACATCAAGCACATAACTGCAGGACTAATACTATCAGAACACCAAGATTTGAAGGTCACTACTACAATTGCAAGAAGTATGGTCATAGATCTTTTGAGTGTAGATTAAAGCCTATGTAGACATCTAATTAGCTAGTGAGGGGAAATAACCATGGACATCACTACAATTGGGAATACAACACCAGATATAGTTGTCATTACTGTCAAGAATATTGACACATTCTTGAAAACTACACAAGAATACATTTTAGTGGAAACTATAGTAGATGGTTAAGCCAAACTATATGCTTTAGTTATTTGAAGACTAGTCATATCAGAAAGAATTTCCCAACAAGGTCAAAGCCACCCAAATGAGAGATCAACAAAGGAAAAGAGAAGGTGGATGTCGAACACATCAGAGGAGAAATGAATAAGACATGGAAGAAGAAAGATGGGAATAACACATCAAATGAAGGGATCACTTCACCTAAAAGGTCAAGTGATCACACTTCATCAAACTAAGCAAAGAGAAGGCATAAGGGATTGATAAATAAAGCTTTATCATACATTAGTTCCTAAACAAGCAAGTACTAAAAAGAAGAGATCATAATGAATAAAGATGCAAAGTTAAAACTTCAAGATTTCATAAGTGTTACCGAGTTACCCTCAGATGCTGAGTAGAATTTCAATACATGTCAAGTTGATTGCCAAAGACAATGGAAGCCAAATGACTAGTTGGAGCCGAGTTGGTAGTGGAAGCCAAGTGAAGAGAAATTTTAGTGGAAGCTGAGTAAAGGATACTTCTGTGGATGTCGAGTAGTTGAAAAGACAATGGAAGCCGAGTAACACAGGAATGCTTAAGAAGTCGAGTGGGCAGTTGTAAATGCACTAAGCATTAAATGCTATGAAAATAGGGTATATTATCATATTTTGAATCATTTTCCTTCATTGCGATCAAAGAGAAAAGATGAAAAAGAGTGAAGAATGACTAAAAAGTAGAGAATCTAGTGTTTAACATGATTTCAACATAGTTTCATCAAATTCAAGGTATTTATGTTTGTGCCGAGCTACGTAGTTTCACATTTTCTTTGCATTTAAACCCTAGATCGCACAAATGGCTTATAGCTCTAGGAAAATATAGGAGAAAGAGCCATTTGAGGTTCAACTAGTATCCAATGAAGTAAAACAACCTAATTTTCAACCAATCCCTGAAGTGGCATACAAAAATGACTCGGCTGGAGCCCTATCTATCATACCCCCTAAGGTAGTTAAGGTTCAGGATGTTAGGAAGTGTTATAACTGTAAGATTGGAGCTATTGGAGACATGGAGATGAGGGAAGCATATGAGAAATTATGTGAAAATGGAATACTGAAGGAGGAATATCAAATCATTAAAAGAAGGGTTTGACACATGCCCTAGAATTCCCCATAGTTTTCAAAACTGAATGGATCAAGCTAGTGCTTTGCAAGATACATGATGGAAGTTTATAGTTGGAGGATGGTCCAGTGAAAATAACCAAAAGGATTGTACATAGAGTGACAATGTACCCAACCCTAGATCGGCTAAAGACCCTTAGGAGTGATTCTAAGGAAGTTATTGAAAAGAACACTGGTGCTAAGTGGAACAAGAGAGGAATGAAAATTGACACCATTCAAGACCCTCTTGTTGACTTTGTTGTTAGAGTCATTGCACACAAATTCTACCAATCCAGTAGACTTAACAGTGTACCTTGCATTGCAGTGGATATGGGTTACAAACTAATGAAAAAGGATCATACTTATGATCTTGCAGAACTGCAATTGCAACAAATTAATGAGAACTTAGCAGTAATAAAAAGAACCAAGGGAGCCTAATGCAAGTTTGGAGCAATTTTGGTTTGCATATTTTTCTATGTGCAGAATGAATTTCCATCTTTTGGTAAAGTTGATTGGAAAACAAATAGGTTTTTAATAGCTCAAGTAAATGAATACATAGAACAAATGGGAGCTAATTTTGAAACCCTTATGACTAGTTATTTTGAAGACTTCAAGAAGACCATGAAGCAGAGGCTAAGAATACCAGTTTCATTAGTAGAAAAGCATGTAAAGGATGTTTTATTTCTTGTAGATATTGATTATCTTATATACAAGTAGCCACACTAAGAGTTAGATGGTTAAGACCTCTTGGCTATGAAATAAATATAGATGAGGCATCAATAGCTATAGTTGCACTATTGGCTAAGGAAGTAGACAAAAGTGCACCACATTTTGGTACATTTGATGTTGTCAAATCAAAGGTTGACATGGATTTGAAGACTGCTTCCACACTAAAAAGAAGGAAAAATTGATTAAGAAGTTAAAGGCCAAATTTGGTGAGGGCACTGTAGAAGAAGAAGAAGAAGATGAAGAAGTTGAGGATGATGAAGAAAAACAAGGATAGGAAAAACTTTCTTTAACCCAAGGCATGGGGGAGGATGGGGAAGAAGAGGAAGGTGTCAAGAAAGAAGCACCCAAGGCTAAACCAAAGAAAAGAAAGACACAAAAACAACCAGTTGCACAGCCAAAGGGAAAGAAGAAAGCAACAAAGTTGAGCCCAACCAAGCCAACTACAAGGGTAGAAACAAGGGAAACAACACAAGTAGTAAAGGAATAGGGGAAGAAAAAAGCCATAGAGCAAGGAGGGCCTACAAAAAAAAAGAAAGGAAGAAAATATGTTGCACCTCTAGAGTCAGATGAAGAAAAGATAGAATCAGATGATGATCAATACAGATTGGTAAGATGTTCTACCAAGACTAAATTGGAAAATGTTTGTAATAACATTAGAGATAATGCAGATCTACCTAGTTTAAACACCATTGATTTTAATAAACTATCAAGATAATAATAGAACATAGTGGAAGAGTCCATCTACACAATCATGGCTAAGTTCAAGACTACCCCACTTCAACTAGACAATTCAATGCCTAAGGAGCTAAGCTCCATTGTAGAAAATAAATAGCATTACTACCTAAAAATTGAAAAGGAAATAAGGAAGTCAACATTGGCTCATGTAATGTCTAACCTAACTAAAGGTCAATTTAGCAAGGCTAATAAGAAACATGGGAGAAAATTTGCACCTAAATACAAAGCCTTTAGAATTTTACAAAATCAAATTGAAGATGTTATGCAAAAGTCCACACAAATGTAGAAATTAATTTATGGATTAACTACTATCAAGGAATGACAGGAAGATCCCTTTGAGGGAAGAAATGATAAGGAAGAAGAGAAGAATGAAAAAGAGGAAGAAGTGGAGAAAGAAAAAGAAGAGGAAACATTGGAGAAGACACAAAAAGATGAAAAGGCAACAGTTGAGGAGCAACAGTTAGAATAGAGTGTCCAAGACACCCAATTTCCACCACCAAGTCCTCCACATACAACACCTACACCTGCAAAAACTATAATTGTAAGGGATGTTCCTGACACTTAAGGTCAAAACATCAATCCACTAATTTTAGAGGATCTCAAATAGATCCTTCACCAAACAATATTTCAATCACAATTGTGCACAAATCTTGTTTTGGTGAGTGTGGAAGAGTTGTAGAAAGCTATAGCTGAATAACAAAGAAGAAGGTGAACACACAAGAACCACCTTCACAACCTTGCACAACTATAGATGATCAACCAAAAGAGAAAGTAGCACAAGACACAACTTCTAAGGTTGATTCCATAGCAATAGCAACAAGAACTGTCAAGGAGCCAGCAAAGGATCAGACATGACAAGATGTTTGTACAACAAAAAGTCAAGGTACACCTCCTCAAATCATTATCATTGATCAAGGTAGAAGAGAAGATGAGAAGGAAGAGGAGAAAACCCCCCAAAGAAAGAGAGAAAGAGGAAATAAAAATACTAGGGAATTTTCCTACTACGAGGACTCCTACTAAGTAGTCGAGCTCCACCAAGGTAGCAAGGGTACTTTAGTATGGAAACCCTACACTTGATGAGGAAATAGTCATACCATGTTATGACTCCAAGATAATGAACCTAGTGCAGATAAATGAAGTGCAAGAGGCACTAGAGAGAAGGAAGAAGCAGAAGATACTCAAAAATGAGTATAGATAGAAGCAAACATTAATAGAAATCAAAGACATCTTCCTTGATGTATTTATCTTGCCTGTACCTAATGAAACAAAGCCTATCATGGATCAATTATCCAATATAGTGGACCAGGTACAAAATGAAGACCTTGACACTAATGTTAAATTATTAGAGTGGTCTAAAAAGAAATTTCAAATGAAAGTCAATGAGAAGATATCTAGTGAGATAACACTTTCACAAGTGGAATTGGCAAAGAAAATAGAAAAGGTGAAAATAGTACTTGAGAACATATTCTCATTGTACTCCAAATTGTGTGACTCATCATATCTCACACAAGAAACTAGCTAGAGAATACTGAGCTTGGAAAGAAATCTTAAGATATCTAGCACATAGCTACATAAAAATCCAGCTCAAAGTGAGAAGCATTTTGCCACAACACTTCACACTCAAAGGAGTTAGCCATATTGATAGTAGAAGGGGCTAATGTCAAGGCCAAATTGATGCAAATATACTCTGCTATCACCCCACAACTAGAAGTACTACATAAAGAAGTGGCCTATGCAAAAAATGTTTTAAAGAAAGACCCTAATCTTTTTACTTTAGAAGGCCTAGTACATCTTGCAGTAGAGACAACCATCCAACTCAAATCACTAAAAATTTCCTTAGACAATTGGGATGCTTCTCTGAAGATGATATTGGAGGTAAATAAAACATTTTTGGCTAAATATTCCATTCATTCTTAGACCCTTTGACATAAGTGTCAAAAAGGGGGAGATATTCATTTTTGGATAAGCAGTAAAGAAAGGGGGAGATATTCATGTAAGGGGGAGATATACCCAAAGGTTGAATTTTGAGGAGAAATAAGGAGATGTATGAAAGGGGGAGAAGAAAGAAAGGGTGAATACAAACAGACCAGAAATAGGGTACATAGAAATAGAGGCACAAGAAAGATAAGGTAGATAATGGAACATCAGCATGAGACAAATTCAACTTAAAGGAATTTTGGTTACAGAAATGGCACATCAGCTTAGGGGGAGTTACAAGTTTTTGCAATATATAATCTTCTACAAAATTTTGAACAAGTTTTTGAAGTTTTGTATATATGCCAGAAAAAATGTGTAGTATACTCGTAGAGATCAGATTCATAATGTTTATTTAAGTTTTTTTGCCACTCATGTCAAAAGGGGAGATTGTTGGTCTTAGATTGGTTTTGACAATTGAGTGCCAACACACTTAACCAATTCTTAGTTGATGCCAAGTATAAAATAGATGTTGAGCTTTAGTGTGTGCCAAGCTAGAGATTCAATAGGTGTTGACTAAACTTTAGGTGTCGAGCAAGATTCAAGTGCCAAGTGATAAAGTGATGCTGAGTCACTATAGGTGCCGAGCAAAGTATAGATGTTGAGTGAAACAAAGTTACTATAGGAGTCGAGTGAGACAAAATTCCTATATGTGTCAAGCATCAGAAAGTAGTAAGTGGCGAGTAGCATATAATCAACATATGAGTTTGTGCCATCACAAACTCATATGTAAACCATTTTTGAAGCCGACTTAGGATGAATCTCGAAGGATCTTGAAGATAAGATTGAATCTTTTACATTTCCTATGAAATCTACATGTAGCCAATAAGAAAAATGGAGAAGGCATGTAGCCAATAAGAAAAGTGAATAAATAGAGTGGTAAATGAAGAATGAATATGGATTGTAGATTCATACCTAACCCTAAGTCTTTGAAACCTTTAAAAGGAGGATGAAACCCCATTATGTGTGTGAATGTGAGAAGTGTATGGGTGAATTATAGTGAAGTTCAAAGGGGTGTTTATAGACTTAGAAGGAAGAGCTATATAGTAGAATTTAGTTGATCAAGAATAGAGTATCAGAGTTTTGAGGAGAGACATATCAGATCAAGCAAGGATCAGAACAAATAGAGCAGAACAAGGATCTAAAATCAATAATTGAAGATTGCAAGTAATTAGGTCAAGACTTTCTAATACTCTCTAGCCATTGTATTAGGAATGAAAATCCTATGATGTTAGGTTGGTTTAATAGCCATATTGTAAGCCTTTAAACAAGGTTCTAAATCCTTTAACAGGGTAGCATTCCAAGTGAATGT
Source organism: Cupressus sempervirens (assembly GCA_028749045.1). Classification (NCBI taxonomy): domain Eukaryota; kingdom Viridiplantae; phylum Streptophyta; class Pinopsida; order Cupressales; family Cupressaceae; genus Cupressus; species Cupressus sempervirens. The sequence continues at coordinate 110,751,003 of CM053784.1, read as the reverse complement.
TTGTAAATCCTTTAACCAAGTCACTTTTAACAGGGTGTAAAGTCTTTAACAAGACGAACCTTTCACAGGGCAGATCATTGGAAATGGTCAAAACTTTGTAACCTTGAACAATTACATATTGTTGTAGTGATACTTTATGGGTGTCATCACCACCCTAGTTTTACCTTCTCATTTTGGAGGGTTTCTGGGTTACCAAATCATGTGTTGATTATTTTCATGCATGTCTTTACTTTCATGTTCATTAGCTAAATTAGATGCATGTGAATGATTACAGTAAAATGTTTTAAAAGGTTAAGTTTAGTTACTTTTGATTCACAACCCCCCCCCCCCCCCCTCTTAGAAGTAAATCTTCCCACTTGTAAATTCCAACAAGCTACAAACTAGTTAAAAAGGATCATACCTATGACCTAGCAAAATTACAATTACAACAAATCAATGAGAACTTGGGAGCTACAAGGAGAACCAAGGGAGCACAATGTAAATTTGGTGTAATTTTGATTTGTATATTTTTCTATGTAAAAAATGAATTTCCATCCTTTGGAAAAGTTAGCTGAAAAACCAATAGGTTCATTGTAGCTCAAGTAAATGAATATATTGAAAAAATGGGAGCAAATTTTGAGACACTTATGACAAGTTATTTTGAAGATTTCAAGAAATATATGAATCAAAAACTGAGGATACCTATTTCATTAGTTGAGCAGCATGTAAATGATGTTTTTTTTCTTGTGGATATTGATTAGACTTACATTCAAGCAGCCATACCAGGGGCTAGATGGCTGAGACCTCTTGGTTATGAAATAAACATTGATGAGGCATCTGTAGCCATAAAAACACTATTAGTAGAAGAAGTAGATAAGAGTGCACCACATTTTGGCACATATGATATGGTAAGATCAAAGGTAGATATGGAATTGAAAACAACTTCTACATTAAAGAAAAAGGATAAGTTGGTGAAGAAGCTCAAAGCTAAATTTGGAGAAGGGGCAGCTAAGGCAGAGGAAGAAGATGATGAAGAAGTAGATGATGATGAAGATGATTAAGGGAAAGGGAAACTAGCATTAACCCAAGGCATGGGTGAAGGTTCTAAAGAAGAAGAAGGTGCTGAGTAAGAAGCACCTAAGACTGAACCCAAGAAGAGGAAAGCATAGTAATAGCTTGCTACATAGCCCAAAGGCAAAAAGAAAACAACCAAGTCAAGCCCAGCAAAGCCTACCACAAGGGTAGACACAAGGGCTACAACTAAGGTAGCCAAGGAATAGGAGAAGCTAAAAGCTACACAACAAGGAGGACCAGCAGAGAAAAAGAGAAGAAAATATGTGGCACCCCCAGAGTCAGATGAAGAGAGGACAGAACTGACAATGAATAATTGAGAGTGGTAAGTCACACCACTAAATCTAACCTTAAAAATGTCTATGATAATATTAGGAATAATGCAGATTTGACTAGATTGAAAACCATTGACTTTAATAATTTAAGTAGAGAGGAGTTGAACATAGTGGAAGAGTCAATCTACATTATGATGGACAAGTTCAAGACTACTCCACTTGAACTTGATAATACAATGCCTAAGGAGCTTTACTCCATTGCTAAAAATAAATGGCATTATTGCCTAAACATGGAGAAAGAAATAAGAGAGTCAACTTTGGCTCATGTAATGCCTGACCTCACTAAAGGTCAAATAAGCAAGGCTAGCAAGAAACATGGGAGAAAATTTGCACCCAAATATAGAGCCTTCAACATTCTACAAAACAAGATTGAGGATGTTGTAAAGAAGTCCACTCTCATGTGGAAAGTTATATATGGTCTCTAGAAAGTCAAGGAAGGACAAGAAGATCCCTTTGAGGGAAGAAATGATGAGGACAAAGAGGCAACTAAAATCTTTTTGGCTAAATATTCAATTTACTCATAGGACCCTTTGAAATAAGTGTCAAAAAGGGGGAGAAATGCATTTTTGAGATGAAGAATAAGATATGGGAAGATAATAAAAGAAATCCAAAGAAGGAGATGTACCCAAAGGGGGAGATATTCAAATTTTAAGTTTTGAGGAGAAATAAGGAGATATAGCCAAAAGGATACAAAACTGAAACTGCAAGGAAGGTGTGTGAAAAGGGGAGTAGACACAGAGCAGATATAGACTAGAAACAAAGTAGACAAAAATAGAGGCAAAGGAATGATAAGGCAGATAATGGAAACAAAATTAGACAAATACAACATTAAGGAATTTTGGATACAGAAATGGCACATTAGCTCAAGGGGAGATACAATTTTTTGAGGTATATAGTCTTCTACAAAATTTTGGACAAGTTTTTGAAGTTTTGTACATATGCCAAACAAGATGTGTATTATACTCATAGAAAATTAGATTCATAATGCTTAGTTAAGTGTTTTTGACACTCATGTCAAAGGGGGAGATTGTTGGTCTCAGATTGGTTTTGACAATTGAGTGTCAATAGACTTAACCAATTTTAAATATGATGTCAAGTATGATACAGATGTCAAGCTATAGTATGTGATAAGCCAGAGATTCAACTGGTGCTCAGTGAACTTCAAGTGCCAAGAAAGTATCAAGTGCCGAGTGATAAGTGATGCTAAGTCACTATAGGTGTCGAGTGAAGAATAGATGTCAAGCGAGACAGAGTTACTATAGGAACTGAGTGAGACATAATTCCTATATGTGTCGAGCATCAGCAATTAGTAAGTTTCAAGTAACACAAAATCAGCATACAAGTTTGTGCCTTCACAAACTTAGATGTAAACCATTTTTAAGCTGACCTAAGATGAATCTTGAAGGATCTTAAAGATAAGATTGAATCTTTTACATTCCTTATGTAATCAACATGCGACTAATTAGAAAAATGGAGAAAGCATGCAATCAATAGGAAAAGTGTAAAGATTTGAGCAGGAAATATGGATGAATATCGATCATAGATTCATACTTAACCCTAAGTCTTTGAAGCCTTTAAAAGGAGGTCAATCTCCCATAATTTAGAGAGAGTGAGAATTGCATGGGAAAATGCTAGAAAATTTCAAAGGGGTATAAGGACTTAGAGAAGGAAGAGCAGCATTGTAGAATTTAGTTGGTTAGAATAGAGCATTAGCACTTTGAGTAGAGACATATCAGATCAGGAAGGATTAGATCAGATTGAGCAGAACAACGATCTAGAATCAACAATTGAGGATTGTAAGTTATTAGGTCAACACATTCTAATACTTTCTAGCCATTGTATTAGGAATTAAAATCCTATGGAGATAGGTTGGCTTAGTAGCCATGTTGTAGACCTTTAACAAGGTGTTAAATCCTTTAATAGGGTAACATTCCAAGTGAGTGTTTGTAAATCCTTTAACTAGGTTACTTTTAACAAGGTGTAAAGCCTTTAATAGGGCAGACCATTGGAAGTGGTCAAACTTTGTAACCTTAAATAGTTACATTTTGCTGCAGTGATAATTTGTGGGTGTCATCCCCACCCCAATTTTACGGTCTCATTTTGGAGGGTTTTTGGGAGACCAAAATCTTGTGTTATGTATCTTCATGCATGTCTTTACTTTTATGTTAATTTGATATGGTAGATGCATGTGAATAATCTTAGTTAAAAGTTTTAGAGTATTAAATATTGTTACTTTTGGTTCACCCCCTCCCCCCCCCCCCCCCCCCCCCCCCCCCCCCCCCCCCCTCTCAAAAGTAAATCTTCCCACTTGTAAATTCCAACAATTATAATGTTATGTGATACCTTATTTTTTGCCTTAGCTCTTTTCATCTAACCTATGCACCTTAATTCATTGTCATATAATAGACCTTCACTTTCCTTTATCATACATAGGATTAATCCCCCATAATATTTCATTTTATCATTTTAATTCTTGTACATACTATGCAACTTTTGATTGAAATGTTTCATTGATTTATTTACTCGGATGCCCTCAAATTCATTTTTTTGCTCGTTTTTGAACAAGGTCCAAATTGGTCAATTTCAGCCAACACCTCTTACCACCATATGGAAGGTGATAATTGACCCACCAGTACACCTTTGCTTCACCTAATAAATCTATTAGTTCCACCTATGTGATCTTCCATATTAACATCTCCCTATAACTCTTCACATGTGTCACAATCTCGTGTTCCAAAGCTGACATCACCCTCCTACCGACAAGGATAGTAGTAACATGAGACCATTCTATGTTGAACCTCTTGCCCCATTGACCCACCTTATTTTTATTTCCATGTGTTTCATGTGGTACATCACCATTTTCTCATAGATCTCCAATTCATTTTCCTAGTCAGGTATTGACTAAAACATAAATATTACCAAGGGGGGCACTTGGGAGTTAAAAAATAAACTAAGTGTCTTCCTTAGTAAGATTTACATTTTCATTTATGTTTTAGACATTTCCCCTAGTCACCACCTACCTTTCCACTTGTTGAATTTTAGTCTTCCCATGATTTGTCTTAGTAGACTTTGACTCATACCACACAATCATAGGGTAACACCACTTGGTATTCAGGTCACTTGGTTGTCTTAATTTGCATACCACATGTCACAGTATGATGTTCTCTCAATTTTCCATCCCAATCCCTAGGTAAGATACCACATCATCATCCATGTTGGCACAATTTTTGGCATGTTTCCTCAAAATAGTATCCACATCAACACCCGACTAACTACATATCATCTCCAACATGATTGTGTCCCACGCGCACAAGCTTGTCTCCCTTGCTAAAAGCCACTATCTTATTGACATGTTAATAATATAACATGGACATAAAAAAGGATTATATATCACCTCCACATAGTGAATGTGGTAAAAGTTCCACAGAGTTGTCCACAGAAGATAAGCCTCCATGCACATGACTTTTACTTTTTTAAGGTCGCCCTTGTGAAAGCAAAGACTTAGAAATTTTGATGCCTCCCCTCACCCTTTGTGAAAATATAACCACATAGCCCATTAAATCCTATAAATATAAAATTTTAAAAGGTACAACACCATCTTTAGGAAATCACAACATAAATTCCACACATTGATCTAGCATTTGACCCCCTTGTTGATGTTTTGGAACTTGTACGTTACAAATATATTTAAAAGGAATTCAAAAGCCCCCTTTGCAAATTTAAACAACTATCTAAACATTATTTCATCCCTTGGAACCATTAACTAATTATGTGTGAGCCTTAAAAGCACATTGATCACTTATCACTTTTTGGGTATGTCAATAGAAATGTTTCCTGTGTTCTTAAATACTAGTTTGGGAATATGCCCATGCATGTAAATAATATCATTTTCTCATTGCAAATAAAGGTAATTTTTTTTTGGAAGAAACATCTCAGCCCAAACATTGTAGCAAAACTCAACCCTAACATGTTGATGACGTTGAAAGGTCTTGAGCTCTATGCCATTTGACACTACTTTCTATCTGTTAAATCTCAATCACCTACTGAGAAAAACATCCAATTCATTGGATTTGAAAAATTTCAAAAAGAAATCCCCTTCTAAGAAAAAAACATGCACCTCTCTAAATTTATAAGTACCGATGTTTATAGGATTTTGAAAAGGCTTTGTAAATCCCACTAACACATCTTGAAAATACTTCTTATAACATCTAAGTACCCCTTTTTGGTATGATGTATATAAAAATGCACTTTGATCATTATAATTTTTAAAAATTAACTTATACAAAATATCACCTTGCACAACCCACTTGATTTTGAAGAATAATTTGAAAAGGCAAGTTGGATCCTAGGTGGACCCAACTATTTTTTTTTTAATATCAAACAACATAGCCTCTTGAAAACCATGGGAAAGATATTCAAGAAATTGAATCAAATTTGATCATTAATAAATTTGATTTAACTATTCTTGCAAAGTAGCACACCAAATGAAATTGCTCTGTTGATTGGCCTTAAAAACTGACCAAATCACACAACTAGGTCTAGGCATCTGACTTACATATTCTCTAGCTTGTACACTTCTATCCTACAAATAAAGACGATATGAGAATATCCAAGTTCAAATAATTTAATCTTTGAATGTTCCTTGTTAATTCTACCCTACAATTGGTCAAGTCACATACAAAAACTTGCATTTAATATTGATCTGATAAAAAAATACCAGATGGATTCCTAGGGGCTTAAAAGTTGGTACACTAGCATATGAAGATATTGCCAGTCTTGATTGATGATTATGATATCATGAAAATATATATGATGTAATATATAACATCTTGAAAAGGGGTACCCACAGATGTATTGACTAATAATGTAGGAATTCTCAATAAATTGCTTATGAATTTTGCTTCAAAAACCTATCAAATGGACACATGAAGGCCTAAGAGTTGGGGAATTGGTTCTTTCTCACATGGTGAATACAAGAAAATAATTAGCATCTCATGATGGTCAATTGGTCACATTTTATGAACTTACAAAGTTGACCCTTTCATATTGTTACATTTGACACTCAAGGAATCTAAATAAATCATATTAGGAAATGGCTTGGCAAATAGGGTAAACAACTTGATGAAGTTTTGAAAATGGACAGTGGGAAATATGTGAACTCTAAAATGCATGGTGTAAATTATTTTCACTCACCAATCACAGGTCATGAAAATGAAGACCTGAAAGTGAACTACTTAAAATTTAGAATGAATATAAAGTGCATATTTATATAGAACACCTTCAATTAGGCATGTGCAAAACCAAATAGGATTGACTATAGGGATATCAAACTTGAAACATGTGATATTTTATATACAATAAGTACATCCTTACATGAGTAGGCCATGAAACTTAATAGGATTCAAAATATTCATTAGAAATTTAGGCTTGTTCGTTCAGTTTAATAGAGGCAAAAATTATAGATTGGCACTAGTTAGTTTTGACACCTTACAAAACTTCCTTAATTTGCAAACTAGGAACTCAAAATGACCATATTGGCTGAATACAATTGGAGGAAATATCTTTCTCCTCATATGACACAAAAATAACTAGGTAGATGAATGCTCAAAAGCAAAAATAAGGCATTTTCAACAAGGTTTTTAATATAGCATTCTCAAGAATTTGAGATTATCAACACCCATCATGTTGATGGGATAACATTAGGTCCCACTTAGATAAAAATACAAACCTAGGTAATGATTCCTGTAAGATCTCTATCTCAAGTGAAACTAAACATACGACAAAGGTAATCCTAGATGCAAGTTACACATGTAGGAAACTTAAGATTCTATGTGGAAGTGTTATCACATGAGACAAATATAAGGTTATTTGTTAGCATGAATAAAAATGATATTCCTATGGGGGGTTATCCTAGCATTGTTGGAGAGATGATACAGTGATCATATGTTGCATTCATGATAGTGTTTTGTTGGAAATGTTTGAAAAGATCATGAATGAAGGATAATGGAACTGGTAAAGAATGTTTTCAATCATTGTTTTGTCATTGATGTCAAACTTGCTACTTGTAGGAATGACAATTGCTTTAGTGATCCAAGTACTATTAATTGGTTGATTGATAAGGAGGTGGAAATCAATAAGATGTAACTAGAGTACCTAGAGAAAGGTTGAAGTTATGATGATGTAATGAATTATAAGGATCAGCTAAGCCACTAATGAAATAATGTATTGATGACATACTCTAAGAGGATGGACACAATGTGATACATCAAAGATGTAAGGATTAACTAAGTTCATTAGAAAGAATCGAGTAAGCTAGTTAGAGTCAAACAGATTCTCAGTTGAAGCCGAGCAAGTTCAACTTCAGTATAAGCTGAGTGATTACTTAGATGTCGAGTGACACCGAATCCTTCAGGTGCTGAGTAGTAGCAAAAGGTAATGAATGCCGAGTAAGTCTTCAAGTGTTGAGCACCAGTAAAGATAACATTAAGAAGCTGAGTAACACAGAAGGTGCCGAGCATCAATAAACCAATAATGTCAAGTTGTTGTATTATTTTGAAAATCAAAGATTCGCCAGATCTAAGCTGACATGGTAGTTATCTAGAATTTTGTGGACCGGATAGAAGATAAGAATAATGAGTTGGTGGCACAGAACACTATGTAAAATGTTTTTGACGAATGCAAATGGATTTATCACGAAGTTTCTAGAAGAAACAATTTGGAGGGAAAATAATATCATTTTCTTAAGAGAAAATTGAGATTTGAGAGGGAAATTGAGTACAGAACTTCTATATAAGGAGTTACAGGTTAGAGATCAAGTGCGCATGCAAGAGAGGGAATTGGTCATAAATGAGATCATGCGAAGAAGCCTAGAGGAGTAAGAATAGAGCATCAAGATTCTAAGTTGATCAAGTGACCAGAGAGATTGCATTGGCATAACGAGTGGAAGAACTCAAGGAGACAGATCTTGAAGGGTGAATAAGTTGTCTACACTGCAAAGGAGAGAAGCCAAGCAAAGAAGAGAACTGAAGAGTGATATGAAATCTACATAATTAGGGTTGCAAATCTGTATCAGGTCAAAACCCTTCTAATACTTTCTTACCATTGTATTAGATATTAAAACCCTACATTGCTAGGTTAGCTTAATAGCTAGGTGGATAAGCCTCAGGAAAAGAATAGCCAGGAGAAGGATAAAGAGATCCTTAGGAGGATAAGAGATCCTTAGAGAGGGATGAAAGATTCTTTTGAGAAGGTGACTGAAAATCCTATGGACTTGGGTGAGCCTAATAGCTCTATGTAAATCCTTTAACATGGTGACATTCCAAGTTGAATGTTCTTAAATCCTTTAACAAGGTCACATTTAACAATCTTCTATAGCCTTTAACAGGGAAAACCATCAGAAGTGGTTGAAATCAATTGTGCAATTATTTTGTGGGTATCATCCCCACTCCAGTTTTACCTTCTTATTCTTGGATGATTTCTAGGTTATCAAATCCTTAGTGTTATGTTGTGATGCATGTTTACTTTTCATGGTTGTTTGATGTTCAATTGCATACATGATAACTTCAGTTATGTGCCATTAAGGATTTTTAGAAAAAGTTTCATTGGACATTATTGGACCTTGGGTAACTAATTCACCCCCCCCCTATCAGTTATTCTAAATAATTATAACATATTTGTCATTGATATCAACATACATGTTATTTTGTGAAGATTGACAAAGCAAAAACCAAAGATTGAGGTCACACAATTTGAGGACTGCAGATGAGGATATACAGAGTTGAGGAAATTTTGTATATAGTTTCATGATGCCATGGGTAAGAGTGTGTAAATAAATATGAAGACAATTGAAAATTATTCGAGATTTATTGAAGATATTATTTAGATAGAGTTCTTGTATAATGATTGCTAGTATTTTTATTGCATCTCCTAACAAAGATAGATCTGGCAAAGTGACATTATACAAAGGTAGAAGACATAATGAGGATGTTGTGGTAAAATTCACACATCTAGATGAGCATTGAGTGAAGAATTATGAAGACTATGGGCTAAGAGTTTGGTTGTAATTGTGAAAAGATGTAATATTGTAATGTATATCTTAAGATGGTCCTATATTATAATTATAAATTGGGAAATCCTCTAGGCTAATTCAATAATTAGTTTTAGGACTTGGTATAAAGGAAGGATCATTTCTTTTGTTGTAATCATCCAATGTGGATATTTGATGTAATGTGAGTATGAAAACATGTATGTGAGATCTAGTGAACCTAATATCGAATATCTTTTGATCATAGAAGTGTTTGGTGTGGTCAAGCCATAATGAGAAGACATAGAGACATTATTTGGAAAAGAAGTAGAAGTGGTTGTCATTTATTTTGAGAAGGATAATACTAAGGCTAGTTGGATAGTGAGTTTAATGGCCTTCCCCTTGACGTTGTTTGGATTCTAGGTCGTTCTGTCTTCCACAACTCCTAATAGGGTTGGCACAACTCCTAACAAGATTGGAATCTTCTAACATGGACTCAAGGTCTCCTAACATGGACTAATATGTACTAAATGTAATTCATTGACTCCTAACAGGGTCCATCCTCTTACAAGGAACTTATATATTAGTACATCATTTTATGGATACCATCCCCACTAGGGATTTCCCTAGTTAACAAATTTGGTGTTATTGTATATGGTTATCTTCTAATGATTGTTGCACTTATTGATTACATTTTTAGATTTATTAAGGTTGATAAGAGTTGTTTTAATCAAATAACTAATTCACACCCCCCCCCCCCCCCCACCCCGCCCCTGCCCAATTATCTTGGTGGAATTTACTTTCTAACCATTTGTATTAGAACATAAAGTGCTTGGAGGAAAAGATTAACAAATTAAGGAGATCTGTGGTGAGTCATTTGAGAAAAGAAAGTTCAAAGGTTGATGGAGTTAACTATGATAGTTCGAAAGAAAATATGAAGACAAATTTTTTTATGCATGGGTGGAGGATATTGGTTGATCACCAAGAATAAGAATAAAGTGGTTGAAGAGGATAAGATTGAAGAATGTACTGGAGCTCAGAGATAAGTGTTTATGTGCAATATGCTTGCTAGAGAAGCACTTTTGATAGCTCTTCTAGAAAATGAGTATAGTTAGGTAAAATCTTTTAATTTAGCTCATGAGATTTGGCAAGCTTTGGATTCTACATTTGAAGTTGATAAGCATGATAGAAAGATGATATTTAAGAATTGGATACATTTATTTCAAGAAGATAAAATGATCGAAGATGAATCTATAAGAAGTTATTTTGGTAGAATATCATAATTGTTTCATGAATTAAGGCTCATAATGAAAAAAATGATGAAGATGAAATTATATGGAATATCTTGAAACTTTGACTCCAACATATAAGAAGACAAGGTAGATGATTGAATAAGTTATACCTTGCAATCAGAATTTCACAACAGAGATTCTTCTTAGAATATTGGAATCAACAAAGATAGGAATGAGACAAAGTGGAGAACTTCCTAGAATTGAGATTTCTTTTAGCACATTGAGTGTTCAACCTACATTGAAAAGAAGTGCAAGTACAAGCAACGACTAAGTAGCAATAGAGAAAAATCAAAAGAAGACAAGAAGATTGAGGAAGGTCTTGCATTGCTTATTCAGAGAGAACCTAAAGCTACAAAAATATTTAAATGTTGGACATATAATGAGTATGGTCATTATTATCCTAAGTTCCCTAAGAGAGAAAGAAAGTATAAGAAGAAGCCTTATAAGATAAGAACATGTCTATTTTCTACTGATGAGGAATTAGATGAATGTGTGGAAATAATCTTGAGTGAAAGTGATGAAATAGTATTTGTTTCTGTTAAGGAATTAAGTCCTGAAAAAGAAGAAGTTAGAGAAGAAAGAGATTTAGTATAACAAGTTGGAAGGAATAAATCTAATTGGATTATCTCTAGCAGTTGTTCTCATCATATGATTCGTGATATGAAAAACTTAATTGAATTCAACAGTTGTGATGGAGGAATTTTTAGGGTTGGAAATAATGCAGCCTGTCACATAAAAGTAATAGGATTTATTATTCTTGATGGAAAACAATCATTGATGATGTTTATTTTGTTGATGGTTTAAAACATAATCTCTTGAGTATTAGATAACTAGTTGATAAAGGATATTAGTTGTAGTTCACATATAGGATATGTATTATCAAGGATAAAGATGGTAATCTGATTGCTACTAGTACAAGGACAAGATGTTATGTTTTTTAGTTAAATCCTACTAAGATGACATTCTTAGTCTCTAAAGTTGATGATAATTGGTCATAGCATAGAAGATTTCTCACATAAACTTTGATAACATTGTGAAGATTAGTACTACACTTTTTTTTTAGAGATTTTCCTAAAATTTTGAAGCCTACTAACCTAGTATCCAAAGAATGTGTCATGGTGAAGCATAAGAAAAGTCCTTTTCCAAATAAGAAGTTTACTACATCAGAAAAGTTATAGATAATACACACAGACTTGAGTGGTCCTACAAAAATAAGAGCATTCTATGGTGAAAGTGATTACATGAGTCTTGTTGATGATTCCACTAGGATGATGTGGGTAGCATTTCTTAGAGAGAAATCTAAAGCATTTGAAAAGTTCAAGGTGTTTAAGAATAGAGTTGGAAATGAATTTGGCTTAAAGATTAAATATTTGAGATCTTATACAAGTGGAGAGTTTACTTTGAATGAGTTTAATAGTTTTTGTTAAGTGAATGACATTAGAAGACAACTTTCAACCCCTAAAACACCTTAGCATAATTGTATAGTATAAAGGAGAAACATATTAGTAATAGAGGCAACAAGAGCTATGATGTTTGAAAATAACGTTGTGAAGATATTATGGAGAGTAGTAAATACAATAGTATACACAATGAACAAAGTACAGATCAGACAAGGTACCACTAAGACCCCCTATGAGATTTGGTTTGGACATTCACCCTTGGTTAAGTATTTCAGAATTTTTGGAAGTAAGTGTTACATCGAGAGAGAATATGACATTGGTAAGTTTGATTTCAGGAGTGATGAAGGTATATTTCTTGGTTATTCATTGAAACTCAAAGTATACAAATATTTTCATTAGATAACTAAGACTATTGTTGAAAGTGCAAATGTTAAAGTTGATGTGAGGTTTATAGTTCAAGAAAGAATGCTTGATTATAACTCTAAAGAAGAGACTAGTCCAAAGGCTAACCAAATGAATGTTGAGTTGTTTTATGAGACTGAAACTGATTTGTAGAATGATACAAATTGTGAAGCAAAGAGAAGAACCAAGGAGTGAACCTAGAGCTGAAGTTAGAATTGAGACAATGACACCAAATAATAATCTGATTAAGAATCACCCTAATGTCTAGATTATTGGAAGAAAATAAAAATGAGTGATGACAAGGAATAAGGTATAAAGAGAAGAAGTATGTTTAGTTTCCCAAGTAGAACCTAAAAGTGTTGACAAAGCTAGTAAATATGACTTTTGGATTAAACATATGAGAGAAGAATTAGATCAGATTGAAAATAATGGCACATGGGAATTAGTCCCTAGACCTAAGGATAAAAATGTTATTGAAACTAAGTGGGATTTTAGATATAAGATGAATGAACAAGGAGAGTTTGTGAGAAACAAAGCAAGATTAGTATGTAAAGGTTATTCACAACAATAAGGTATTTATAGAGGAAACATTTACACATGTTGCTAGAATAGAGGAATTGGAGTTTTTTGGGCTTATGTGGCTAATAAGAAATTCATAGTGTATCATATAGATGTCAACTCATCATTTTTGAATGGAGAACTTGAGGAAAAAGTTCACATTGAGCAATCTGAAGGTTTTCATTTAATTGAAGGAGACATGGTTTGTAAGTTGAAGAAAGCTATCGATTGAAACCAGCACTTAGAACCTAGTATGTAAGATTGGATAAGTATTTGGAAAAAATGGGATTTTCTAAAGGTAATGTAGTTACTAATTTATATTTGAAGGACATTGAAAATGGTTTATTATTCATTGAAATTTTTTTGGATGATATAATCTTTGGAAGTGATGATGAAGAAAGTGAAGCATTTGTTAGTGAGATGAAGAAAGAATTTGAGATGAGAAGTATTGATGAGATCAAGTATTTCTTTGGTTTACATATTGTACATAATGATGATGGTATTTTCATATCACAAACTAAGTATTTGAAAGACTTGTTCAAAATATTTGGTTTGAAAAATTGTAAACTGAGTGGTACACCTATGGTAACTGGTCACAATTTATCTAGTAAAGATGAAACAACTACTATTGAATAGAAGAAGTATAGGGCTATGATGGAGGATTGAAATATCTAACACACAATAGACTGGATATAGCTAATGCAATTGGTATTATTGCAAGATTTCAAGTTGATCCTAAATAATAGCATTATACAAAAGTGAAAAGGATTTTTTAGATATTTAAAGGCTACACCACATTTTGGGTTGTCATGTGATAGATCAAATAGCTTTACCTTATGTGCATAAACTAATTTGGATTAGGCAAGCAATGTGGATGATAGAAAAAGTACAAGTGTTGGAGCACTTTTCCTAGGAGGAAGATTAGTTTCTTAGCTAAGCAAGAAATAAGACTGTATTTCATAGAGCACATTAGAAGTAGAATATGTAGTAGCAACAAACAACTGTAATCAAATAATATGGATGAAATAAATGCTGAAGGACATTGGGATAGAGTTTATAGAGTCTATTATCACACATTATGATAACACAAGTACATTGATTATGTCAAAGAATTTTTTTTTACATTCAAAGACAAATCATATATCTATCAAGCATCACTTTTTGAGAGAGAAAGTTGCATAAAAGGAAATCGGATTGGATTATGTAAGTACAAAGGAGAAGGTAGTAGACATATTTAAAAATCCTTTTCCAAAGGATACATTTGAGTACTTGAGAGGTATGCCTAGGGTTACACCCCAACTTACTTTTGATTAGTTGATGTAGAGATTCCATTAGTCCAATGGTAGTAGAGCACTATTTCATTATCTAGACTAGATGCTTGATGCTTCCTCTATGGGGGAGTATATGCGTTTGCACCCAGTCATGAACAACTCTTGGTAATTGGTATTTAATAGTGTCTTTGGAAACTTGAGCTTATTGAAGATCTTATGCAAAAAAATTGACATAATGATGCCTTTTTCATTGGTTTCAATGGGGGAGAAGTTATTCATGAAAATACCTTTCCTTATGTATGATTGAGGGATAAGTGTACATAAAGATTGATGAATATTGACGTCAATGGGAAAGAATACCAATGGGGGAGAATTGTTCTTGAGCAAGAGATTTGATTGATGAATATGATTTCAGAATAAGATGATGTATGGGGGAGATTAACACATTCCTTATGCATGTTGATTACAATACAATGGACATTCATGGGCATCATGAATGGGAGACATTTGATATTCATTGAACTTAGAATTTTTTCATTTTTGTTGTCATCAATTCCAAAGGGGGATATTATTAGCATGAATGCTCATGGTACTCCTATGGGGGAGTATCCTAGCATTGTTGGAGAGATGATACAATGATCATATGTTGCATTCATGATAATGTTTGTCATTGATGTCAACATACATGTTATGTTATGAAGATTGGTAGAGTAGCACACATAGATTGAGGTCACGTAGTTCAAGGACTATAGATGAGGCTATGCATAGTTGATGACATGTTGTATAGAGTGTCATGATGACATAGGTAAGAACAAGTACATAAATATGAAGACAATTGATAGCTATTCAAGATTGATTGAAGATAATATTTAGATAGAGGTCTTGTGTAGTAGAAATTGGTATTTTAATTGTATCCCCTAATAGAGATAGAATTTGGTTAAATGAAGTTGTAAAGAGGTAGAAGACATAATGAAGATGTTGTGTTCAAACACACATATCTAGATGAGAATCAAGAGAAGAGTTATGAAGACTACAAGATGATAGTTTGGCTGTAATTGTGAAAATATGTGATATTTTAATGTAATGTATAATGTATTATCTTAAAATCATCTTATATTATAATTGTAATTTGGAAAAGTCTCAAGACTGACTCAATAATTAGGTTTAGGACTTGATATAAAGGAAGGATGACTACTTTAGTTGTAAGATCATCTAGTGCAAATAATTGATGTAGTGCAAGTATGCAACTTGTACATGAGATCCAATGAACCTGGTATTGAATATATTTTGATCAAAGAAGTATTTGGTGTGGTCAAGTAAAAATGAGTAGACAAAGAGACTATATTTGGAAAAGAAATATGTGTTGTTGTTATTTATTCCAAGAAGGATAATACTAAGGCCATTTCGATAGTGAGTTCAATGGTCTTTCCCTTGAAGGTATTTGGACAGTGGATCCTTATGTCTTCCACAACTCCTAATAGGGTTGGCACAACTCTTAAAAAGGTTGGAATCTCCTAATAGGGATTCAAAGTCTCCTAACAAGGATTGATATGTATTGAATGTAATTCATTGACTCCTAATAGGGTCCATCTTCTTACAAGGAAATTATAGATTAGTACATCATTTTGTGGTTGCCATCCCCACTAGGGTTTTCACTTTGATCAAGGGTTTCCCTAGTTAATAAATATAGTTTTATTGTGTATGGTTATCTTCTTATGGTTCTTTCAATTATTGATTACATTTTCAGATTTATTAAGGTTGATAAGAGTTGTTTTAATCAGATAACTGATTCACCCTCCCCCCTCTCAGTTTTCTTAGTAGACTTTACTTTCTAACATCATCTTGGTAGTCTCTCTAGACCTTTCCACCCTAGTGACTCTATGAAGATAATTAATTTGTTAGACACACAAGATTACTAACTATGCTATATCTAGTTCACTAAGAAAACAATCATGTTCTCTCACTCCTATCCTAGCCTATACTAGCACTCAAGGCATGAGAGAATAACAAAATTATTTTATTAGTTCATTTTAGCCTCCATTTTATTTATTATGTTATCACTTATCAAATTACAATTAGTTATCATGATAGCCACTTTAGAGCCCCGACCCTCAATACAAGCTACTTCCCCTCTATACACCTAGATAACCTAGCTTAATGCTCCAATCAAAAGAAAATCTAATAGAAGGAAAAAATCAAAACTAAAAAATATTCTCATAATTCATAACTATGAAAATCACCAAAGTAAAATAATGGACCATAGGAGAGAACAACACATTTCATATAAGTATCAAACTGTCTATCTCAATATAAACATTTCCAAAGATCATCTGTCCCATAATAAACATCCCAACAACATAATAAAAATTGTCATAATCTCATATCACAAGACCTAATTTAATCAGAGTATGAATGAAATTGGACACAAAAGATGGAGTAACATAATCCATACAAATAATCACTCAGAATAGTCATAGTAGAAGACAATAAGATGATCAAATAAAATCTCAATGCAATAATGTATGCCACCCTTTTTGGTCAAACAATATAATAATCAAGACATATGACATCACTCACATATGTACCCTAGAACCCCACATGAACCAATCATGGCACAAAAATGGTTATGAATTTCCATAATACAATTCAAAGTAAAAGAATAAAATCATGAAATGCCACAACCCCAAAGCCTTTGGTTTACATTACTAAAAGCTATCTTATCAACAAAAAAACAAAACTTACCATTGAAGTTAAGTAATAACCTATCAAATACAAAGAAACCATATTTTCTCCATTAAATTCTAATTTTTATTTTTTAAATATAATTTTATTAATTAAAGCCAAATTCTCGTGCAAATATATTATATTTAACACCATTTAAAATTTGAATATATGTGCATAACAAAACATTATCTTTTAAATAAACCAAGAACACACTTTTATGTAAAAACAATCTTATGCATCAACTATACATCTATATATTTGAATAAAACTGAAAAAACCTATTAATTGATTACCATTATTACTTACTAACAATTGTTAACTAATTAAATTAGGTAAGAGCCTACAATACAACGGTAAATTGTGAGCCTCTTATCTAAGAGGTCATGGGTTTGAGTCTACTCGAGCTTAATATATAACAATAATAATTAATCACAACATATAATAATAGTTAATATTGGCTTTGACCTCTTACTAATAAAAAATCATCAAATAATTAAATTAACTTTGATATTATTTAATATTCTCAATTAAGAAACGTTAATGATAATAATATAATTTTAAAGTATTAAATTTACTAATTACAAAAATATCATTTCAAAAAAATTAATTAAATTAAATTTGTATAAGTTTAACTAAAACTTATGTCTCTATTATTTTATTAAAAATATAATAAGATATTATAACATTTGAGGGATGAATCCCTCTCCAACAGATATTGAGGTAGGTGTAAGGTTGTTTGTCATAGTTGCTATTGTGTGATAGGCACAACCTATCGTTGACACCACTTCCTACCTACCGCAACAACAATCTATTGTGGAAGCTACATGTTGTCGAGGAAGGGGGCTAGTTCCCCCACCCCTCCCTTTTATTTTATAAAATTTTAATTAATTTTAAAAATAAATATACATGAGGAATGCATCATTTTTGAAAGAAAAAAAAAATGCAAGGGATTTCCAAACCCCACCTCAAGTCCACCAATTGAGTTTGAGACAACACAAGATAAAATGTGATTTCAAAATATTCATAATCTTTGAGATTTTTTTTTTAATCTTCAATGCTTAACCACCAAAACCTATAAACCTTTGTGTAAACTTGCTAATTCTATCTTTGAAAAAAAAATCCTTAACCTCCCTAAAAAAAGACCAAAATAACACTAATAAAGAAAACTTATCCCTCTAGGGTTTCTAGTAATGCAAAACCTAAAAGAGAGAAGTCAACTTATAATAAAATAAAATCATTAGTTTTAATTACTAATTTTCTCCTTAAGCAAATTAATTTATCTTTATTAACTTATTTTTATAACCTACTTTATCAATTGCATGCCAATTAAATCACAACTAATATTTGAATTAAGAATTAAGAATTAATATTTATAGTAAGTATTTAATTAATTCTCATTAATTGAATATTCCTAGATTTAATTTCTTAAAATTTTAAAATACTAATTTAACTTATCATTTATTTAATCTTACTTAATGTTTTAACCATTATAATGTGAAAATTCACATCAAACCACATGACATACACGAGAAAGAAAGTTGATTAAATCCAAAAATTTAATAATTAAACTAAAGGAAAGGGTTGATGTATTCAAGTCACCTAGACAAATCCAAATGGTTAGTAAGTCATGCACTTGCCCACTATTTTGGGGAAAATGATGGCTTCGGTTGGGATTTGGACTTGAATATTATCTACCCTCTTTTACCACTGAGATATTCATGTGATAGGGTACACTCATCTTGGAAATTTAGGGAAGTTGATGTCTAGTACTTGCAATCCTGCATAAAAATGAGAATGTACATGTAGATGTATATAAAAATGTAATGACACATATCATTATTCCCTCAACTACATCAGCCATCAAAATTTGAAAAGTTAAAAACAAATAAGCTAACTATACACATGAAAGTATGGGGTAAGTACAACTAGTAAATCCATAAATTTAAATAACATTGTATTATATAGACTAGCATCTCAAGAATAACCATATTCATCAACTTGAATGGTAGCAAAAAGGTGGAGCATTATAGGTCACAATAAATTATCTAAAAAAATGTTCAAACTTGATGTTTCAACTAAAAGTACTATCCCCCTTAAGCTCCATCGTGACCAAAGATTGGATTTATATAGAATGTCTAGGTTTTTCAAAATTTCAAAGTGCTACCAATCTAACCTATAACCTACACCAATTAAAGAAAGACCAAAAAAAGGGGAGCACTATTTGCAATAGAGTAATTGTGTGAAGACCTCACAAGATGATTATTTCCTAGTTCTCATTAGGAAAAAATGAAAATCATGGAATACAACCATTTCTTAGTTTTCATTGGAAAAATACTGAAAATGATGGAATATGAATAACATCTCCTCAAACTATTATAAAAAATTGTAATACAATGGAACCTTATAATCAAATAAATTTTTTTTAGTTTGTGTGCTTCATATCAAGACGGTAAGTCAACTACCATTTAATTCTCACCACACTCCTATGTCATCAATATATCATCCATTAACCTAAATTTGACATTAGCACTCTTATCTATTTGGATCTAATTGACGATGACTCCTTCAAATGATACATTCCATGAAACACAATAATTGTATTTTAGTTTAGAAATTTATGAGCTAACTATTCTTATATATAGGTTCTCTTGGATATGGTTAATTGGACAAATCTATTCCCATTAACTAGGAAAGTTTTCTTGCTTGACCTATACAAAGTGATTGGCACATACAATTTGGTCAAGAGTGTATAGCATAACATGAAAATAAAAGGTGTTACAATAGTTGGTTTAGACAATTAAAAGGGAAACATTTAACTTAAAATTAATTTTAAATTATTTACAATGACATAATCCATAGTCTTGTGAAAGGACTTTTATTAGGGAAACAACAAGCATATACATAGGACAAACAATGTCAAATTGTTAACTCCTTTTGATAGGTTAATTTTCCTTGTTTTCACATGTTAACCATTTTATTTGAAGAGTTTGAATTTCTCGGTGATGAAGTGGATCATGTAGAAGTTGTGAAAACCAACCTCATAGATCGCCAAGAACACCTGCATGCAAATAACCTGTTGCTGAAGAGAAACAGAGAAGGAAAAAATGTAATTTGGAAATCTCAATGGAGTGAGAGTAAAAATGTATTCCAAGATAATGAAAAATAAAATACAAGAGTTCAACCTTAAAGGTGAATGAAACCCTAAAGGGAAATAAAACTAGGTTGTGCATTATAATTTATAGAAAATATTAATTATATGCACCTAAGAGATAGCTAAAGTAACTAATGTAACTATAGTAATAAAAAATTTAATTAATTAAATCAAGACAATCTAATTAATAAGCATAAAAGAATAATTACTCTAATACTCTCCCTTAAGCAAAGCTCAGGAGGTAAGCTAACCTAGCAAATCTATGAAAGCAGGAAAATGGGTCTTGGCAACAAAGCCTGATCAGGTACCCAAAACAAGGAAATCTCTATAAACTAGAGATAAAGGAGAAAACCCAGTGGGAAAAACCCCTCTCCAAAATGAGATAGAAAAAACATGCTGAAAAAATATGAAGGAAGGAAGGCCTCAACAAGACCCCCGAAGGACAACTTCCATAACCCCAAGCATAGACCACAACTAAAGATGGCATGGTGATGCAAAAGATTTGGTGAAGATGTCGGCAACCTATGCATTAGTGGGAATGTACTCCAAAGAGAGAACATTGTCCTGGATCAATTAACATATGAAATGCATATGAAACTCAATGTGTTAAGTGCATTGAAGCTCCACCGGGTTGCAAAAAATATGAATAACACTCTGATTATCACATCACATAACAGTGGCATGATTAGGAGGAAAACCAAACTCGGTCAGCAACTATCGAAGCCATAAAATCTCTTGACTAGCAAGAACTACTAATCTATACTTAGCCTCAATAGATGAAAGTGTGTGAGCATGCTACTTCTTGAATGACTATGTGATAGGACTAGAGCCAAGACAAAAAAACAAAGCTAGAAGTAGACTTTCGATTATCAACACCACTCACCCAATCTGAGTCAGTGTAGCCAACAATGTGAGGACTCCCTAATGTGTAATGAATGCCATATATAAGTGTGCCCTAAATGTATCTCAAAATACACTTGGCAGCTTGCCAATGACTCTCATGAGGCTCATATGAAAACTAAGAGACAAGACCAATTGTAAAGGAGAGATCGCGATGAGTATGTGTTAGGTACAGCAAGTTTCCAACCAACTATCAATACAGTGTGGGATCCACTGAAGGTGAAGTTCAAGAGGTAGACAACATAACACTTGACTAAAAAAGTGTGGGAGTAGGCTTGCAATCAAACATGTCAAAACGTCGAAGCATGACAAGAGCATACTTCTATTGATAAACAAAGATTCCAATAGAGGATTGAAACATCTATAGACCAAGATCAGTCATCTCAAATTGTTTCATCAAGGCTCACTGAACATCCTAAAGCATAGAGGATTAGCTACCTATGAGAAGGAGATCATCAACATATAGCATAAGGATCAAAACCTCAGCTCAAGACATTGAAAGAAGACTTAGGATCGGAATGGCAGCGTGTAAAGCCTATAAAAAGTAGAAAAGAGTCCATCTTCTGATACCAAGCTCGAGGGGCCTATTTGAGACCATACAATGAGTGTTAAAGTTTGCAAAGCAAGGAATAATCTTTCACAAATCCATGAGGTTGCTCCATGTAAATCTCCTCAGTAGACCATGCAAGAATGCACTCTTCACATCCATCTGAAAAATGGGCCATACTTGAGAAGCTATGAGGGATAAGACAAGGCGAATAGAGTTCATCTTGGTGATAGGAGAAAATGTTTCAGTGTAATCAATACCCTCAACCTATGAAAAACCCTTCACAACAAGATGAACCTTATACTTATCAATAGAACCATTAGGAAAAACTTAGTACAATATAACCATTTGCATCGCACTAAGTTTCTTCCCTTAGGTAGAGATCAAAGATCCCAAGTATGATTCTTCATCAAAGAAGAATACTCCTTTATTGCACTATACCACTCAGAATGTCCTATCACTGCTGCAAATGTCTAAGGATCATCACAAATAGCATGACTGAGAAGACTAGAACCTACAGTATGAGAACAGGTGCGATGAGAAGTGGAAGGGTCACCAGCTAGAGATCCTACAGCCTTAACTGTAGCTCGAGACCATTTAGGCATCTATGGAGGATCTTGTGGTAGAGGTAAATGGGGATCACCAAGATCATCATCCTCATCATCTAAAAAAGAGACAGGAAAGGATGAGGGAGTAGCGGTAAGTGAAGTAGACTCTGGAGACAGGGTATCTACTGCAAGAAGGTGCTCATCAAACCGGACATCCCATCAAGATAGGACCTCTCTGGAATCAGGATTAAATAGCTCGTAAGCCTTAACATCCTCGCAGTAGCCAACAAAAATGAGGTGTTGGCTCTTTCGCTTCATTGCTCTCCTCTAAGCATTTGGTACAAATGCCCATGCTTCACTACCAAAAACTCAAAATGAAGATACATCAAGCTTGACATGAGACCAAGCCTCCTCAAGAGTCATATGTAAAACTACCTTGTGAGGCATCTGATTTTAAATATAGTTGGCACAATTGACTACCTCTACCCAAAAAGATGAATCCATGGACCTAGACTGAATCATACAATTAGCCATCTCCCAAAGCGTTATGTTCTTTCTCTCTACCACATCATTTTTCTGAGGGCTGTAGGGCACTGAAAAATGATGTTGAAGACCATGTTCAAAGAAAAAATCCCTGAAAGCTTGGTTCACATACTCCCCCTCATTATTTGTCCATATTCGCCAAATAGAAAGACTAGATTACTTCTCCACAAATGTCTTGAAGACTCGAAATGAATAAAAGACATCAGACTTGTACTTCAAAAAGTACACCCATGTGCATTTGGAGAAGTCATCAATGAAAGTAAGCACATATCTGACACAGGAAAAAGGAGTGGGAAATGACATGAGGTCACTATGAATCAAATCCAATGGTGCTAAAGCACAAGTAGCTCATCCATGTGGAAAAGAATCCCTATGTTGTTTTCCAAGAGCACTACCTTGACAAACACCATTTGTGCAAGAAATCTGGGGAAGCCCAAGAACAAGTGCCTATGTGCTCATCTACTCAAGATATTTGTAATTGGCATGGCTCAAATGCTCATGCCAAAGTCTTCTTATTGAATTTGCATGTGCTACAAGACAAGAACCTGTGTCATCAGAAGACTCAAATCCATCAAATCTGTACAGGTGAGATGCAGATTCAACACTCGCAGTAGCCACAATCAACTCAGAATCAAGTAAGTCCTAAATAACCACATCATGTGGTGAGAACTCAACTGTCTTACTCGAGTCAGAGTGGAAAATTTGGTAAATAGACAATAGGTTTGTTGAGATGCTAGGGACAAAAAGAAAATCTTGAAGAGAATCCCCAACTAATGCAATAGAACCAGAACCCAAGACTGAAAGATGTGATGAGTTCCCAACAACAATTTGTGAAGTGGCACAAGGAGCAAGTGAGTGATCAACTACTGAGTGTTTTTCATATGGTGAGAGGCATTGAAATCAAGAATTCAAGTAGGCCTAGGAGTCATAGCTCATGTAGTAAGAGCGTGACCTTTCCGTGTAGGATGAAGACTTAGGAGCTAAAATGTGATGCTCTTGCATGGCTCTCTCTAAAGCCTCCAAATGTTTCCAACACCTAGAAACATGATGTCCATCCTTTCCATAAAAACTACAGGTCTCAACTGATTTCTTCTTAGCCTTGGAGGTAGAATCGGTAGACTTAGAAGAAGATTTACCCTTTAAAAGGTTAGCTAGATGTTTAGAATTAGTTTTTGGTGTATCTTTCTTCAATTTGGCTTTCTATTTTGGTTTCCCCTAAGAAGATTGAGAAACCAATGCTTGGTTGGAAGAGCTAGAAGCATCCACCTATTGGATCTTTGCTTGTTCCTGTGTCAATTGATCACATAATGTCTCAAAAGAAGGCATTTGATGTTTGTTACCCAAGACATCCATGTGGAGGAGAAAGTGGAAGAAAAGATCTCATACTATCCTCGCAACTTTGAAAGTATCAAAAAAATACAATCATCATCTGTTTTATTTTTCTCACATCCCTACAAAACTGTATGCAGAGATTTGAACTTCATCAAGAAGTCCTCAATGGTGGGAAAACTAGTAGGTGTTAGAGAAGTCAACTCTACATCAAGTTGTAGTGCCCTAAAACTCATTCACTATGCCAAACAAGTTGTGTAACTTGGTCCAAATAGCCTGAGGAATGGTCAAACCATCTAGGTGAAATAAGAAACTATTGGAGATGTTCAATGCAATCAATACCATGGCTTCATCCATTTTTTTCTATGCTAAAGAACCTCAAAAGGGCGCTACAGGATAGGTTGATTCTCATCCAGACATGACCATAAGCCATGTGACATAAGAAGCCGAGTCATGTGTGCTTTCCAATTGTGGTAGTTGTGTGGCATCAGCCAGGCTATAGAGGGGTCCGACATTGAGAGAAGAAGATGAAAGTAGAAGGGTTGACTTTGAAGTAAATTATAGAAAGGAAAATGCACTCCCCATAATGTATAAATATATCACTTGTAGACCAAAGAAACAACTATGGAAAGCACAAAATTTGAAAAAAAAAACTTGGATGCTAGATGCAAAGAGGGAGGAAACTGAAGCCTCTACTTCAATACCAAGAATAGGAGCTCAAATGGCCTTGTAACAAAATGAAACCTACATCATCATCTGTGGCTTAGAACTAGATTTTTGGCACTTCTTTCAGATCGAAAAAAGACCTCTGTATGCTCAAGTTATGGCCAAAAAATGAACTGCTTCTCTAAAAAAAAGCTCTCTAGAAAATTATAGACACTACAAAAAAATTGATGATTGTATGGCCATCAAATTGTTGTCTGCCAAAAAAAAAAGTAGTCATTGGAAAAAAGTCTGCTCGCTAGAAAATGACATCAGTTGTCTGGAAAATGATGTCAGCACCGAAAAAATCTACTCACTAGAAAAGTGATGGTAGTTGTTGGAAAAGTGATGTAAGTGCCCCAAATGTGATGTCTGTGGTTGTGTGGTGGGAGGGCGCTAGCAACGGTCGCTAGGTAGTGTTGCGCTAGTGGCAGTGATCATCAGGTGATACTATGCTAGTGGCGGCGGCGGGAGGGCAGCCCACTAGTGGTGATTGGGCACGGGTCAGATTGCTAGCAGTGCATCAGTTGTGGTGGGGCACAGGCTAGGCATGAGTGGCACATTGGTGGCATTAGGGTGGCTGTTGGGCAGAGTGCCTTAAAAGCCCACTTTTTTTATTTCTTGATTTTTTCTCAATTTTTGTGTCTATAGGGCCCTCAAGAGACCAATTTTTTTTTCAGAGGCTACAATGGCCGAAATTCGCAAATTTTATATGAATTTTGACTATACCATGCCTTTTGTGCATGATGGTAGCATCCGTTTTTTCCCAAAGTGCAACAAAAAAAGGTGCCTCGTCCAGATTGAAGAAAAAAAACCTTGAAAAAGCTAGAGTTTCTATCTTCAAATCATAGTTTCAAGATCTCCAAACCAAGCAGCAGTAGGGAAGCTCTGATACCATGTAGAAGTTGTGAAAACCAACTTCATAGATCGCCAAGAACACTTGCATGCAAATAACCTGTTGCTAAAGAGAAACTAGAGAAGGAAAAAGTGTAGCTTGGAAATCTCAACAAAGTGAGAGCAAAAATGTATTCCAAGATAATGAAAAAGAAAATACAAGAGTTCAACCTTAAAGGTGAACAAAATCCTAAAGGGAAATAAAACTAGGTTGCACATTATAATTAATATAAAATAATAATTATATGCACCTAAGAGATAGCTTAAGTAACTAGAGTAATAAACAACTTAATTAATTAAATCAAGATGATCTAATTAATAAGTGTAAAATAATAATTACTCTAACAGATCAAAATCTAATTCAAATAGGTTTTTTAAGGATGATAAAATCATATCATAATAGAATCGCCAATGGCATCACTTTCTGAATATATTTTAATTTTTAACATATATTTTAACTTAGTTATTCTAAAATTAAGTCCTTTTCCTAAAAGTGGCAAGCAAAACATTTCAAATATTAAAACCAAACCATTTCAAGTCATTTTGATTGCAATATGATATAATCATGATAGTTCCATTATTGTTCCTACCTAGAAGTGTCCATTAACTATGAGGATCAGAGAAGATTTTGTTTGAAGAGAGGTTTATTTATTTATTTAAAGTTTCATATTAAAAAATATGAAACAAAGTCTCTTCCTTTGGATTTTTATTTTTGCATGGAGTGCATCATTGTCCTTAATTTTTTTTGAGTTTCTTAATGTGTACTTTATAGAATATGTTTTAAGTATAAATTATAGTAGTAGTTAGTTAAAGTTAGGTGGGTTGACCAAAATTAAAAACAATGTTATTTGCTTTGTATGTATGTTGATAAAATATAATTGATTCTAGATATGGTGGTCATATTTATATTTTTAGGTTGTAAGGGTGGGTATTCAAGTTTATATAGTTGGATGCTAGTTCAATTGCATGTGTAGAATTTTTGGATGAGATATAAACTTGTGCTCTAGAAAGAATGGTGTAGTTGTGTCACTTATGAAAGTGAACACATTTGTTAATGAGTATGGGCACATTGTTCAAGTAACATGTCATAGAAACAAATAATCTTTTAGAAAAGAAGATCGAAGGGAGGACACCCTCCATTAGAAGGAACCACTCATTTTTTGAAATTCTTGAAGAACAATCCACTGCAAATAAGTGACTACAATGACTTATTTTCATAATATTTCAAAATGAAAATCAAGACATTATCAACCAACACATATCAAGATATAGGTAGCTAAATGGGTAGATTTCAATGTTGTATATTCATCACATTATTAATTGATGAATGAACATCTTGGATTAAATAGTGATTGACACCATCTAATTTATTTTTGAGTTTTCTTATTGTTTCTTTGGATTTTTCTTGGTTCCTCTCTCTTTTTAGATTTTATAAATTAAATAAGTACCTACTAATGATCTAAAAATATTGTCACTCAAATGATTACATTTAATGTTGAGACAATGTGAAATGACAATAGACATGACTTGTAAATTATTTAACAAAGCTACCTAAAAAAGTGAAACACAATAAAAACAACTTGTATCTTGTTTAATAAAACTACTTGAAGGTAACATGGTCTCATAGATTGCCATGAAAAGAAAATACAATTGAATGACATAAGTAAAAATTAAATAGTTTTTGCCAGCATTCTTTATCTACAAATGTGAACTTTAGAACCAAGCAAGGTCATCAATCATAAGCATTATTACCAAACATTATAGTTTCAACTTCTCTTAGGAATGTACACAATATGTGACACATGTAAAGTGATTTACAAAATAAAAACAAAAGGACATGATTATCCTTTATAAAAATATGCACCTTTGACCAAAATTGAAAACACAATGGATTTTACTGAAATTCTTAGCATTTGTTCTTCATTATTTGTATGTTTTGTAATTGGAAACAACACAAATTTTGAGAAAAATCAATTATGTTTTCAGAGATATGAAGAAACAAAAATTGAGTTTTGGTACATTTTGTCTAGAGCATAGCTAGCGCCAAAGCAAAAAACTTTATACTTTCAAGCATTTAAAGGGAATGAATTAGAAATAATAGTGAATAAGATTGGAAGGATGTGTAAACCCATGGTAGAAACAATAGCTTATGGGCATAGTGATGAAAGGTAATAAAATATTCATTCTTGTTAGCAACACAAATAGAGTTTACATGGATAGAAAAAGGTCAAGTGCAAAGAAGCAAATAATAAATCTATATTGAGCAATGAGGGTTGTTATGTACATTGACAATATTTTGAAATTATTCTAGGGATCTGAAAAGATTTGGAGCTCTTGTGTGCATGAGACCCTTTGAACATCTATTGGCTAGACAAGGAGGTCAAGTTTGCAAATGATGTATTAAACTCTAAAGGGGATTTTCATTTTCCATTGTTTTTTGTAGCTTGAAAGATGATAAAAAAATGTTCCTTAGTCAAAGTTATAGTAATCATTTTTTAAAAGGGTTATATATTTGGAGTTGTGGTTTTGGAGGCGAAGGTGAAGGATGGCCAATTTATTACAAATATCCTTGTCATAAACCTTGAGATAATGTATTATGATAATGTATTTTATTTTAAAATAAACTAAGAACAACCTAATAATGCATTTTGATAATGTTATCCAATCTATAATGAACAAAATAAAGAATTTATACAATTACTCTATGGTTAGTTAGGAAAGGTATTCACACATCTTTCAAACATCTTAAGAAGTCTATTTTTTAAATTGAGAAATCAAAGAGTTGTACATCAAAGGTTGAAGAGTTCTAGTTGTTCATCAACTACCACATTGTCACAAAATATAATTAAATTATGTTAGAAATTCCAGTTTAGTCACTTGAGATTTATTTTTTACCCTAATCATGTCTTAATTTGAATGTATATTTGATTTTAATTATTTATTTATTTTAAACTTTATTTTGATGAAATAACATTTATTGAACTTTAATGGTTATGAAGAATGTATAATAATTCTCTTCAAAATAAACAATAATTATTGGATGGCATACTATGCAAGATTAAAGTAGTCAATTTTAGATAAAGGCCAAAATACAAATTCAACATGGGAATGATAGAAAAAGGACAAAAAACTACTATACCCATCATCTCCCAATAATTTATAAGAGACAAGCCCTCAAGTACATAAAGATTCAAGTTACCAAGAGCCTCCATGGAAGATGCATCACCCTAAGATCAGAGGAGCTAGGGGATCTTACAAGACCAAATAGATCCATCAAAAAATCCCAAAGGCCTCTAATCTCATTCAATGTCACCAACCAAGACTGAAAAAATACCCCACAATTATGAGATATAAAACTTTCTTGCCCAGTGGTAAGATATACCAATATGATATCTACAACAAAGGTAGATTTTAACATAAATCTTTACACCACATTTCTAGAACATATCCAAGGCAGCACCATCACAATGAACTTTGGTTTCAAGCAAGGTGTCACCATGTCACATGCTAAAATCCCTGGATCAAAAGTACAACCAAAGAGAGTGAAAATATCAAGGGAATCAATAATAAAACACAACAAAGAAAAGCACCTAAGCTAGAACAAAAGAAACCTTCCTTGGGGATAAAAAATGGAAAGGAAGTAGGTTCATCAATTCTCGTCCTAGAAATACCAAAAACATAAAAAAAACTCCCCAAGCAACACCATAGTAACTAACTTCAATCTAAGTAAAGTAGTCAAAGCACACAAAACAACCATAACCCCAAAAATAGAGAGAACCAATACAACCACAACCAAGATAGAATAACCTAACTAAGAGCTAAGAAAGAAAAGAAAATAATAATGCCAAAGCTCTATTTGGAAACACCCATTTTTCTTTTATTTTTCTCTTTCTTACTAAAAAATACAACAACAAAAAAAAATCCACCAAAAATTATAAGGAAAACACCCCAAGCCAAGAAGCAAAGCCAAAAAAAGAACCAAAGAATGATCAAGTAGGCTCTTCCAACAATATCAACCGAAAAACCTAGTATAAAAGAAGCAAGACACTAAATAGTAGATAGAAAAATGTTAACAACTAGTGACAAGTCATAATAGCCTAAGCTAGTTGATAAGAAAGGAAAGGGAGTAGGTTCATTAAAGATCCTCCCTCTAATGCACAATACTATGAACCTCTCTCCCTAAGATGATAGAAACTAAATTCAATCTAGCTTAACCAAATAGGACATGTGAAACAACCACAACCCCAAAAAAAGAGCCCAATAAAATAACCATAGCAATGATAGAAGAGCCTAAGATAGGAGGTAAGAAAGGAAAGATGGAAAGATCCTCAAATTTTGATCTTCCAAAACCAAATAAATTATTATCTTCTCTAGTCAACATCACCAAAAGAATCCTTTAACCCAACAAATGATGACTCAAAATAGAGCTCAATTGGTAGTCAAAAAGTAGAACCACTAGCTATAGAGAATAAAATGCACCAAATAAAGAATGAGGAGAGAAAAGAGAATACCCTCCTGAAAAGAATACACAAAAAAAAAAAGCTCACTCGCCATAACCTACAAACATTGATGAAATTGCTTCATCCAGGAAAAGAAATAAACATAGTAGGCGAAAGAAGATCCAACCTACATAGTGCCACATGTAAAGGCAAACTAACCGCACCAACACCCAAGCCATTCCCACCACCACCATCCCCTCCATCCCTATCTCTTCTCTCAATTATCATTTCAAAGGCTCTTCCTCCTACTCCTACCATCTCTTTATTACTATTACAACTCAATAACCTTTAATTTCACTCATTAGAATTAACACAATGAATAAATAATTAGTATCTTTGAGACTAATTTAATTATTGAAATTTGTATCTTTGAACTTTAGTTTGATTAGGCAAGCAAGGTTTTTAAAGAACCTAGGACCTTGTGCAAAGAGGGGGATAGAGCATGATAGCAACCAAGGTGTTGGGACTGAAAATTGAATGGTCCATTTTCAGTCACATTTTGAAAATTTTGAGAAAATCATGCCCTAAAGTGCCTTTTATGCATATGTGGTTAGTTGTCGGTTTGAGGCCTATATGGTGTTTGAGTGGCTTAACACCTTTCATTTGACATATGCATGTGATCCATAGTGTCATTTTGACATTCCGAACTATTCAGCGAAGTCCCATTTTGAGCTAGTGTCAAAATTTGCAATTCTACCCGTGTCAAATAGCGATCAGAGGCCCAGTTTGAATTTTAATATCTTTTACCCAAGAATGTGTCATGGCTCACCACTTTGGGGATGTTTAGTATGCATATCAAAGAACCTATGTTTCAATTTTCAAGTCATTTTGAATCTATTTGACTAGGTTTTTCACCCCCCAAAGTTGGTCATTTACTGTTTTGTGCATTTGACTAGTTGTTCACAATTCTGGGAAGCCCTGTTCAACCAATCATATCTTTGACCCAGTTGACCCAAATGAAAAAATTCTTTTTGCATTGTGTTCCAGGGGTTAGACACTTCATATGTTTCAATTTTGAGATCATGACGAATCCATTTGATCAATTTGGTAACATGATTAAAAACCCAGTTTATATTATTTTGTTACGGCTAAGGTATCCTAATTGATCCGTACCCCTGTTTGGCACGTTATAACTTTGATCCTGTGATTGGTAAGCCTAAATGAATTGTACCATTATGTTGTATCCTGAAAATCCTTGAAGTATGCCAGTTCTTAAGTCATGACGAATCCTTCTACATACTTTCACATGTCCGTACATTTGCTAAAAATCACTTTTTGACACATTTGCCAATTAAAATTTCCAAGTGCCTGTTTTCAAAAATTCGCCAAATGTGCCTTGTGATTCGTCATGAGCCCAAAACATGGAATTATATTCTCTTCATGGCAAAGAACTTATATCCTAGTTTTCAAAACCTCAAGTGATCAATAACCCAGTTTATAATGCCGAACCCGAGCCTAGTTTATGTTTTTTAACATTGTTTGCCTGCAGGGTCATCACGTCAATGACAGGGGTCAGATTCTTTCAATAGCCTCACAATTTTTAGACAAGGGTGTTGACTGGTATGAAGTGAGGAGCACTGGCAGTCAGCACAAAAGAAACAAAATCCACGCAAAGATAAAGACACCCTACGCTAAGAGATGAAACAACAAGCAGAAGAAGCTGCTGACCATTAGATAACAAGCAGGTACAGCTAAAAATGCAGGACTCACGTAGGTGAAAGAGTTTAATAGCAAGAATATAGGAAGAATACCATGGCTGTGACAATAGTTTGAAGCCAACCAACGTCAAAGAAAAAGATAGTGGATTGAAGGAGATGCCATCATTAAAAGGAGATCCAACGCCTTGCAAAGACAAACCCGCAGTAAGAATGAGCAATGTCCACGCCAAAGAAGGAACTCCCACACGTGTAACAACAATGCAAGAACAGAGAGAAGCCGTTGGGAAGGAAACAAACCTGCTTTATCCCACATTGGTAAGTGGAGAAGCTATTTTATAGTTTAAATGCTAAAGCACACATATTGTAATATGAATTGAGAAAGAGGCCTTTTGAAGGCAAACCTCGCGTGGGACCCGACCTAGATGCTAGGTGGAGGTGACATCATTGTGTCACAGCTTATATTTTAAGCAAAAGTGCAAAAACGCTGATGTGGTGCCAAAAAATGGCGATTGAACGAGAAAGCGACACGTGGATTGATCCGACGCATTTTGCATCCCTGCAATATGAAGTTGAGCCCGGTTTAAATAATGCGAGAATGCAGGCTTGCACCATGTGGCGGCGGGGCCCAGACCAGGGGTGAGGTAGGTAGGTGATGAAGTAATCGGTCAGCCAATCAGGCGTTGCCATGTGGCAATTCGGGTGGCGCCAAGTGGGCTCAGAAAAGAAAAGGAAAATTCTCAAGTGCAAAAAATAATAATCTTAAATTATTATTTCAAAAAAGATATGCACGTTTAGATTTTAAAATGCAAAACAAGGTATTTTTTATAAAGTTTAAACTTTAGATATCTTTAAAAATTTTAAATTTTAAAGTGCAGACCAAACTTTTATAGCCAGAGGACAGTTTTTCAAATGGAGATTATGGGTGTTTCTAGAAGGCAAAGTATGCCTTATCATATACCGTTGGAATCGTGAGAATCCAAATTTTCCGATTCTGGAGTTGGTTTTTGCACAGGTATCAGTGTTTTTGAGCTACAGGAGGATTTGTCTCAAGTACCTGAATTGCAACCATTTTTAGATATCGAAGTCCAAAATTGTTTTCCAACATGGTAATGACTTGAATATCAGTAGCATACAGTGAAAATGCAGTTGGGGTCACGTTTAAGTCAGTTATTTGAAGAGTTCACCAACTTTTCATAAGGTAAATCAGATATTTTAGTGACTTTGTAAGTTTTCATCATTCAGAAAAAGACATTTACAAATCAATTACAAAAAATGATGAAATAAAATCAGATCACAACGGTAGAAAGAAGAGAGAGGTGATTCAGCTGAGAAAGATTGAATTCCAAGTGGATAGATGGCAGTTGTAGATCAGATCCAGGAATTCACCCTTGTCTATATCATTCTTTCCCTGATACATTGTATTGGTTTCAGTTCCAGTTCTAGTTTTTGTTACTGAGAAACTAGTAGGTTCCAGTTTCTAGGAAGAAAAATTTCATTGCTGTGATACCATTAGGGATTCCAGTTTTTGCACTGGGACCATTGGTTCCAGTATTTTGACATGTTTCCATGACTGTGACACCATTTTCTTCAGCAGAACTCTCATGTGAACAACAGTTGTAGAGATAATATAGATAGTTCTGAGATATTAGGTTGTTTCATGTTTTAATTTTATGCATCTGAATGTATAGTTTCAAGGAAATGAATACATATGAGCAACAATTTCACTAGTTTTGTTCTGGTTCTTGTCTCCTGTCTCAGCAATCTGTAAGTCTTATGTGGTTTTGAAACAAAGATTTGAGACCCATTTGCATCCCTTTCAGGTTGTATGTTTGATGTATTTTGCTGTTGGACCAAAGGGCCAAGTAAATGCTTGATATGTTTAAACAAGGTTACTAGTTGTTTGAGAAGGATATTTTGTGAGAATGAGACCTGAATGAACGCTGATGTCTAAATCACAAGGTGGTTGGATAGATCTTATGTCTAGGTATAGAATATGTCCTGATGTCACAGATGTATGTTTTGAATTCATGGATTCACCCAATGGATCAGGCACTGATCAGTTTTAAGATCACTTGTTATATTGCTGCATGTTTGAGGATTTGTTGAAACTCAACATCATTAATCAACACTTTTCCCTTTCATGTTGAAGAGCTATAATAGAATACCCTCACTCAGCTTCTAAGATTCCTAGATCTGCATTTAGCTACTGTTGATTTATGTTATTTGATGAGTTATTAGGAGAAATACGGGTTTTATCTACTTCATAATAGATTCAGTGTATGCTTTGACAACTAGTACCATATAAAGAATCTGTAGGTCCACCCGCCTAGGTTTTGCAGAGCCTGAAGAAGAAGAAGGGTCATGCCTTATAGTTGGCCTGATGTTTGAATGGATGTGTTCATAATGGGAGTTAGCTGCCCCTAGATGCATCAGTTTCTCATTGGGATAATTGGAAATGGGTAACATTTTCAAACACCAACACAAGGCATAACAAAGGAAAATGAGAGGCATACTAGAATTAAATCTTACAAATAATGAGCCAACCCAAATCATGCTGACTCTTTTTTTTAAGCTATTTTTAATATCACATTATAAAGATACTTCTCTTGTAATATTTTTTTCCTTGTGACATATTCATCTTCTATCCTTGGTTCTAAATAAGCTGCACTTTCTAGCTTTTTTCTGTACCTCTTTAATGGAACAACTTGATTGCTTAGAAGAAAATAATAACTTCCCTTTTCTTTATATTAAAGAGGTTTTCCTTATTTATAAAGAAAGTAGTTGAAGAATAACCCACTTTTCCATAAGAATGATAAATAATTAGAGAGCCTTCAATTCAATCTGTTGTACTAAAACTCCATATTTTGATGATAAAGTCCAAATCTAGATAGGTAGACTTGGTTCCACAAACTCCACAAACTATAATCATAACTCCGTTGCACAAACTCCACAAACTCAAATCATAACTTGAATCAAAATCAAAATCTGAACCTTTCCTTAAGTGCATGTGATGTTCAGAGTCACTGCCTTGAAGTTAGAGCCATTTTAGTGGTTGTTGGTAATGTGTTCCTATTTATTGGTTGAGCTTTGGAGATTGTGTTTATGAGCTTCAATCTAAGGGAGTTGGTGTATGTGCTCTTGGATTTGGATAGTTGGTTGGCACATCGACCTATGTCTAAGTGTGTGTATTCTTATGTGGTCTTATGAGTTAGTTATGCTTTGTAAACTTGGGGCCTATCCTAAGTATTTAATTTATGTCATGAATTTTATGTAAGGGTGTATTTAATTAATTTAATTGCAACAGGCCAACCTGTGGCCATTCAAGTATTTAAGGAGGGTATGGGTAGTGTTGTAGGCATTGGGATTTTGTGAGATATCA
This sequence comes from Cupressus sempervirens, assembly GCA_028749045.1. Classification (NCBI taxonomy): domain Eukaryota; kingdom Viridiplantae; phylum Streptophyta; class Pinopsida; order Cupressales; family Cupressaceae; genus Cupressus; species Cupressus sempervirens. The sequence goes on along the minus strand of CM053784.1, from coordinate 110,715,798 downwards.
TCCAGCAAGGAGAAGATGAGTAGTAGAGGAGAAAAGATTGAGTAGAGCTAGAAGCTAAGTGTGGCTTGGGAAACAAGAAGGTTGCTTGGTGGCTTGTGAGCATGAGTTGAGATTCTTCTTGGAGTTCTCTACTAGGTTGTAGATCTGGGCTAGCTAATGGTTTGGATCTTGTGAGATCTTGTTGAACTTTTATTGTGATTGTTGATGCACACGATCATAACTAGGAAGGCCTTATAGCCAGACAAGTTGGATAAAAGTCTTATTATGAGGATTGGCATTGTGTGGATCTAAGTCTATGTTATTGTTTATATTCCATTGTGTGGTTGTTTGCTAGGGGCTAGGAAATCTCCTTTGGGGACTCTACTATCTTACACTGCATTAGGTGGTATCAAAGCTAGGTTGAATCTGGTTGATTTGTTGTAGAGGGTTTGCAAAGATCTTGGAAGATGCCTCTAAGACAATTGGACCCTAGGGTGATTGAATATCTTTGCGATGTTGTGGAAGCAAGGATCATAGAGAAGATTAAAGCACAATTCATATTTGAGATGGTGTTGATGAAGAGTGATATGATTGCTGAGATCATAAGTGCTATAGGTGGTGTACCTCAACATATGGGTACTAAAAATGGTTATGAGGGAGTTGTTGAAGACTTTGAGGTTTGGATTGAGTGGTAAAGATAGAACTTATTGAGTTGAGAGACCTATGGGAAATAGGACTGGTTAGCTTGATAGATTTGTATCTCAGTTGAAGCTGAAGTTGAAGCATAAGATGGAGGTTTCTAATTTCTCAGGTACTTTGAATCCTGAAGACCTGATTGATTGGATTGGCAAATTGGAAGACTACTTAGAGCTAGAGGATATTGGAGATTTGCTCAGAGTGAGGTTGGCACAACCTGAATTGAAAGGACTTTTTTCTTTATGGTGGAAGGAATTGCTGCAAGATAGAGAAGAGGAAGGTGAAATGAAGATCACTATATGGAGATTGATGGTGAATAAATTGAAGGCTAAGATCATTCTTGTTGATTATGAACTTGAGTTGTTTAAGAGGTTGCAAAATTTGAAGCAAAAAGATATGTCTATGAAAAATTATACAGATTAGTTTTATAAGTTGGCTATTTTGTTTGGACATAGAGAATTGTCTAAGGAAAAGGTGGCTAGATATATTAATGGTTTGAGATTCAATATTTAAGATGAGGTGGTATGTTGAATATTGCTTCGGTTTAGGATACTTATCAGTATGCTTTGAGAGCATAAGAGAAGCTAAAAAGGAAACATCAAAGTAATTCCTGAGGGAAGGAGAAGAAAGAACATTCTGAGAAGAACAAATAAATTGTTGAAGATGAATCGAAAGCTGTTGAATAGAGGAAGAGGACATATGTGGTGAAGAAGGTCACATATCTTTTGAATATCCTAAGTTTGGTGATAGAAGAACTACTATGGTGCAAGAGGATGAAGACTTAGTAAATGAACCTAAAATTAATAGAGATAGTTTTTTGGTTTGTAGAGTATTGCTTGGTAAGATGGGGCTAGAACCTTGTCAAAGGAGGAACTTGTTCAGGACTCGGTGTAGATTTGGAGGTAAAATTCGTAATGTGATTGTGGGTTGTGGTAGTATTGATAACCTAGTTGTTGAAGAGATGGTTCAGAAACTTGGTTTGAAGAGGGTAAGACATTCTTGTCCTTATAAGTTTGGCTAGTTACAAGATGAGCATACTTTGGAAGTGAGGGAGCAATGTCTTGTTGATTTCTAGATTGGGCAGTATAAGGATCAAGTGTTGTGTGATATTGTGAACATGAGTAGTTGTCACATATTACTTGGTAGACCTTGATAGTATGATTGCAGAGATCTACATGATTGTGTTAAGAATATGTTTACTATTGATAAGGGTGGCAGGAAGCATTCCCTGATTCCTTTGCAAAATGGTGAGCTCAATAGGAACCTAAATTTTGGCAGCCGAGTTGAGTTGGGTGGTTTTAAAAGGGTTAGAGATCAACGAGGAAAATTAGTACATTAGGCCCCCATTTTTTACCAAAGGCCTATTTGTGTTGTTAAATTCATTTTTTTTGAAAAAATGGGCCCAATATGGTCGAAATTTTGACCAAATTTTGATTATGATAAAATTGTTTAAATTTTGACCTTCAGAACATAAGAAAAAAGGTCATGGCAGTGTTAATTTTTTTTTGGGGCGCACTGTGACTGCAATGGGCAGGAGTTTGGTGCAGGGTCAATAGGAGAGGAGAAAGGAGGTAAGAATCTTGTCATTAGATATCATTCCAAGTTTTTTATCTACCAGAAAGTTGCAGAGGCGGATTCCAAAGCTATTCAATGCTTTTACATTTTCTCTTTCTCTTCTACTCATTGCAATTTAAAAAATAGATCCACTATTAATTCTTTCAGGTCACAAAGTTGTTTTATAGATGATGTTTAGGTTCAAGGTTAGCATATATTTAAGTGCAAGGATAAAGCTGTGGAAAATTTATATTTCTGATATAATGCACTATTCATTTTTTGTATTTCTTTTGCATGCAGGGAATCTCGAGATGTCTTGGTGTTGGAAAACTCTGGATTGGAAACAAAGAATGTAATATGTCATAGCTGCTCCCATTTTATTTTTCACTCAAATTAGCAGCATTACCTCTGGCAGAATTTGATCCAGACCCATTCACATAGGTTTGTGACCATTTTACTGTAGATTTCTTTGCAAGACATTAAACAAGAACTCAATCTTTGGGAGGATTGATATATTGTAGAACATCTATATTTGCATTCCTTTCCTCTTCATTCCAGTAGTTTATTTTCATCTTTCTGTATGGCGTGCATCCACAACATGACCTTGTTGAGTTAGGAGTCTTTTTCACTACTTTATTTAAAGAATAAAGGAAGCTTAGCTTGCAAGTTTTCAAAAGAACTTCATTGTAGAGTTTGGATCCCTAGCAATGTAAATACTATGAGGAAACTATACGAGATGCATTGTTATAAGTTATACAAACTTTCCTACTGCAATCTAGAAGTACCATTTTAAGGAACTATTTCTCCAAAATAGAAAATGTAATATAGTGATTCTAGTAGATGACGTGTAGATGGGTATGCTTGTGTGGGAGAAAAAAGAAGAAGAAACGAAGCAATTTGCTTTATCATCTCTGGCTAAAGACACAGCTCATACTCTTGAAGCTGTGTTATATTCTCTCATAGATAGTCTTGCTATAAATAATTATTCACTTTTTCCCTCATGCTTGTGCTTTGAATGATTAGGAGTAGCGTGTATCTTGTTGGTGTTTCAAACTGCTGAAACTATCAAGCAACAAAATGCTTAATATCACAGTGAAATGACTCACACAATCTAGGGATTAGCCAATTCCCAATATCAACTATATGAATGAATCACTATAACCCAACTTCAACAAAACCAAATGATGGTTTCCTACTCTTCTGGCTCTGTTAAACCAAGGCAGGTATACATAGGGATAATTCTAATACAACTGTGTATGAAATTATCCTAGTTTCATTTTGATTCTCATCTATTACCTTCACATACATACACAGCTCACTTCAATTCTTCAATGCTCTCAAACTTATACACATCCCTTATCAGCAGATCTAGTCATAATTCTCCTAAAATTTACAAATATTCCTGGAAATAATAGCTACCTAAGACTCAGGAATTAGATATAAATGAGTTGAGACCAGCATTTATAATTCTTGAATAGGATTGAAATAATTTTGATTTTATAAGATGACTTGATATGCAACAACAAAATTCATCCTTGTTTACTTCTGATTTATAGGACCCGTGCCTTACCCATTGGGCAAGAAATTGACTATTGGCAGGAGATCTAATTCAAATAACTTGTATAATAATTAATCAACTACAATCACCCATCTCCATTCTTATGCAATATCCCTTTTATGAACTCATAAACCCTACTGATTTACTGAAGCATTTATATAATTGCTTGAATTAAAAGCAACAATAAAACCAACATACAACCTATCCATACTGCATTCAGCCAAATAAACCTGATTTAAATGACTTTAAAGTAAACAAACCCATAAACAAGAGACAAAAATTGATGAATTAGGCAGGCGTCAAGATTTAAGTTTCTAGGTATTTATTTGACACCATTTCCCCATAGCCTACTTCCACTCTCCCAACTGCACCCTTTAGGACCCCAACTACACCATGGATGTAATATTCATTGTCTAAGCACAATTGGGGGCATCTTGAGTCATTTTGGTCTTTTGGGGTGTAATCTACTCTATCAGAGCTCATTTGGTTCATAGAAAGCACCTATTTTGATCAAAATTCACATCTAAGGTTTCAATTTCATGTTACGACCTGGAGTAGATGATTTTTTGTTACTGATGGTCTATTTAAAATATGTGGCAATCATTGGGAGAACACATTCATTGAAAAACTACTAATGCTTGTTTGTAGGATGTTGTTGAAGACTTGTGTGCTTGTTCAAACTCTATGCATGGTTTTTGTAGATTAGATAACATTTTATTTGGTTCACCAAAATTAACTTTCCATACTACTTGGTGTCTATGCATTGTTTAGAACCCTAGGAGTTGCATGGACATATCATCTCCCCTCGTTATTCATAGATCTTGGGTGCAAGAGAAATTTGTGCAATTTCTATAGAGAGGCCTATCTTGGACCCAAGACTCATCACTTGGTGAGCCCCAGGGAGCGACCTTGAAGTGGTGATGGGCCAAAACTAGGTTTTAACATCCAACCACTATAATAGACTTGATACAATTAAAGTCATGTCAATGGTATTGTTGTGTGATAGCTCTCCTCCAATATCTGTGTGTTGTATCAAACCCTAGTTCTTAGGGCTCAAAGACCTTCATAGGAAGTTTATCATTCACTTTCCAAATGAAATGACCACACTAAATACCTTGTTTTAGAGACCAAAATCCTTTCTACCCACTAGCTCAAGGGGTCACTAATGCCCATGAAGACATCCCATACTCTCACATCCTTAGTAGAGACAATAGTCCCTAGGGAAGTAATTCCCCTTGGGAACCAAATCTTGGTAGCCCCAAGAAGTGAGTTCACTATAAGGGAGAGCCTATGGTGCCAAGATTCTAAGTTGTCCACTCTAGATAAGCATGGATGAACTTCGGTTCAAGTGGGAATTCAATGGAATATATAGTCTTAAATCCTTGGTTGTGATGTAAAACTATTCTTGTCTTATTGTGCCTTGTGTGTGTGTAAAAAATTAATAAAGATAAAGAAAAACTTGCAAATCTAAACCTTGGATACTAATCAAACACTTGTCAAAAAATTTCAACATTGTCAAGACATTGTAAACTTTGGTCCAAAACACTTGAAACCTTGAAAATATGGAGACTTGTAACCTTAGGAGTACTTGGCATGACTTAGATTACACATTTTCATAGAATCCACTTACATTTATCATTATTTGAGCTTCATGCTTGCATCCTATTAGTAAACAGATTTTTCCTTTGGATAGAAAAATAAAAGAGAACTCAACATGCCCAACTACGGAAGACAAAATACACTAATAGTTGGATCAGTTATCATTGATAGATAAATACCCTCTAAATTAAGAGGTATAGCTCCATCATTTATATATTTTAAATGAATTTAATGATAGGATTTACCTTTAATCCAAAGGTACTAAGGTTTTCTAACATTTATCCATAGACATAGGATGAATACGATTACTAGATTTATAAACTGAATAGGAAGAGAAAGCCAAATAAGTAGCCATAGGACTATCTAACCAATGTTTTGTATTATAGGGGAGAGAGAGAGAGAGAGAGAGAGAGAGAGAGAGAGAGAGAGAGAGAGAGAGAGAGAGAGAGAGAGAGAGCTAAAATTGTTATGTTCTGAAGGCAATTTTTGTATAGTTACTTTTATTTGTTTTTGTTATGTATGATATCATTTTGGGACTTAGAAAATTTTTCCCAAATGTTTCCATTGATGCCAAAGGAGGAGGTTATTGGAAATATGGCCAGCTATATGTCTTGATGGTTTTCATTTATGGAAACATACATTCAACATTTCATTTATGCATTTAAAGACACAAATTGTTTAAGTATTAAATAGTTTGCAGCAATTCAGAGAATAGATCTTAAGAGTATGGATGATGTGTTGAGAGTTATCTTATGTGTAGTTGAGGAAAGCTTCATGAAACTATCATGATGATGTGTTACATTGCATAGATGTGTATGAATAGTATGACACAAGTTATAGTAAGATTAAAAGTGTGGGTATTTAATAGTGTAAAACATAGCATAGCAGTAAACAAAGTTGTATGACTTAAGGAATTATTTTGGTTACAAAATAATTACTAAGTTATGTTGAGCTCACTATGTGGATATTATTCCATAAGTTATTTTATATTACATCAAGCATGTGAAGACATGAAGGTTGCTAGTGCAGAGTTTTGTTAATGTGAAAGGTATAAGTAAAGATCTTATCTTGCATAGAGAAGGAGGAACTTGTGTGATTAGATGTGACCTGCAAACTATTATGAGAAATATCTACAAGTTTTATGTCATGTGAAATATGATGTAAGATCGAAGCAATTTTGAGTTATAGTAGCCAAGAAAGTATTGTATGTGTACCTATTTTGTGAAGGAATTGAATTGTATAATTGCATGTTAGGGAAATGAGATATTCTTGTGTGTAATAGTTATACCAACTCCTACCAAGGTTGTAGCAACTCCTAATAGGGTTGAGGCTTCTAACAAGGCCTAGTCCTCTATCAAGGACTTGAAATAATATATGTACTTCATAGACTCCTAATAGGGTCAATACCCTTAATAGGATCCTATTGTTTAGTGAATCATCTAGTGGGTACCATCCCCACCAAGGTTTTCCTTAGCTAGGGTTTCCCTAGTTAACAAATAATGGTGTTATGAGTTCTCTATTTGCATTTTTATATTTACTATTCAACAATTATGGTTTACTTTCATATGCAAGTTAGAAAGTAACTAACAATATCTCGTTGTGCGCAAAAGTTTGTAGAATATTGATTCACCACCCCCCCTCTCTGTATTATCTATTTCTAACATAATAAAGATCTTTCCAAAAACATAAATAAGAATATATACTTTGAATATATATGCATATATTCCATTTTCATTAATATATAGAATATATTAAACACAAGATATATATGTTAATATATATACTCCCACACATAACATTAGCAAAAATTTAAATAGAAATAAGGAATGGGAATGATCATTAGTGATAAATTATGCATTTATACCTACCTACCTTTAATGTGTCTAACTTATTTCCTTCTCATGTATGGCCACACCACCTAGTTAAACACCTAGTGTACTTTTCTACTAACATATATACACTTAGGTCACTTTTAGAATGGTCTACCTTTTTTTAATTTATATGCCCGAATGCTTATATTATAGGTGATAAGGACTAGTCAAACATGCAAACTTGAATGATGTACATGATGTGAATATAACACCAAACCCTTAAATGGGTCCAATCTAAGTGCCTTAATGTGCCTTGATTTTCACCATCAATATCAATTATTATAGTTAGAAGGCCTCCCCTTGTCTTTACTAAAAAGATTAATGATGACACATCACTTATTTTATAACTAGCCAGAGAGTAAAGTGATTCATCCTTATGTGTCTCTCATAATATAGAAGGAACTAATACATCATCTAAATGAGTGATAGGAGTGCATGAAATAAAGATTTTCTGCATCGTATTCAATCAGAGAGCATGATAATCTTTATGTAGAGGCATCATCTTGGTTTATATAGAATAGAGAAAATTTGTAGAGTTTTTAAAGTGATTCTTATTGCATTCCACTCTACATATTGTTAATCTATATCTGCTACCTGTGTGTGTGATTAGCAGAGAACCATTATATATATATATATATATATATATATATATATATATATATATATATATATATATATATATATATATATATATATATATATATATATATATATATATATATATGTTAATCACTTATTCATTTCACACCCCATCATGATCATTAGGTGAGAGTCTTTCACTACAATCCATTTGGTTCCAATCTTCCACTGAGATTCATTTGGTATGAGTATTCATTTGTTTCTAACCCACATTATGATGCATAATGTCAAGTTGCAACACACCAATGCTGCCACAATACTCTTTGTAAATGTTGGAGATAGACCTTTGTGGACCTCAATTGTAGAGATTCAATATCATTCATTAAAAAATATATTAAAGGAACCCTCTTCTTAGAGGAACAAGAAAGTGGTTCATTTTCCATCCATTTACTAGAGCTCTGTATTGAAAAATATGGGTTTGTTCTTCATATAGAATATTGCACTGAACATCCTTTAAGGTAGTTTGTAGTGAAGCACTCCTAAGCATCCTTGAGTTCACACACTTGTGAGTTGGATAGGAAGTCTAGAAAGGATGCTTAGAATATTCAAGGTATTCTTTTATTTTCTTACATTTATAGTTAGGCTTTGATACCATGTTGAGTAACATGGATCATTTTCTATAAATGTAATAACATTGCCAATGTTATTAATGATTTCAAAATGCAGATTTGGATCTCATATAAATATGAGAGGAGGAGACATGTCTCTATAGTTAATCATCATTATATTAATAATATAAATAACTATATGTATAACTCATCTTTAAGCATATATGTAATATGTTATTATATTATTATATAATAATATATAATGTATATTATATAAAAAATATATTACATTACATATAAAATATATAGGATATTTATCTTAAATATGTTTTACCATCAAATCAATCTGACAGAAGCTACAACCTTAACAAAATGAATCATCACCTCATCACCAACTTCAAAAACATGATGTCTCTTAGACTTATCAACATTCATTGTATACTTTTGATTACTTTTTTCCAAGTTCAACTTCACTTCTTCATGGAAAGACTTCATAAAATCAGAAAATTATTCCCCTTTTCTCTTCTCTTCACTAGCAACATCCCTCAAATTTGATATACCTCTAGGTTACATTCTAATAACAATCTCAAAAAATGTTTTTTCTGTACTCCTATTCACAAAATTATTATATGCAAACTCATCTTGTGCCAATACAATATCCCAATCGCTTGGCTTATCTCCAAATAAACATCTCAAAAAATTGCCCAAGCTTCTAGTTACAACCTTTGTCTTTCCATCTATCTGTAGATGGAATGTAGAACTAAATCTCAACTCAATACCTATATTCTTCCACAAAGTCCTCCAAAAGTAACAAACAAATTTATAGTCTCTGTTAGAAATAACACTTTTTGGGAATCCATGCAATGTAATAATATCTTTGAAGAAAATCTTAGCAATATGCACAATGTCTCATGTCTTCTTACATGGTATGAAATTTTCCATCTTAGAAAATCTATCCAAAACAACAAATATGGAATCATACCCTCTTGCTATCTTAGGTAATATAAGAACAAAATTCATACTAATATCACTCTAAGCTTTCTCAAGAAGAAAAATAGGTATATAAAAACTAGTATTCTAATTTACTCCTTTTTCAATTTGAAAAATTCCACAAATCCTTAAAAAATTCTAAACATCATTATACATATTTTGTTGATATAACTTATTCTTAAGCAAAAGAAAACTCAATGTCTTATCAATTCCAAAATGTCCATCCAAACCACCACAATGTTTTTTGTTAATCAAATTAACTATCATAGGACTTCTTGGTATACACAACTAATTATCTTTGAACAATATACTTTCTTGAATGAAATACTCATCATACTTACTTATTTGATCTGATAGATTTGGTGCTCCGCACTCTCTCCACACCTTAGAAAAATTGGGGTAGTATCAAAAAATTCCTTCATTTCATCAAAACCAATAACTTCAACCTTCATCTTGATCATCAAAGAACATCTTATGCTCAATGCATTAGCAACTCGATTAGTAACTCCACTCCTATGCTTGATCACAAATTTAAAAA